>QXTE01000097.1:1238278-1552528 GCA_003942145.1 Platysternon megacephalum
CAACCCCCCCCCCTGCCCTCCCAGAGCCTGCCTGGCACAGCCCCCCCCCCGCACAGGGCCCCCCTGCCTTCCCAGAGCCCTGCCTGGCACAGCCCATGCCTGCACAGGGCTCTCCACAGGGCACCTTTCTGCTCTCCCAACGGTGCTAGAGGTTTGGCAGCACCTCCTGGCTTGAAGTGGTTTACAGTTTTGTTCGATGGTTTTCAGCATCCCCACTATAAAAATTGTTCCAGTGCCACTGCCAGAGCCCTGCCTGACATAGTCCCTGTGCCCCCCACCTCACATGACTCTCCACAGGGGATGCCCCTCTGCCTGGGGTGTTTGGAGGCTCTTAGCTTGCAGGCCCACTTCCCCCTCCACAGGGCTCCCCTGGCTCGGTGGCAGTGCAGGTAATAACCTCGTCTCACAGGACACCCTGGCCACACCGCAGAGTAGTCTGGATGGAGGCAGCATCAAGGCCCATAGAAGGGTGGAGCCAGTCAAGGCACTGATGCCGGAAAGGGAGGAGGGAGTTTTATGGCTCCCAAGGTGTTTCACAGGGGGGGGGCTTCCAGTTTGGCATCTGGAGTAGTTGATCTAACCCCAACCATGAGTGGACTAGGCCAATTGCAATGGTGCATTGCATATGCAATCACCCAACAGCCCAGCAACCGCTTCTGCTGCTTCTCATATTCTGCTTCTGTGGGTCTCAACCCATCCCCCAAATTCCCCTTCCACCTCACTGGCACCCCCCCTCCATGTAGCAATGTGGCAAAAACACGGTGGTCACAACCCTCTTACACCTGTTCACAACCCCCATGCTGAGAAGATGGGTTCTGCTTTATACATGCCCTTTGACCATTTTATGAAAATTTACCAGATAGCATTTAAAACAAACCAAAGTTGGAAAGACAGTACTAAACAACAAAAATGGGTTGGGTTGAACTTGGATTGTGTCCAGATTTAACCACAAAAGATCACACTAAATATTTGTGAAATTCTGATCATATGCAATGACATTCAATATCGACAACTTGTTAAATTGCAGAGCATTAGACATAATCTTTGGAATTACACGTTGAATGATTGCATTACAACACTTAACTATCTCCTGCTTTGTCCCCAAACCCTTATTATTCTTCATAGCCTTGACAATCATGCAGCAAAAACATCAAGATAATGAAATTAAATGTCAATTGCCTCATATAATAATTTTTGGTTTTCAAAAAGGAACAACAGGAAGTTGCAGCATGGTCTACTTTATGGAAACATATGCAAGTGGATTTCATAGATTTCTATAGCCTTTTATATGGTGAACAGGCTAGGCTTTACTGATTCAATTGACTAAACCTATTATATACAGATCATCTAACTCTATTGCTGAGTTTGTAATGCTGGATTAATTTACCAGTAGAACAGATTAAAAGAAAACTATTTTACACATTTCATTTGCATGATGGAAAATGTGATATGGCTTCATGGGAAGAGGAGACCAATCCTGTGATTAGTAAGAAGATGGCTTTTGTGCTCTGGCAAAACAGCACAAATATAAAGTTAGTTAGTTTCACTAACTAGTGGCAAAAGGAAAGGAAGATACTTCAGGGAAAGAAAGGCAAAAATATCTTATAAAGGTTGTCAACTTTAAAGGTGCAGATTCTAAATTCTTTTTTTTTATTAAGGCAGGTTAATCAAGTATGACTGGAAGAAGTAAACTTGTAATAGCAACACGTTAATAATACAATTGTAGTTAATATAGGTATAGTACCAACAACTATGTGGTATGTCGTCTGCAGCTTGGTTTCAAGTGTGATGTTCCCAGAGGCCATGGTGATGGAGTACATGATAAATTCCAATGTAAAAACTGTACTCTTGTAAATGAAGGGGAGTTATATAACTAGACTTCCTGCGCCCAGGGAGTCCCAAAGCCTTGAAATGAATACAGTGAGCCTCATTCAGATCTCACACCGGTGTAAATCAGGAATAACTCCACTGATGTCAACTGGGTTGCATCTCACTGGTGTGAGATCAGAATGAAGGCTATGCTTTTGGGATACTTTTTTCCATCTAAACAAGGAAGTTTGACTTTAATAAAGCAGCATATTACAGCAGAATCTTGCTAGTCTAATCACCCTCCAGCTCAAACTGTCATCTGAAGCTGCAAATGTCTTCTTAGATGCATAGATTTACGTACGTAAAGATGACTTCCCCAGGTATCCAAACCTCTGGAGGTTTAGTGTTCCCTGAGACCTTCAAGTAACTGAGGTTCCACAGTACTAGATAGTTTGGCAATCTAATGTTATTGTAACAGGCTACCTTTATTATTTGTATTAAAGTCGCACCTAGAGGCTCTGACCAAGATCGGGGCTTTATTGTACAGGACTCTTATTGTACAATAAGAGTCAGTCCCTACCTAGAAAAGATTTCAATCTAAACAGACAAGACAAAGAGTGGGAGTGAAATCAGAGACAGAGCTAAAAAGACTTGCCCAAGGTTATACAGCAGGTCCACAACACTGCTGGAATGGAACCCAGGTCAGTATCCTAGTCCACTGCCTAAACTACTGTCTCTGGGCCACAGGAGCTAAGCAGATTGTAGGGGAGCACACTCAGTCTACAAGTTTCTTTATGGATTATTTCAGGTGTCTCCTTTGACACACAAGCATATGCACAAATTGGTAACCAGGATGGAAGAGGTTTCCTTGAGAATAGACTTCACTGAGGATTTCAAGTGAAAATGGAAACCCATCCCACCGAAGTTTTACCCAGTCATACTTTCAACAGAAGAGTTGTTTATATTCATATTACTCTCATAGTTCCTCAATTATAGCACCGCAGCACACTTCAATTAAGGCCTGCCCTAAACGAAAAGGGAGGGGGACTGGATGGGTCATGGGATCATTAATGATTTACAGTGCCATTCATTCCAAATCACCAATTTGACTCCAGTGCAGTGTACCCCATTGAGCTAGCTTTAGCATTTAGTTTATTTAGCAGTAACCCAAAGAACCTACAGGCCTGAATCCTGTACGACATTGGCTTCAGAAGTTGGCATAAGGCTTGAGGCCTATGAACTTTGGCACAGAGAAATGGCCTAATGGTCACCCCTAAATTTTGGGAAAGTGCTTTAGGGGGAAGTTTGCCCATGAAGACACCAGCCAGCCACAGGAACATGAGCTAACACCAGCTTTTGGATATTTTAGAATAGGAACATCTGCAGGTGTCTCACCTTAAGAGTGCCATGGCAATGAATTGATAAATTGAGATAATTAATATACTAACCTATAGGAGAAGGGCACCACAACATTAGCAGGGTGAGAAAATACAAATAAGGAAGAGGGGAGAAACCCCTACTGAATAGGCATAGTGGCATCAGCTTAACATATTACAAAAATTGTATCCCAGCCGGTGTGCAGGAGGAGAGAGAGATGTAGCCCTTGGGAGGTGCCAGGATGATGGCCAGTGGCGATAATGAGGAAGGTGATGGTGATGAGGAAGATAACTAACATTTCAGGTTCTGCAAGGGATGGTGTGAGCCTATAGATGTGAAGATGGACATTCTGTATTATCTCTTTCTACCTTGATGGGTTAGAGTGTTTGTGACTTTGCCAACGTATTAATAAACTATTACAAATGCAGAAGGATTCCTGAAGTGTGAGTGTTGCAACTGTGCACAACGGGGTTTCCCACTGAACAGTAATGTTAATAATATTGGGCCTGATCTTGGGACAAGAACCTGTCAACCCTTCAAGTGATAACTGGGAATTCTTAAGTAATCAATATAATGAATACACAATCTGTAGATTGGGCTACAGCAGGTTTTAGTGCCTTATGTGAAACAAGTTGCTAATCTCAGTCCAGCTCCCAGTAGCAGATGGCCAGATAATAAACACATCACCACAATTGCCACCCTTGTTAGAGTCAGCAGAGGAGCCAAGGATTGAATAGGTCTTGGAGGCTGGGGTCCTCTCTTCTTGCTGGAGGTGATCCCTCCAGGTCAGGGTGAATTGGCTGAGGATAGGGTGGGATTCTTCCTCTAGTCCCATGGATAAACAGAAGACTTGAGTCTCCAGGGCTGTCCAGAATGATGTCCTATCACCATGATTTACAAAGACCCACAAGTGAAAGTCTAAGGGTTTTTAAATGCTGCAGCTGCACTGCTGTGGCACTTCAGTGAAGACACTACCTACACCAATGGGAGAGGTTCTCCTGTTGGCATGGGTAATCCACCTCCCTGAGAGGCACTAGCTAGGTCAACCGGAGAATTCTCCTGTTGACCGAGCTGTGTCTGCACCAGGGGTTTGGTCCGTTTAACTTTGTTGCTCAGGATTTTTCACACCCTTAAGCAACATAGTTACCCTGACCTATAGCAGAAAATTAGGTTAGCATAACTGCGGTGCTCAGGGGTGTGAAAACCCTTGAGTGACGTAGGTAAGCCAACCGAAGTCCCTGCATAGACAGTGCTAGGTCAGCGGAAGAATTCTCCCGTCGACCTAGCTACTGCCTCTCCGGGAGGCGAGTTACCTATGCCAACAGGAGAACCCGTCCCATTGGCATTGGTAGCATCTTCACTGAAGCACTGCAGCAGAGCAGCTGTGCCATTGTAGCGTTTTAAGTGTAGCCCAACCCTAAATGAAACAAGCTAAACTTTGAGAGCTTGGGTTGTAACACATAAAATGCAAATGAAAATAACATAAGGAGTTGAGGGCTTGTCTATATTTAAAAAGCTACAACAGCAGAGCTACACCACTGTAGTGCTTCAGTGTAGAGACACTACCTACACCAAAGAGAGGGATTCTCCCAACTGCGTAGGTAATCCACCTCCCGGAGAGGTGGTAGCATTCTTCTATTGACCTACTGTTGTCTACACAGGGATTTAGGTCATCTATGCTGCTGAAGGGGGTGGATTTTTCACACCCCTGTTTTTAAAGAAACACCTCTATTCAGATACAAATCAGTGAGGCAGCTGGAACTTAGCACCCGTCAGCGATCAATGGGCAGATAACCTTTGTACTGACAGCAGGTCCAATTCTTAGCCAAACTGTGCATGCCTAGACTTGGGGAAATAAATGCCTGCATTCTACATCACTCCAATAATGTGTTGCATGCTAACCAATTGATCCAAGAATGTAGGATGCTGACTCAGACCTCAGTCCACAAGGGTAACAATCAAAGGATGATCTCTCCTGACAAGCTGTTTGTTTTCTTGGATTGAGTCATTATGAAAAGTTAACTGTATTTTTACCCATTTCTTTAAGGAAGCATAAAGATGATGGTTAGCACCTGTTTACATGCTACTGACAGCAAAGGAAGATTCTTAAGCACTTTATGGACAATTCTCCAGTTCAGCAGTCTCTATAAATATGCAGCCACTGCAGTAGTGGGAGGATAAAAAATGTCCTAGCATGTTTCTGAACAAAATAAAAAGGAGAGAGAACATACCAGCACCATACCAAACCAGGACTGTAGCATCTCTGAGATTGCAGTCCTTTATGTTGCTATTCAACAGAAAACTGCTTTTCATAATAAATTGGTATCTATGTCATCTTCAGTTTCAGGGGTTCTCAACCTTTTTTCCTTCCATGGCTCTATATTCCATTCAAACACTAGCAACCTATTTGCTTCAGATGTTGCCCAGAATTTTTTGTGTTCAGATGCATTGAAGGAGGTGTCACAGCCCACGAAAGCTTATGCTACAATAAATTTGTTAGTCTCTAAGGTGCCACAAGTACTCCTGTTCCTTTTTACAGGAATCACTGCAATTGTTTATTATTGTATTTTTGTAGCACATGGGAGCATGAAGTGCTAGGTGGTGGACAAACACAGAACAAAAAGTTCCTGTCTCATACTTTATGAGGTGGACCCTTTTCCAAGCAAGCAAATCTCTTCTAATTTATAATAAGAGACAGAGAATTGAGAGCATGGTCATGCTTATCCTAGTCAACTACTAGCAACTTCCATGATTGAAAATCAGATTTATTTGGGAAAACTTAATTTAAAGCATCACTAAGGAAAAAACCCAAGACATAACATATCAATAATAAAAATATTAACAAGCTATCTGACAGATTGGGCCAGAGGCAGCTCAGAATTTGGCCTAATATTTCAGTTAGAGACAGGATGATTCATTGTGTTATAAAACCACAGTAGAAAGTTCAAATGGTCATCAAGAAGAAGTCTCTCCTAGAGAAGAGGTTGAATTCCCAGCTGTTTGAGGGCCTAGGGCCAGATCCTCAACGATATTTAGACACCTAACTTCTGATGGCTACATGCCATTGAGGATCTGGGCCTAGGGCCTGTGGAGAAGTCAATGTGAGGTTTTCAGAGCTAGACCCTTGTGTTTGAAAATTCTTTTTGTTTTCTTTTTTGCTGTTACGTTTTTCTGATAAAAATCTAGATGTTTTCTGGGTGTTATCTGCTTATTGCTACTAGCCAACTCTGTGACACAGCTAAAAAGAAACCCTCTTGCTAAGTGGCCGGAAACAGCTCTGGTGAATTGTAAAACATCGTGTTAATTGTCAGATCCCCAAAGCAGCCATTATTTAAAAAAATATAACATATGGCATATTTCCCAGGTCAGAACAGAGCTGGGAGGGGTGTAAAATAAACATTGTATCGAAAATCTCTGCAACCAAAACAGCTACAAAAAGTATTCCCTGGAAATAACAAACCAGAAAGTTAATCGTAAGAAATCAAATAGATGAGGCTGGCATGTTCTTCCTGTCTGGCTTGAGCTTTTTTTCCCCGTCCCCAGGTTTGTTTTTTTTGTTTTTTGTTTTTTTGCTCTGGCGTGTAGAGCGTAGCAAAGCCAGGAGAATGATCCTAATCCAGTCCCCTACCAGGATGGACTCTATATCCCAGCATGGTGTTTCTCTGTCTCTCCTTCTGTTCCCTAAAGGAAAGATAGTCCTGCTGACAGCAACAGCTAAAACCCAGGCTGGGGCCCTAAAGACAGTCCACAATGCAATTTTCTATGGTCTCAGATTAAACTTTCCTTATCCCGGTACCTGTCTGGCTAGCACAGTGGTGAGGATATACGAGCAGCAAAGGCTATTCATTCACCTCCATTCTCATTCTGCTACCTGCATTCCTGGATGTGTCCCCCTCTCCCCCTCAGTATTAATTTCAATTGGATTTCTCAGAAGCTTAACTCAGAGCTAATTAGCACCCTATATGGCCTATCCTTTCTACAGTACCTTCACAAAAGATTTACAATGTGATTAAAGTTAGGTGCCTGAGGACAGCCACGTTCAATGCGTTCCTCGGCATTCTTGAGGAATTAAGCCAGAAGGGGGAGAAAAAACACTTTGTGGGTTTTTTGTTTTGTTTTTAATCCTAAAAAAAAAGAAGAAAAACAAGAACAAAATGAAAGCCGTTTTAACTCACTTCTAAAGTTAAATCACTTAACCCCATCCTATTGTCATGAGAAAGGAAGCAGGATTAATAGAGTTTCCCTCCAAGATCCAGGTCATGAAAGATCTGTTTCTTTTTTGCTCTGTTTTTATTTAGGGTGAACCGCTCAGTTCTGTCAATACAGCTCCGCTCTACCAAGATAGCAGCCCCAGGGTGTGGATTCTCAGCCTTTCCACACTCAATATGAAGAGAGTAAACGTGATAGAAGGGGCTGCCTCCTCACTGCTCTTTATTGCCATTTCTTCTCTGCCTTTCTACATTTCATAGCGCACCGAACAAAACAGATTTTTATTTAGGAAGTTTAAAAAAATAAAAAAAATGCAGTTTTTCTGTTAGCATTCGGAAACGTTTACTATGGGGATCTCTTGCCAGCTTACGCATCCTTTTCTTCTAGTTGCACCTTTCAGCTGAAGATTTTAATAAGCACTTTACAATCAACAATTAATTATGCTGCACAGCACCCTGGTGCTGCAGGTAAATGTTATTACGGAAGGGTAAACTGAGGCACATGGGGTGACAGAGTCAGAGGCTGAGTAAAGAGTAGATACCAGGAGTCCTGAACCTGCTACCTTAATTACTAGACCACACTGTCATTGCCAGTGATTAAAAGATTCCCATTGCCTTCCATGCCAGTTGGACTGGGATGTTAATGAACATCTTTAAAGAAAACAGAGTGCTTAGTATTATCATTTGTTTTCTGCCTGTTGTAGAAAACAAAACCACATGAGTGGAATTCAGGCTGTTATTTAGAAGGTATATACCTGCGAACATGGCACAGTTTGCAGTGTTTCCTGAAATTTACAAACAGGAAGGATTTGTGTAAGCAGCTCTGTCATGTAGGGCCTGATTCTGATCAGGGTCAATCAGTGGTAAGAAGTTCAATGAAGTCAATGGTGTTCCGCATGTGCGCGGGTCCAGTCCCACTCTCACTGTAGGCATCAGAAGTGAAGCATGATGTGTGACTGTGCCATAAACCTAGGGTAAGCGAGATCAGACTCAGATCCTAGTTAGGGTAAATAGACACTGAGAATAGCTATGATTTCCATGCTAACTGATAAGCCTTCACTGAGACACCTGGAATAGGAGTTGGCTTTATGAAAACTACTAAATTTGGGGTTTGGGAACATCAGGGTCACCAATATGTCATGGTCTGTATTGCACCCACAGACACTGGTTACAGAGACATGAAGGCTGACACTGCAATGGTCTCACCCTCTAGCAGGTGGAGGACAGAAGTGCAGGTTTTAGTGACAGCCAATGGACATTTTCATTTTCTCAAGTGGTAGAACAGCTGCTTCCAGATGTAAGGGTTCAAGTGTCAGATGAACAGATTCCTTGTAACCTAGCCAAACCCCTAATGTGGTAAATTTTACTATGATTTTTAAGGTCCATTATACAGTGATTCCTATCTCAGGGGATGGCTTTGAGGGTGAGAGACAGAAACTGAAGTAGCTGATGTAGTGAAAAGAAAAGCTATTTAATATATATGGGCTTTGTTGTCTGTGATTCCTTATAAAAGGAACACCTCTGTTTCCAGAAGCCTCATGGCCTACTTGCTGTCTTCATAAGGACAATAGGTACCATATAAAGAGAACATATTGCTATGGCAGGCATCACCAAATGGTGCTGTTACACATAGTCTTCCAACTTCTTTTTAATAGGGTATGAGCAAATGTTCAGTTTTGGGAAGACATGCTCTGTTGTTGTTAGTTTCTGTACAGAAGCACTGGTCCTTGGAGGGGGAGCTATGTGAGTAGCAGGAGAGTTTGCTCTCTGTTTTGGACTGACTGGGGTCAGTTTTTGAGGCAGAGTAGTGCTTCTGGGTTTAGATCAGGGCAAATGCAACCAGAGTAGAGACTCCCACTGAACAAGCCCTGGATCCACTGGTATCACAGGAATCCCAAACGCATACCAGGAGCTACACAGAAGAATCTCAAATGGTGGTGGAGGTGGGGAGCAGAGGGGTAGGTCAGCAGAACAGAATTATCCAAGCTCAGATTTAACCAAGGCTAACTTGCAAACTATGCCGTCAGATCTTCAACACAGGCTCTCTGTCTCATGTGTCATCTAGCACCTCCAGCTCCCCAATGAGCCCTTAACACCCTGCTGGGGCATTGGTTCAAAGCAGATTAACAGCACCTACTGAAATACCAATGTATCTTCCTGTACCACCTTGTGCTTTCCTGGGGACACTCTCCCATGCAGGTGTTGACTCAAGCCAGCTGCTCATATACTATGGTTGGAGTGCACTACAAATACC
Source organism: Platysternon megacephalum (assembly GCA_003942145.1). Classification (NCBI taxonomy): domain Eukaryota; kingdom Metazoa; phylum Chordata; order Testudines; family Platysternidae; genus Platysternon; species Platysternon megacephalum. Next base: position 1,247,927 of record QXTE01000097.1, read on the forward strand.
TAGATAGATTAGTTTAAGTAGATCAAGCCCAAACCCGCCTAGCTGACAAGAGCATGGCTCGAGGTGATATGGCTGTATGGGATAAAGAGACCAAGTGTATTCTGAGTCCCAGATGTTCTGCTGATGATGAGAAACCCAGAGAAGTAATAAAGTCTACATGGCTGTTGCCTTGACATATCTCCCTTACCAAAATTTGATTTCCATCTTTGGTTTTAGTCAATCAAAGAACATTGTTTTCATTTTGAATCACAACCAAGGGAAAGTTTTCTCAACTGCTAACAAAACCTCATGTAGGAATTCAAAAAAATCCGCAGAATATTATGACAGGCTTTATTTTACTGGTACAGTACATTTTACAGAATACATTGGAAAAATCAAACAAGGTAAAAGTATGTACAGAATGAGTCACTGGGTTTGTTTGATGTCTTTAGGCACTTCCAACCACGGTAGTCCTGTGACTGATGAAAATGATTTGCTAACCAAACCTGGTGATATTTTTCTTTGGTCTGTTCCCTGTGCCAAATACGGACTGTGGATTGGCACAGCAAATAGAAAACTGGCAGGACTTATGGAGATTGCATCTTGTACCTGCTGTCACCCAAGACATTTAATCTGCAGCAAGTGAAGATGATATTGTTAGGGGTCCATGATTTCTCATAGGACTGGACTCTGGAGTTTTTGTTGGTTGGTTGGTTGAATTTTCTCTTTCAAGATTAATTATCAAACTAAACAAAAAGGTTCAAACCATCCAGGACGTTGATTTTTCATATTCACCATTGGGGCTTTCAAAAACCTACCTGATAATTTACCATTATAGAGACATTTCATAAAGAGGAGCAGGAAAGGTGAGAAGAAATGTCCAGAGGGTAGAAGAGGCTTATCCATCATCCATAAAACAATAAGAGTCTCTCTCTGGCTGCCAGCTAGCGAAATAAAGAGCCTATTGCAAGGTACTGCGGAATCATGTTACTTTCCCTTCCTGAGGCTATAAAAGCTCTTCCAATAAAAAAGTGTCACCCACATCTTGCTATTATTGTGTTAACACAATGAGCATTTTTGTTTCTTGCAGCTAAGCTGCGATTGTTACAAAATGTTTATGAAAAAGGGTGGGACTGTCAAACGTGCTCACTGCCTTAGGAGCACTTTCAGTGGAGCTGGTGCTCCTAAACCACTTACATGCTTTAGAAAACCCCACTCCAGATGTTCAAACTTGGTTCCCTTAAAGTTAGGCGCCTAAATATATGGGCTACTTTTATTAAGGTGCCTAAAATATGGATTTAGGTGCCTCAAAAGTTTGAAAATTCTTTCCTTTGGACAAAGGTAGGTCAAAATACAGCCAACTAAGGCCCACAGCATTGCGCGACCTTCATCTTCAATATCGAGCTTTGGCTCTTTAAGATTATCCGTCACATCACATAATGCTCCATCTTTATCCGACCAGCTTAGACCTGTAATCTCCAGCCTCTGCAGGAGGTGTCTCTATTTGAAAAGGTGTGGCTGCTGAAATCTCCACCACTTTGTACAAATCAGGTGCAGGCACAAATTGCTGGTGCTGCCCCTCTGTTGAGCAACGTGTGGGCACCCCGGGTTTAGAAGTTAGATTAACAGGAACAATCAAAGTGTTTATTTTCAGCAGAGATGGGACCAGGCACACCATTTAGATCCACGGCCAAATGGCATCCCGGTCTGGGGGTATTTGCATCGGGACCTGACTCAGGCCCATTTGCATGAGTTCCACGAAGGACCCTGTGGATTCCCCTTTGATTCTCCAAACAAAGCCAACCTGAAAACGGTTTATGGCTCTAGGAATGAGACTGCCTGTTCTGAGGAGTTAAAAATGAGCTCTGCCTGCAGCAGCCTGTGCGTTCATCCTGAACATCCTCAGCCCTTTTTTTAGCAGCTCAAATTCCAAGGATAACTCTAGAGGGAGGATGCTGGTTAACTTTTACAGCCTAGAATCTAAAGGCATAATATTTACAATCAATAATCTTGGCGCAGCAATTACCCCCGGCGATTGAGTGCCGTCCCATTTCATTTGCCTTCTATGTTGAAAAACCAAACAAAGCTATGTGGCAAGTCAACAGCTATATGCACTATCTGCGCACGGATAGTGGTGCCCTTCAAAAGCACTAGCAGATTGGGTTACTGACTCCAGCCGGACTCTGATTATACATGTTTGAAAAATGATAGGAGGTAAACAGAGACTTTAAGACATCAAGTTTCTTCAAGGTGGGAGCTGCTGTCAGCAGAGTTAAAAGGAAAGGAGAGAGATGGATTAATTAGCTTAAAGAACCTCTTAGCCAGCAAATCAAGAGGAGCTTCTACTCAACCATGTACTTGCGTCATGGATTCACAGGCTCGGTGCTACACCGCCAACTTTGGAACAGTCTCTTGGAGGAACCCCTTTGCTGCGCCAGACCCCCAAGGGGTCTCACTCTTCCTTTGGGGTGGGTCACGCAGCATCACCACCTCATGAGGCTGAACCCCTAGGGTTTCAGCACCCCTGCTTCACACTGTGAGCTCTGTTCAGCAAGTCCAGCGAGGCTCCTGGCAGAGACTTAGCCACTCTTCAGGGACTAATGCACTTCGCCCAGTATTTGCAGTGACAATCAAGCAGTGTTTTCAAAACAGTCAGGTCTGTTAGTCAACTGGAACATGGCATAGGAAGCCCTTAGGTTAGCAGAGAGAAATGAAGATTAAAGTGTAGTCCATTCTGGTCAGCCTAGAGCAATTCACCAGTCAAGATGTGGTGAGCTCCATTTTCAGGCTCTTTGTCTCGCTCTCTGACTTCCTTTCTTAGTCAGTTCCCAGGTGAGAGATTCCCCAGCCTCTTCCAAAAGCCAACCCTTATTCTCCCACCTCATACCCCCACCTTTGTTCTCGAGCAGGGATCTGTGCTCAGTTTTCCTGCTCAGAGGTGGGGTCATTGCTTGCTAGGTGCCAATGTCCTGGTGAGCGCACTTTCCATTCTTAGATCGTCCACTGAGCTGGGTCGGCCTTGGCCAATCATTATTAATGATCCATTCAGTCCACTTAGACAGCTAGGTGACACACATACACACCTGTGTCTCTTAGCTGGTAGCAAATGCAATCCTTCCCCTCTCCCCCCACTGGGTAGCCAAGCAAAGTACAGGGGAAACTGAGGCACACATAGGAGTAATAAAAAATGACAAAAAATCCCCACTTTGATACCACTTGTCAGCCATGGAGCTCTGCACAGTATTACACATACCACAGATTCCCATGTTTACCAAGTGCCTGGTGCTGTGCGTTTCCCAGCAGCCATAGGGGCTCCCATTCTAAAGCAAACACAGCTCTCCAGTCAAGATAAGATTGCTGGCATTTTGAGCTTTCCAGTACAGCTCTGTGACTTCATACAGTACGGGGGTGGGGGTGGGGGGGGGAGGGAGGGGCGAAGCCTCCACCAGCTTTGTCTGATTCTCAACTCATGTTTCTTTTATTATTCAGCAAAGTTCACCGAACTAGAATTCTTTCGGGTCTAGACGTCGAGGGCCGATAAGAGCAAAAGAGGGTAAACAACGTTTCCATGGAAACAGGAAGTGGCAGGAATCCCAAGAAAATGGCTGCCGTGTTGTGAATGGAGACAACCCCATCCATGTGTGTTTACTCTGTGCGTGGCTATATAAATAGCTACTGCTGGTTTAAATTTTTCCTGTGAAAGGATTCCACAGGCCAAGAATAAAATAAACACAGCCATGGCTTCAGGCCTCTTGTTTTTATTTTCTCCTTTAGACAGCACTTGGGTTCTCTTGCCTTCTGGGACTACTCCAGATTCCTACTGCCCATTATTCTATTCAGCGTTTAGATTATTAGAAAGCATTTTCAATTTGTATAAAAAACAGATGCATTTTGTCACGCTTGACTCGCTTAAGGGTTTTAAAAAGCATCCATCTAATAAATGCTAAGCACCCAATGGGAATAATGATCCTCCATGGGGGAAAAATAACAGCAAAATGAAGGGCTAGTCTACCGAAATAACCAATGTTTAAATAGATCTGCTGTAGAGATTTTTTCAGGGACTTTCTCTGGCCTGTGTTGCGCAGCAGGTCAGACGAGATGATCACAATGGTCCCTTCTGGCCTTGGAATCTATGAATCTATGATTGTGAAACACAGACGTGGCCAACCCTGAGGCCTGAGTCTTCAGCTTTTAGGATGAGTAGTTCTTATTCACGTGAGTGATCCCATAGACTGCAATGGGATTACGGGTGTGTGGATTCATTGAGGGGTTGCAGAAATAGGCTCTGTGCCCTAATATGTTTTTTTCTTGCATGTGTGGGTGGAAGACACTTGTGATAAGCATGGTTAGAGAACCATGTGTAGACACCTTCCCTCGGACACAACGCCCTTTCCTTTCCACACAGTCACAAATAGACTATGATTTGGCCACAGGCATCTTAAAAGTTAGTGGTTTTTGTAGTTTGGAGAGGGCCATAGGCCTGGTCTACATTTAAAAGTTGTACCAGGATATTTGGTTAGGGATGTGATATTTTACCGATATAGTTATCCTGGGACAAGCCCTAGTAAAACTAGACTTATAATGGTACAAAGCTGCCTTCCAGCAATGTAGCTTATTCCCCTTCCCCTACGGGAATGGCTACATCAGGATAAAGCACCTTTATATTGATGTAACTGTGTCCACACTAAGGGGGCTGTGCTGCTTTCACTATATTGGTATAGCTAAAGCCAGACAGCTTTCTAATGCAGACAAGGCGATAGACAGCAGAGCCAGAAATAATGTGTCTGAGGCTGAGTTCTGAAGGGAAAATGGGCCAAAGTTGAAATATTCGCCACCTTTTGGTGCACACTAGTACCCTCAAAGATTCTGTATCGCCATGGAAACTACCAAACCACGATTCCCTGGAACAGATGCTGTCACTGGGTTGGATGACAGGGACATGTCCCCATCCAAAGTTTTTTTTTTTTTTGACTGTTACATACCATCCTGCTTCTCCTTTGGAAGCAATTTACAAACCAACACACACATGACACACAGGGCATGCCTCACCCACCACTGCAATGCTCCCACCTCTGCAAGGAAACACAGCAACACTACATACAGTTTGGGAGAGAAAGTGAAGAAGAATCCCATTTCCAGTTGACAATGCAGTGGGGATTTAAGAACAGACAATGCAGTGCTTGAGTTAGAATTTGGCCAGGACATCTGGGTTAACAGCTCTCTTGCCAAAAGGGCCCATGATCTGTAATGATGACAAGTAGTCAGGACCTCAGCTTTACATCTCATCTGACAGCAACTATCACAGAACAGCAGCCCCATAGACCCTGCTGGGCATGAGATCAGCAGTGACTCAGAAAAAGGGACACATGCTGACCAGTACTGAATTGCCAACTACATTTCCTGCAGTGTGTCCTTTAAAGGTCTCCCACCAAACGGTATCTTGTCCTGACCCTGCTTAGCTGAGAGCTAGGATCCCAGGTGGTCTGGCTGCAGGCTACACTATGTGACAGAATCACAATTCCACTCTCAGCAATGCAAGCAAGTGTTTTAGTGTTTTCTGTCCCAATGATTAAAATTCATGTCCTAATCATCTCCTTCCTTGATGACTGCAACCTCTTCCTTTCTGGCCTCCCTGATTCCTATACTGCTCCCCTCCAGTCCATCCAAAATACAAATGCTTAAATTATGTTCCTCACCTGTCAATCAGACTACATCTCTCCCCACTTTGAAGCCCATCCACTGGCTCCCCCTTGCCCACTGTAGCGAGTTGGAACTTCTTGTCTTCACTTGATGGCCCTGCATGCCTCTACCTTGGCGTACATCTCAGATCTTTTTTTTATCATCCTGTCCTGTACTCCATGTAAAGGAAGACAGCTAGTGTAATAAATACAGTGACAGCATCTGCCTACTGTCAATTGTAAGCACTTTGGGGCTGGGATTCGATTTATGTCTTGTGCATGAGAGAGCATATTATACAGCTATACCTAAAAACAATAGCAATAATAATGTCTAAAAACCAGCAAAATGCAACAGATATGCACCTACTGACTCCTGCTTATCCACCTGTGCATATCCATGGTTTATCTATGTGCCAGTCGGAGCTCCCTCTGGTGACAGGATCGATACACACAGTCAGGCCTCCAGTCTGTATTGTCCCAGGTGTGATCAGTTTCCTGTGTTGTCACTGTTAGAGAGGAGGTTTAGGCAGTGGGGTACTTCATGCTATTCAGTCATTCCAGCTGCCCTATTCCTAATGATGCCCCAGACTGTGAAATCTTTTGATGGAAACATTTTGGTAAGACCTGTGCAAATACCTGTTTAGTTACATATGGGGCAGGAAAGCAACCATATGAAAGGACTCATCTGGCAGGTGGCCTCTCATTTGCATCCCATAAGGGTCTGATTGTCAGCCCAACCGTATCCAGGCCTCTCCATTCACCTGCACTGTTGTGTGTGTAGATTAGCAGTGGCTGGTAGCCCAGACTGTTGGCTAGCCATTCGCTGGCTGTTCGCTCTGTGAGAAACAAGCTGATGGTCTCAATGCCCTTCCCAGCAGGAAGGTTTTAAATCATAAAACCATCAGCGCAACAAATCCCCGAGGACCCGTGTGTTTACGGTCTCTCAGGGATGCTAGGGAGTGAACAAGTCACAGAGACTAGGCTCCCATCTAACGCTAGAGGGGGTCCCACAGGGCAGAGATGAGACAACAAGGGGGGGCGGGAGGGGAGCTGTTCTGAGGACAGAGGATTCTAGGGCTCTTAACCTAGTATCTTTCACCAGCTCTAACATTCACTTTAATAATGTTGTTATTTCTAAAGAGCCCAGCTGATTTGCTGGGGGTAAAATCCTGGTCCCATTAAACTCAATAAGAGTTTTGCCATTGATCTCACTGGGGACATTGACTTCTAGGGTTTCCAACACGCAGGTTTCTTAGGCCACTTCAATACCTACTCCTATTGGCACAGAGTGTGATGTAGTGTGCGGTATGGTAGCTTCTCTGATACAGAAGGTTAATTTCACAGCTTCCAAGGTAAACGATTTATGACTTCCAGCCATCCATGGGGCATCATGTTCTCATCATTATGGATATCAACCTTAGTATTCAAATGACTGTCCCAGCACATTAGATAGGTCTGGGATCTCCACGGTTAAAATACAGGATGCTAGGAAACCAGCAGGAATGTGCACGGAAATCTGATAGATAAGAACATAGGTTAATTTTATCTGATGACAGTACCAGCATGGCAGATAGAAAAAGGAGGCTGGTTGTACTGTCCTCAGCTTGTGGGGACATTGATTTCATGTGTGATAATAAGACCCTGGAAAATAAGGTGACAATATTGTATTACAACATCACCCAGTGGCAGCAGAAAAAGAAATGGTAATTTGGAACCCCATTGACAACACTGCGAAGGCTGTGGAAAATTGACTAGAAGGCTAGTCCAGAGTTTGGGATCTCATCTCATATGTGTTTCTAAACACTATTATATTTTCCCGTCTTTTCTACTATCCTACCCACATCCACTGGGCCAGAGCTGATGGAGGATTTTGATAAGATTCTTCAGAAAGGATGTCTGCATGCCACCTCGCTGGTCTGGTGAGCCTTAGCACCCTCTTGAGATGTTGCCTGGAGAGGGAATGGCTGAAGACACCTCATGTGCGGTTCCCACACTTCTCCCTCCGATATACACAGTGAACGGACTGCTTCCTAAACACACACATGCACCCATCACACTGCTCCCAAAACATACCCAGACTCCACTGCTCCCTAACACACACTAAATCAGGGCTCCCAACCCATTCACTCATCCACATGCCCCAACACAATAGGTTTAGGATGGCCGTGAATCAGCTCTGAACTTTGTGGATTGGGCCCATCCCTAAGTTATGGGAGCAGCGTCCACTCACTTGGCCCCATTGTCCCATATCAAAGCTCTGAGAGGCAAAGATTTCAATAAGTGAGCGGAGAATCACTTTCCCCCCTGGTTTATAACACCAGTAAATGCATTCTGGATTAATGCCCGCCACCCTCCCAAGCCTATTAGAGAGGCTCAGCTGTTGCCTAAAGCCCTTACTTCACCTAAGTGGGCATTATTTGCATGATAATGCCCTCTTTGGGGGGAATTACTGCTTAATTAAAGAACAGCAGTCACTTTAATTAGCATGTCTCCATGCTCCCTGGTACTTTGCATGGATTCAAATGAGTTGCTCATTAGGCACTGGCATTAATACAAGCTACGCCCTTTAGCTGGAATCTAACTAAATTAACATAAGGAAGACAAACTACTTCATGCATCAGAGGGAATGATAGACAGCTTGTCTCTGTGTGTCTCAGCAAAGGCAATTGCCATGGGAGATAGTTCACTGCCAGAGGGGCACTTGTTTTCTACTGAAGAGAACGCGAGGCTTTGAAGCAGCGTGCACATGCCAAAGTGCAGTGGCTGAATGTGGGCTAGCACATGATGGGTGTCCTCAGCCTGTCTGAAGATGAAGCCAAATTCTCCTCTCAGCTACTGCAGCGTGACCCCACTGTGGTCAGTAGGGTCTCACCAGCATGGATGATGGGGGAATTTGGCCATGCGTCCTGACACTAAACATGGACAGCAAACAGGCCAGATTTTGATTTCAGTTACGCCCAAAGTGCTTGCTGCAGCTACGATTAGAATTTGACTTGCAAGGTGAGAAACGGCATTCTCGTCTGCCCTCACCTGCCATGGCAGTGCTATAACTCAGGGCAAACCTTTGAGCCGCTAGCAGGAGATAAGGATGTGACAGATGAAGTCCATTCCCTATTCTTTGCAAACACATGGAGACCTGTTCAAACTTTAGCAACGGACACAGGGCCTGCCCTTTGTTTCAATGAAAGCCTTTCCTTCTGTTTGCATCTATCTGCTGCTAGCTTGTTCCTCCATCACTTTAAAAGGGCAGAACAGATAAGTGTACTGTTCACCCAAGAGCCAGCCCTTCAGAAGGTCATGAGCTTTACTATTCCCACCTTGCACTCTTGACTGGAGGTCCATTGAGAACCAGCGAAAAGGGAGCCAGGAAATAAAACTTAATAAGTGACATTTCAAAATAAAATACTCAACGTTATTTACAAAGCAGGAATTATTCACCCATCCCTGAAATGCAGCCGTCTCTGAGGTGGAACAACGCTTGCAGCATCATCGCACTGCACTAGCTGAGGGTACAAAGTGAAGAATAACATATTCCAGGGGAAGCACAGGGGGAGTTTAGTTGGGCAGGATGTAATGTAGCCCAGAATCTTGTAAAAGTTCGATGGGATACTTCAAGTGGACAGGAACTCTGCTTTCTACCTTATCCCAAAGCAGTGCTGCATCTTCTAGCAGCGCTGATACAGATTAGAGAGTAGCACCATGATTGTCTGTGGAGCTCTCTCTGCCAACTACTAATCAGCCCTGCCCCTGCTTAGCTGAGTGAATTCATAGCCCAAGCTGGCATGGCTGCCTGGCGACAACTCCCCAGTGCGGTGGGAGCTTAGATTGCTGCTCCACTCAGAGGATCTGTGCCGTACCTGAGATCCATAGAAATACTGAGCCAGCTGTCCAGTGGGAACCGGCTGCCTTTCTGAGGCTCAGTTCAGTGTAATCCATGCACCCATCAACAAAAATAAGTGAACAATAACGGGTGAATTGTGACTGGTGGGGTGACCTCATGGCAAAACGTCTAATCAGAGCTTCTCTTTGCTGCGGAGTTGGGCTGAAGTCAAGGGGAAAAGCTCCATCTCACCCGAGACCCATCCAATGCCCTGCTGGGTCAGGTCCCTTAACTATGTCCCACCTGATGTCACCCAGCCACTCACAATTCAGAGATTGTGTGTTGCGAGAAAGCAATGTGAAGGAAGGCTCCCACCCGGGGGGAAGCAGATGGACTGAGCTTGCAGCAGTTTATAAAGAGAGTTAAGAAACATCCTTGAAAGGCCCTTTAAATATCCCCTTTTCTTTGCTTGTCTTGCCCGGCTCTCTCACTGCCAGGCCGAACAGCGAAGTGCTCATGTTTTATCAGCGAGGTGACACCAGGAACAATGCCGGCGTCAGATGCCAGCCAGCAGGAAAAGGAAAAGCACAGTCCGCTGTTCTGGGAGCGCAGGGGCAGCTCAGGCCAGCGGGAGCTGGCCTGGGACCAGGGGCTTTTTGAACTCCTCAAGTGCTCCGCTCTCGTCTCCCTCCAGCTGTGCTCCACCGCACAATGCAGCTCCTTTGAAAAGAGGCTCTCGGAGCTTTGACTCCGCTGGTTAGCAGCAGCTTCCGCATGGAGGGCCAGCTGGTGAATAGGGCAGTAGCGTGCGGGATTACAGAGACCTGGAAAGGGGGGACAAGCAGCTAGGGGTAGCTTAGTGCAATGAGCATCAGTGGGAAATACCTAGATGGCCTAGAACGATAGGTCTGAATTGCAGCAGGGTCGTTCAGCCTTTCCTTGGTCTGAGGTAGGTGGACTGAGTCCCATGCAATTACTAGGTGGGATCATTCAGTGGGGACCTTAGAAACCAAGGTCTTGTCTGCTGTGTAGGGAGGAGAGAGGATAGTCTTGTGTGCACAGCACAGGGGTGAGGAGATCTAGGTCACAGAGAGATATTTGATGGCGCTAACTCTAGTCAGAAAGGGGATCAAAGAGAGAAGGGCACCTGGCCACTCTCATCTTCCCCAAACAGAAATTCAGCTGCTCTGGCCCCTGGAGAGCACAGGCCAGAGAATCCCACCCAGTGCAGCAACCCATAACTTCTGGTTGAGCTAGAGCCAATCTCTCAGAAGCAGTCTTGATTTAAAAACCTCAGGTGATGCCGAATTTACTCCCTCCCTAGGCAAGTTGTTCCAATGGTTAATTACCTTCCCGGCTAAAAAACTGTGCCTTATTTCTAGCCTCAATTTGTCTGACTTCAGCTTCCGGCTGCTGCCTTTTGTTAAGGCTAACTGCGGAGTGTGGGATGCCAGACTCTGATCTCTGTTACGCCAGTGGGAATCCAAGTAACTCCCATGACTTCAAAAGGGTTACTCTGAGTTTGCACTCCTGTACCAGAGAGCAGAATCTGGCCCTTTCCTTTGCTGAGGTGTGCACGCACCGAATACCACCCAGTTACTTGCAGAAACCCCAAACAGTAACCTGCCCTTGATGTGACAAGGCCTTGATTCTCCTCTTGCCTACACCAGTGTTACACTGGTGTAACTGTATGGACCTGAATGGAAATCCTGCTGATTTACACCAGTTTAAGTGAGAGGAGGACCTTTTTTTGCACTCTTGTAGCTCACCTGATTTTGTGACCTATTTTTAGCATGGGGATTATTTTTGGTAAGTCATGAAAAATGGAAGCTGGTGTAAATTCTGGCAGATTTAGTTAATTAAAGATGCTGTAAACCATCCGGGGGTGGAGTGGAGGGGGGGGGGGGAGAGGAGGGAAGAAAGTGAGACTTTGCCATATTTGTTTAAATAATGTTCACTCCGAGGAATGCGTCTCACCCCCTCCAACAAGCCGAGGCGGTAGTAACAAATCAGAAGTAAATCTAATTACTGGAAGGGAGCAGGGCCATGAAAGTGGATGAAGTCATAGGGTTTCAAAGGCACAAAATGACACCCAAACAACAGGGCTGCTTCTAATCCTTTTTACAAAGATGCAAATGGCTAAATTGGACTCCAGAGTAAGACTGGTCGCTTTGTTTGGTGGTGATTTAATAAACAGCCTCATTGAGACAGGAAGACTATGACCCACAAACCCCCACATTTTGTTGCCAAGTTGGTGGTAGCTTTGGGCAACCGGCTCCTGTCAGGTTGAGCCTCACTTGCTCAGACGCTGGCGCAACATGGCAAAGGGGTGGGACTTTTTACTGTTTACATCAAGAGGTTTGATTCTCTAGGAAAACAGTGCTGCAGAATGACACACGGACTCCGTTCCAGGCATGCAGTTAGAAAAGATGGACACAAGTCTCCAGGTCTGGAAGCCCAGAACCCACTATATATAGAGACAAGCTATTAACACCCATCGGATAGACACATCCTCTACTCAGACTGAGATCCACTATTGTCCAAATTCAGCCCTGGTGGAAGAGGTTGCAACTCTGTGAGCCCAAATTCTGCACTGAGCTGCACCCAGTGCTATTGAAGTTAGTGGAGTTCCACAATGTGGAATTTGACCCACTGATTTCAGCAGAGCTGGGCCCACTTGTGGAGGGCTGAATAACACTGAAAGTGCAACGTTTCTAAACACTATTATATTTTCCAGTCTTTTCTACTATCCTACCCACATCCACTGGGCCAGAGCTGATGGAGGATTTTGATAAGATTCTTCAGAAAGGATGTCTGCATGCCATCTCGCTGGTCTGGTGAGCCTTAGCACCCTCTTGAGATGTTGCCTGGAGAGGGAATGGCTGAAGACACCTCATGTGCTCCACGCAAACAATTCACATGGACGTCAGCTGGATTCTGCCCAGGGGACGAATGGAGAGCCTAGCTCTGATGTGGTGTCAATCAGAAGGGATTGCAGTGGAGTCACAAACGGTGTGAGCGCAAAATCAGGCCTTCAGCGTATGCAACAGCGACGAGGACTGTGGATCAGAGGGGAGAATTTTGTCCCAACTAGAAGCAGAGTGACACAAAGTTAATAGGACACATCAGTTCTGGGGAGCAAGCACCTGGAATGTGTCACTTGGATTAGAAACTATCTGAGCTCGTGATTATCTAGAAGGGAAAGAGGCAGAGTGAACCTGTACACTAATCACCATTCACCTTGGATGTAACGTTTGGCCAGGAACTCCAGAGGGTGAGGAGGACATCACGGCTGGCAGCCAGATGGGCTATTTTCTCTGTTCAATCTGGACATTGGGCGATTCTGTTTCTCTCATCCACGGAGCACTTTGCCCTTCAGTTCCGTGAGCAGAAGGCTCCCAGCTGAGACCCCAAATCACAGCCAGGTGCACGCCTGGAAGTAGCGCTGCTCTCTGGGGAAAGGTGTTGAGAAAGGCCGCAGGCCAACACGAAGATTTACGGGCTGCTAGCCCTGATCCACGCAGCAGCCATAAATCAGGCAGGAGAGGGGATGGCAGGAGCACTCTCAGTTAGCTCCTTCCCCTAATGGAACACAGAGGTCTCTCCCACACTGTGATCAGTGCAGGGTAGGGCCAGGAATGATAGCGCGAGAGCAAAGAGCTGCTTAGACAATCCACTGGAGATTAGTCCAGCTACAGGCCAAGGACGGAAGAAACAGACTAGATAATAATCAGTGATCAGAACGGACAATCATCAATGAATAAACAGTACGCTTGCGGTGTCTTTCACCCATGGATCTCAAATCCATTTAACAAACAGTAACAAAGCCTCACCCCACCCACCCAGCGTGACAGATGAGCTTTATTGCCCCAGTTTCACCGATGGGGAAGCAGAGGCAGGGGGAGGTGATGTGCTTTGCTGAGGATGATCCAAGTCAACAGCAGAGCTCGGAACAGAATCCAGGTGTCCTGATTTCCACTCTGGGATTTGTGGGTAACATTTTCAAAAGCATTCAAGCAATTTAGGAGCCTGAATACCATGGGCTTTCATGGGGACTCAGGCTCCTAGGGCATTTCGCACTTTTAGAAAGATTGCCCTGCTGGCCAAGACAACAGCCCTGCCCCTGGGCCAAGGTCAGAGCCAATAGGGCTGGAATTCTATGGTTCTAGCCCCAACACTTTTTGATGATTAAAGTCATGCTTTAAAGTTTAATGGTGAACTTCAAATTGTGTACACCTCGGCCCCTCCAGGGCTAGGGCTGGAACTGGTCACAGGAAGACACTGCTCTTGGGACACATACGCCACACACACATTACCAATAACAACACGGCTCTATTATTATACTGAGTTTATTTATTTCCTTTGCAGTGGTGCTCAGAGGCCACAATCGGGATCATGGCCCCACTGTCTGGGCCCAACACAGACGGAGAATAAGAGATAGCCCCTGCCCCAAACAGTCTAATTTATGGTAGTGAAATGGGGTGGATTGTTCCCTAGATCCCCTCTGGACTCTGTTGTGGCATTGGTTTTTCTTCCCCTAGGATCCAGCCAGGTCTATATGTGATCCACTACAGAGTATCCCTGAACAGAGAGTAGAATCTGAAATGGCATGAAGCAGCCAGCCAGGAGAGAGCTGCTTCTATGCAGATTTACCCTTTGGTTTCAGAATGAAAGCAGAAAATCACAGCAGGCTGCACACCCTTCCCTTAACACTTTCATTTTCCAAAGGATAAATTGTCCGTCCTCTTCATTAGGGACTTGAGTGGGAGAGAGCTGGAGAATGGAAGTCTTTTCAGCCAAGCTGGTTTTCATTTCAGATGGAGACTCTAATTTAGTCTGACCTGTGCCCATCTACTTTCCATTACTGCTCGGAGCCTTCCAGCTGCCTTTCATGTTTCAAAGGGAAAAGTAACCTCACCTCCCAAACACACACACACACACCACACACGCACACACACACACGCACGGTTGTTTTGGCTTTTTTGCTGCCAGGCCCAACTAGATCAGGTTATTACCAGCCAGAGAAGACTCCATTGTTTAGAGGACACAAGGTGTCACTCTTCCGGATGTCTCTTCCTCTTTCTTCCTCTCTTTTTATTGCTTCCATTGTTGTCTATCTTGCTTGGCTGGAATTTGCTCCTGGGCATCTGTTGACCTCGCACTCCCTTGCCTTTTCTTTTCTAGTACCATGTGGATGTTTGGGGTTCAAATTTTCATACAGTGACAATTTCACTCTTGAATCCTCCATAGGGGCCCGTCCTGCTCCCCACCAAGGCCTCGATTTTCATTAAAGGTAGAGAAGGGAACCCGAGTTGTTTGGGGGAGGAAGGACACTGGGGACTAGGTGAGTTCAGAGGCTTCTATACCCATTTTTCCACTCCTCGGTACTTGGATTTGTTGGATTTTACAGTTGCTTCCTCCAGAGGGCTCTGGGGACGAACTTACATCCAGGCCTTGATCTATGTCTTAATCTTTATACTCACAGTTTTGCAGGTGCAAGAAATTTCTGATGCAGTTAGTGTAATTCAGACACCTAAGTGCAATCATAAAAACTGAGATTTCCATGTGATGTTTTGTGAGCAAGCACTTTCCACAACCTACACTGCAAATGGTGGTGACCATACAGCGTAGAGACCAAACTTTTCCTTCCTGGAGTTTGGTTTATTAACTAAGAAATCATCAATAGGATCACATAAAATTCAGCTCAAACCTTCTCCCCAGGCTGGACTGTTCCTAGAGCTCCTCCTTCAGGCCTGTTCAGCCCACACCCTAGATCTTCTATCTCTAGAGAGCCATTCCCTTCCTACCTCCCATGCAGGGCCGGATTAATTTGATGGGGACCCTTCTTTGCTTATTCAATTCCTTCCCTTTACTGTTTTACTACCACCTATGCCCGATGGTAAGCACTCTATTGTTTAGTATCAGAGGGGTAGCCTTGTTAGTCTGGATCTGTAAAAAGCGACAAAGAGTCCTGTGGCACCTTACGAAGTGGGTATTCACCCACAAAAGCTTATGCTCCAATAAGTCTGCTAGTCTATAAGTGCCACAGGACTCTTTGTCACTCTATTGTTTAATTATCTTGGTTATTTCAGATCCGGTTTTTAAATGTGATATACCAATTATAAAGCCAAATGAAAGATAAAACAAACTCTCAGCACATAACAGAGTAATACACACAGTGATGCTATGGCTTTAATTACTGCATTACCTACAGCAGTGGAATTCAATGGTATTTTCTGGGGTTCGGATAAGGCAATGCCCACATTTCAGTGGTCCAAAGGGCACTCCCTAGAGCCAAAAGGCTCTTCAGGTGTTTGCTGTCTAGCGACCCTGCTACCGGCCAGTGGTCACAGCCTTCCAAGGGTGAAGTGCTGGATTGTATTTAATAATCTCAAAATACAAGATGAAGTGTGCTGGTAGACAATATTCCAACCAAATCTTGCAAACGAATGATTATACAAATACACTTTAATGCTTTTAAAACAGCATGTTAATATCACTTCTATTAAAATGATGAACGTAAAATTAGAGGTTAATCTCACAGAGGTTATTAGACATGTAATTTCCCTTTCTTGGTGCCGGAAATTCTGACACTCGCTCGCACCGTCTTTTTTCCCGGGAAAGTTCTGTGCAACATGCAATCATATTAACTAATGAAAGCACGTCACTTCCTGATCTCTTTATAGAATCATAGAATATTGGGGTTGGAAGAGACCTCAGAAGGTCATCTAGTCCAACCCCCTGCTCAAAGCAGGACCAACACCAACTAAATCATCCCAGTCAAGGCTTTGTCAAGCAGGGCCTTAAAAACCTCTAAGGTTAACCCATTCCAGTGCTTCACCACCCTCCTAGTGAAACAGTGTTTCCTAATATCCAACCTAGACCTCCCCCACTGCAACTTGAGACCATTGCTTCTTGTTCTGTCATCTGCCACCACTGAGAACAGCCGAGCTCCATCCTCTTTGGAACCCTCCTTCAGGTAGTTGAAGGCTGCTATCAAATCCCCCCTCACTCTTCTCTTCTGCAGACTAAATAACCCCAGTTCCCTCAGCCTCTCCTCGTAAGTCATGTGCTCCAGCCCCCTGATCTTTTTTGTTGCCCTCCGCTGGACTCTTTCCAATTTTTCCACATCCTTCTTGTAGTGTGGGGCCCAAAACTGGACACGGTACTCCAGATGAGGCCTCACCAATGTTGAATAGAGGCGAATGATCACGTCCCTCAATCTGCTGGCAATGCCCCTACTTATACAGCCCAAAATGCCGTTAGCCTTCTTGGCAACAAGGGCACACTGTTGACTCATATCCAGCTTCTCGTCTATAGTTCATGAACGTCCGACTAAGTGCCTGATTAAAAGAGTGCCACTGTAAGCCAAAATGTACCAACGCAGTCTAGCTCCAATGTGTTTAAATGTAAATTAAAAGTTTCAATACATGGCACAACAGTAAAGAGAGGGGAAATAAACTAAAGTGCATCTGCCCAGCCCCCCTCAATTCAGCCTCCCAACCCCCATGAGTTCTGCCCTCTAGCTCCCATCTGCCCAGCCCTGCTCAATTCAGCTCCCCAGCCCCCATCAGTTCTGCCCTCTAGACCCTCATCTGCCCAGCCCCCATCAATTCAGCTCCCCAGCCCCTATTAGTTCTGACCTGTAGCCCCCATCTGCCCAGCCCCCCCCTGCCCCCAATCAGTTCTGCCCTCTAGCCCCCCATCTTCCCAGTCCCCCAGCCTAATTTCTGCTCCTACTGGCTGGGGGGGTGGGAGGGGAGAGGCTGCTGCAGGATGCCCTTCCCCTTCAGGCGGGGTTGGGGGAGGCAGGTCCAGGGGTTCTTCACCCCCTTCTCCTTCCCAAGTAGGTGTTACAGGGAGGGAGGTGGGGAGCGAAGGAGCCAGCCCTGCTCCCAGGAGAAGAGGGGGGAAGGAGGAGTGGAGCCCCTCTGAGCTGCAGGGCTCTTTCTGCTCCCTCTTTGTCCCTCCCCTCCTGGGAGCAGGGGTGGCACCCCCTTCCCGTGAGCATATAATATAATCAGCATCCTTAACATATAGTCACAAAGCACCTCCCTGAGCAGCAGGAAAGATGGACCAGTGGTCTGAATATTAACCTTGGCTTTAGGAGATGGGGGTTCAAATCTCTACTCTATCACTGATTTTCTGTGTGCTCTTGGGCCAGTTTCTTAGCCTCTCTCTGTCTCAGGTCCCCATCTGTAAAATGAGGATAATTGCACTGCCTTCCTCATGAGGGTGTTGTGATGTGATGGGGGCTCTAGACAGATAGTGGCAAAGGCAAAAGGTTTCAGGGGAGATTCAAACTAAGTTCCTCACCAGAAGAAAGATTTGCAGGTAGATAGCCTGGGGAAGGAGGTTGATCGGAGACCACAGGTTCAGGAGGAACAAATGGAGGATGGAGGTGGATTCAGGTCACAGAGGTGTGTTTATGAGGCACCTCCCATGCTCTGGGGGACTATGTAAAGAACTATTAAGAATAACAATACAGGTCAGGTGGGGAAGTAAGGCCAGAGGTCCCAATGGCTCCCATTCTGAGCCAGTTCTTAGCGACTACCGTGGTTGACACTGGACTCTTGCCCAAGAGGTTTCAGGCTGAGGGAGAGTGCAAGGAGTCTATTATATTCGCATGGCTCGCCAGGCAGCAGCAAGCACAAGAACTTAATAGCGCTGTTCTGGGCAGGCAGGATTCTGTTCCAGGAAGCCACGGCTCATTTGCTCTGTACACTGCACAGTGCCATTGAAATGACGTGAGATTAAGTGCGAGGAGGCCCGTATCCCCATTGTCTGGAGCAATAACCAACATGGGCTTGGAAAGGGAAAACCTTTGTCTGCTTTTTTGTCACTGGTCAGAGAAGGCCACCAGATCATGGGAAGATCCAAGGACCAGGAGTCCGTGATGAACATGTGAGTGACCAGTGATCCTGGACCTCTCTGAACTTAGATGCACTGGCTCCCTCCACTTTCCAATCTTGCTTCATTGCTCCTCAAGTTGGCCGGCAGCTTGCATAGCCACGGCCAGACAGCACATTGTACAACCGTCCCACTACCCTCGCCTCTAGAAATCTCTCTTATCTCTCCAGCTTCTTCCTTCACTTGAGGTCTCACTTTCAAGTGCTAACAAAACATTCTGCAACTGTGTGTGGCCTCTCCCTGCCTGTTTCAAGGCTTCTCCTTCTAAGCCCTTTTCTTCAAGGTGCTTGCAGCTGCCTAGCTTCTTTCCTTTATTATTATAAATGATTATTTGTATTATTGTAGCACCTTGGAGCCCCAGCCACAGACTAGGACCTCATGGTGCTAGGCACTGTACAAACATAGAACAAAAAGACAAGCCCTGCCCCAAAGGCTCGATTAATCACTGCTTGACAGGTGTGCAAGAAGAATGTAAAATGCTAATGTTCTGACCGGGTAACATTTTACCCTCACTTTGCACAGGGTGATTAGTGACCCAAGGCATGAGACAATGGGGAATTGGGCCCCATGTCTTCTCAGCCTTCTCTTACTGTTATCCCATTTTGATTATCTGACAAGGAGACAGGAATGACCCATAAAAGCATCTGAACGCAAAGCGTTGACTAGAGACACTTCTCCTTCCTTCCCCCTTGTATGAGTCCAGCACTTAGAGAATCCCAGAACAGAAACATCACAGATGGAGGAGCCCTAGCCCAGCCACCCCCCAGCCAGGTGGGGTGCTCCTATTTCCCAAGACTTTGCCCAGTCCCTTCTTTGTGGTCTCAAGGGATGGGGCTTCAGCCACAGACTGTTCAACAAGTGCAGAGATCTCACAGTTAGGAAGGTTCCTGTCACTCAGCCTAAATGATCTTGTTCTTCCTTGAACCCCATGATTTTCCACTGTGCCACCTCGTTCCAACCTAAATAATTCCTCTTCCTCTGGGGGCCTATACCCTCCAAATGCCTAGCATGCCCCTCCTTAGTTGCCATTTAGTCAAGCCGGGCATACAGTTCTTTTAATACCCATGTTTCTGATTTACAATTGTCTGCCTCTTTCAGACTGGGGTCATTTTATTGGGAGCTGCCTCCCATTTCTCCACAATCCCTTCCCTCCGTGTTCAGACTCTGTTAATCTGGTACGTTCAGGACTTCGCAGAGCTGACAGTTCAAATGTCCAGATTCAATATTAATGGCATTGTGATCAGGGGACTTAGGTGACTCAACTATTTTCTGCCTGTCTTCACTGTGTTGATCACTTTGTATGACAAGTCCTAGCCATGACCTGGTATTGGAATCAGCCAGCACATCTACCAGTTCCATTGCCATGGTAATACATGCTACAGAGGATCACATACTGAGTTAGGAAGAATGGAATCACCAAACATACAGTCTGTCAGGTTTTCAGGATCTCAACATGCACTTCTTTTTTAACCCTTACTGTTCCCTGGTCGTTAAGGTGCCCCCACTTGGAGACCAACTTTGGTCATTTGGCCTGTGATAACAAATACTCCAAGTGGTTTGTGGAACTAACACTTGTACCCGGCCAGGTGTGTGTTGGTGCGCGTCGAGGACAGTGTGTCTGGGTGAGTGGGAAGCAGGTTGATAGGAGATATTTGTATTATTAGCCCCCTTTGATGGATGGAAAAACAAGGCACAGAAGTTCTCTTGCAGATATGTGTGAAGAGCCCTGCAGCTCTGGTTCAGAGAGGGGACAATATGGGTAAAGGGAATCTCAGCTCTGGACTGGAGGTGGGTAGGACGGTCATTCATCTGGTGTGTGGGCAGGGCGTCTGCATTTCCTTTGTCGAATACATCAGCAAGGTGGTGATATTTGAGCGGTATCTTGACAGTGGCAGATGGGACTGTGGCAGGCAGGTTCAACTGCTGTGAGCTCATTTCCTTATGGTAGGGATTTCCTGGGTCATGACATGAGCTGCAGAGAGTACCAGTCCTCATGCTGTCTTCTAGGAGACCGATTGGCTGGAAATACTGGAGCAGAAACGTATTGTCACTTTCCACCAGCGGATGTGGGGGTCATGTGCAGCGAGTCAGGGCAGACCTGATAACCATGGAATGGGGGACCCAAATTAACCTGAACTGGTGGGTTTCCTGATGTCCCCGGAAAGAAACAACTGTCAGGGGAATGGTCTGGTGGGTTACCGGGACTAAGGACAGGAGCAAACCATCAATGGTTTCCACTAGATCCAAAGAGTTCTCGTACAGGATAGCAAAGTCCCAGTTCATGAAATTGTCCGAGGCCCCCGAGTCAACTAGAGCTTCCAGGTGGATCTTGGGACTCATAGAAAACCAGACCTGCAGTGGCAGTTGGATGGGTGTCGGATGCTGGATTGCAGCTGCTGCTGTCCTGACAGTGGCACGTAGGAGCTGGGCATTTCGAAAATTTCCAACGCAGGTTTCTTTATCAAGGCTGGGGACTGGCATCTTCTTGACGCAAAGACCAGCCCAGTCTTTGCCAGACATAGCACTGAGAAGTATCTGTGGTTTTATGCATCTGGTAGACATGGGCAGACCTGGTCAAATTGCCTGGGATCTGGGTCCTGAAGTGAACTGCATGCTTGAAGAGTCCCAGGCCAGTTTTGGGGGCTGAACTATTGCTGCTTGGTTGGGCAGTTGTCAATCTGAATACACAAATCAGTTAGATCGTCCAGACCGGATGGAGGTTTGACCCACGCCAGCCATCTTCAGTGTCTTTGTTGTCCTCACTGGAATGCTGATGCTGTGCTGCCTTGTTCCATTCAGTGTCCACGGACAGGAGGCGGAATTCAGCTGTGTCTCTGGCCATAGGGCGATGACCCTGCTGTAGCACTGGTGGCGTGACCTCGGCAGTTCAGGTGTAGTGAGGGTCAGCAAACATCACAGCCATTGCTCATATAAACTCCTCCAACTGGCCTAGGAGGGGACTGGACTGTTCCAAGAGGGAAGATGTCCAAGCCAAGCCTTCCCCACTCAATAAACTAATGATAAGCCCAACCCTGGCCTGGTCAGTAGAGAGGAGAGGAGATGTAACGAGAACAGGAGCCAGCACGGGTCAGGAAACCTCAGAATTGGCTGTGATCACTGTCAAATTTTTCTGGCAGCGGGAACTTCAGTTCCAGGGGGACCAGAACAGGACAACTCCACCTGCAAGTTCCGTACACCCTTGCTAACTCTGCCAGAGAGGGCCTGGTCTGGGTGGGATCCATGCCGGAGAGATGGACTCTAGGCTGGTTGTTTTGGGGTCTAGATAAGGGGTCTTTCATGACCATCATTTCCAACAGCTTAAAAAATAACATTACTTTGCAAAATAACATGGAAAAGCAAGTACTGGACTGTTCGGTCTAGCACCGAAAGAACACTGCCCTGCTCAGACAGTATCATATCCTGCCTAGCTACTGTCTGTGGGATGGTGAACCTTACTGGAAGGCGAGGGTGGCAGATCTGCCTCCCTGGGGTGAGCCTTGGCACACAATTGTCTCTAAAGATCAGATCTGGTTTCACAGAGATGTTTGAATGAATTGTATCTAATTCAGACCTTTGGCTCCAGCCAAGAGTAAATGTCTCTGGAGAATCCTACACTTGAATTCAGAATTGGGCTAGTTTTCAATCACCACCATGGTAGAATAGTAAAGTTATATCTTAGTGATTTGTGATCACTGCTATGGAAACTCCCCCAGTTCTCATACCTCACAATGAATCTCTTGGTCTTGTCACCCTCGGAGGATTTTCTTTTGATTTAGGTTTTTTTTCCACTACATACACCCTGGAAAAATATCCTAGGGGACTATCTTACACAGGATCCCAGGGGACAGACTAGATGTGACCTAACACATAGAGGTGGTCAAAAAATGAGATTGTATTAATGGAAAATGGTGATGAAAATGAAAAAAAAACATCTATTTTTTCCACAGAAAAATTCAAATTTTCAGCAGAAATCAGAATACTAAAAAAATGTCTGCTGAAAACCAAAACATTTTTGTCAAAAACTGAAACGTTGCAGCTGAAAACAGAAACATTTCAATTTGCAAATGCTGCCGCACCCCCATACG
The DNA here is from genome assembly GCA_003942145.1 of Platysternon megacephalum. Lineage (NCBI taxonomy): Eukaryota > Metazoa > Chordata > Testudines > Platysternidae > Platysternon > Platysternon megacephalum. Next base: position 1,270,399 of record QXTE01000097.1, read on the forward strand.
GGAGTTGTGGTTTGGGTGACTCAAGTTCCCATTCTCCTCTCTAAGGTTGGCTCCTTGCTTGGACTACATCTTCCATGATGAGCAACAAAGAGTCCTGTGGCACCTTATAGACTAACAGACGTATTGGAGCATAAGCTTTTGTGGGCGAATACTCACTTCATCAGATGCATGACATATCTTCCATGATGCATCACTGCTTCCCCTCCCAGAAAGTGAAGGCAGTGCATCATGGGATATGTAGTCTGGCTGTGGGGGGCAGCCCATAGAGAAGAATGGGGAATTAGGGCAACTGAACTACAGCTCCCATGAGGTACCAAGCAACAGTTTCAAATCAAAATATTTCAGTTTTCAGGCATTCAGTTTTTAAATGAAAAAGTGAAATTTTCTGTCGAAAGAGGACATTTTGTGTGAAAAATTGTGTTTAATCAAAACCCCCATTTTCCATTGTAAAACAGTTTTCAACCAGCCCTACTAAACAGTCTTGTCTAGGATTTGCGTGTCGATAGCCCCCTCTTTCCAAGGGTCTCAGAGACAGGGGTATTTCTGCTTGCCTAAATACTTCAGAGAGTTAGATTGGCCCTGATGTGGCCTAAAATTTACCCAGACTGCACCAGTGTGCTCTGTGTCACCTTTCTGACAGTGAGTAAGCCCGGTGCGGGTAGCTCACGCTCAGGTCCGTGCTGGAGCCTGTCAGAATGGGACCACTTGCCAAACTACCCAATGAGAATTTCTGCCTTTGCTGCACAGCTTTGGTTCCTGAGTGGAGAGCTAATGGGTGGACTTAAATGACACCAGTCAGTGTTACAACCCTCCCGACCCAGTGGGTTCCAGAGCTGGCTAGGGACAGTACACAAAACCAGGGAGACCTCTGCATCTCTTCATGCACAATGTTTGCCCAGGCATATCTCACCAGGCTAAATGGACCTATTGCCCTTGTGGCGCCTTCTAGTAACCTTTGCCTTCCAAGTATGTCCTCATTTAGCAACGGTCGTAGCATAACTGATATTGACACGGTCTATAGACAGTTTGATATATACATATGGTTGCCCCTTTTGGCCTGAGCAGTCAGCCAATATTTGGGGCCTTGCCAGGTTCTGTCCATTAGAGGAGAAACTGAGGAGACTCAGGTATGTCTTTGGTACAATCCTGTGTACAAAGATTAGACAAAAGCCTGTTTTCCTGAATGCAGTGAAACAATGCACAGCAGGCTATGCCAATGGCCCCAAGCAATATGGTGCATTTCTGCCTCTCTCTGTGTGCGTTAGACAAGAAGCAGGCTCCCATGGCAGGGGCCATGTCTCTCTCCATGCTCTGTACAGCACAGAGCACACTGATAATATTCATTGAATAATAATAAGAATCTTCCTTGTAAGATCAGCAGGCCTGATTCTGCTCTCACACTCACCCCGGTGTAAACCAGGAAGAGCCCCATTGATGTCAGTGGATTTACACAGGGGGAAAGCGAGAGGAGAACCAGGCCCTTTGGTTCACAGCGATGGGGCCGGCAGCACAAAGCCACCAGATGTATTTGGACCTGGGAATTTGCCCATAAACGCTGCTGTCTTAAGGCAACCCTCATCCCTTGGCTTGTACAAAGCGAACTGGATTTCCTGCGAGGCACTGTTAATACCAGCTGGTTTGTTACCTGGTGGGAAAGTGGGATTCTTGGGGGAACCTGACACCCTGGCCTTCCAGCACATGGTATTCAGATTCCACTGAGGCCAAACACAGAGCGCAAACAGCATCCATTGTAGGCTGAGCCCAATGGTGGTGCCCAAGATCTAGAGAGGAAGCCTAGGGGATTTCTCTCTTATCTGGGAATGGGTTTCCCATTTTCCTCTTTTGGGATAAGGGTCCTATGTCAAAGGTTTGGTCCCCTAAACAAAGCCGGGTGTTCATTGGCCATGCTTTCCCAGTACCCAGTGTTCCCTGGCTGCATGCGCCCATGTCCAAGCACTGGGGGTTCCCTGTCTGGGGTCTCCAGTGTTTGAATGCTGGGTGTTCACTGGCCATGAAACCCTGTGTCTCAGTGCCAGGGGTTTATTGGCAGAAGGCTCTCTTGTCCAGGCACCGGGTGTTCGCTGGCCGTGTGCCCCTGTGTCCAGGCACCGGGTGTCCCAGCATCAGGTGTTTGCTGGCTCTGGACTAGGATCACCAGACAGCAAGTGTGAAAAATCGGGATAGGGGGTGAGGGTAATAGGAGCCTATATAAGAAAAAGACCCAAAAATCGGGACTGTCCCTATAAAATTGGGACATCTGGTCACCCTACTCTGGGCTCCCATGTCTGAACACTGGGCGTTCAGTGGCCAAGTGCTCCCACACTCGCAGGACACTCCTTTGTCCAGTGTGGTGCAGTGGGGACTGTGTTTAACCCTGCCCTGGCGCACCGTGAATGCATGGGGACAGGTTCCGAGACAAAGAGGGAAGTCGGGCAGGGGGTTTTGGGGAGACAGCACTGGCATAACTCCCACACCCAGGGCTGAAAGGAGGAGTGCAGCAAGAAGGGCAGCTGAGGGGAATGGGGAGACCTCCTCCTGGCCGCTTGGCATGTGAGTTACACCTGCTGAGACTCAGTCACTTGCAGCATCTCAGCAAGGTGATCCCTGCACACGTCACACACAGGCCCAATACACAGTCAGCCCCACAGGACAGAAACATCTCCTTTCAGTGGAAACCCACTGCAGACCCTTCCTGCCGTGACCAAGGCTTCAGGGAAACTCTGTTTGTAAGGAGTCCCTAACTGCTGCCGTGAACTGCAATGGGCAACTCCGGGCTGCAGCCTGCGGCTCTGCTATGCTTTTCACCTGTTTTCCATGGGACCAGGAGGGGTGGCATGTACATTTGGCCCCACTGCCCCACCCCCCGCTCAGTCTCCTCCCCTTCCCCAGCACAGACCCTGGACTGGGGGAGGGGAGAATACAGTCACAGAGATGTCTGGACTCCCTCCTCCCAGCCAGAAGTGGGGTGCAGCTCTGAGTAGAGGGTCCCCTCTGGGCATGAAGTTAAGGGGCCTGAGGTAGGGCTCTGCTCAGTGTGTACAGCTGGCAGAGTCGGGCCCCAGGAGAGGTTCTACTGACAGAGAAACATTTATCACAGGAGCAGTGGAGTTAAAGCACGAATCCTTAAGGGGTCAAATGCCGGGTCAAACTCTGGCCCAAATGCAGCTGTTTGCAGAAAGCAGCTTTCGCAGAACCGCAAAGCAGCAGGGATGCCATGGTTCTATTTTCTAAAATTCCCCCTAGAAAAGTGCTTACGAGCAAAGAAAATGAACACGTGCGCTTAGTAAATACAAGTCACGCTGCAGAGTTCACTCTCCCAACATGGCGGCATCCAACTGCGGCCTAAGGCAGGACGGTGGCAGGTCAGAAAGCTCCACCCTGGGAAGGCTAGGGTTAACCATCAAGGGCTAGGAAACAGCTGGCGCCGATTAGACTTCTTGGAGCACACAAAAAGAGATGCAAGCCAACAGCAGGGGCATGGCCTTGCCTAGGCTGGGCTGGGCTGGGCTGGCCAAGGCAACAGTACACACACTCCTGTGAGTCCCTGTTGCCCAGACACTGTTTGCCTTTCTCAATCTGATCTCTTTGCTGAGAGGAAAGGAATCCCAGAGACTGTATTTCATTCCGCACCTCCCTTGACACCCCTGGGGCCCACTCTCCAGGGCAGAGGTCCGTTCCGAAGCACACCCTGACTGCTGCATTTGTCTAGGGCCCCAGATTGGCGCTCCCAGCTGCGGAACGGGTGGCAGCTCCCCTTGGCCCCAAGGTACCACGGTGATGCTTTTAAATCCATTCCATGTGAATCCCCTCCAGTGGGGCTATAAGCAGGAGATTTGCTTTTAAAGAGCTGAACGGGGTCATGTTCATCCGTTCGCTCCAGGAGGGACGTTTTGCGTCAGCAGGGCCAGAGTGAACCGAGAAGTGTGGCCCGTGCTGTTTTTCACCTGACAATGTCCCTTCAAATGAAGTCTATATTCAGACTCTCTCAACCCCCCGCCCCCCACTGAAAGCAAAGGTGACCAGTCTAGGATGGATTGACTGTCCTAAATGGGCCAAGAGTGAGGTGCTGCTGTCCAGTGCTGGGCCCATGTAGGATCTTTCTGTTTTCCAGCCAGCACGTCTCAACGGCAACAGATCAGGTGCGTTCGCGTGTTGTTGTTCCAACAGGGACATGTCCCCTCGAGTCACAGCGAGGAGAATTTTTCTCTGGATGACCCTCTCGTTCAGTAATATGATCGTCCTGTCATGGTTCCAAGCCCTGATTTTGGCAGAACAAAGCAACAGTGCATCTTTCACTCCTCCAGCCAGGGAATGCAGCTGCGGGTCAGAGCGTGACCAATCGGGAATGAACATTTGGAGCGCATCTAATGCAGTTTGTACAGGGAGCCTTTCATGCATTCATGGGAGTGAATCCCACAAAGCTGAGCTGACATGGCCCTGCTCCTCCAACTTTGATATCTCACACCCTGCTCTGAGATAATCCTGGGGAACTTGACCAGCCTGGCTGAATAACGACAGCGTCCCTGCTTGGGGTTTGCTGGCATTGAAGGCGTCTCCCCAATGGCTAACCCAACTTGCCCGGCATGTGGGTGTATGTGTCCCAGACCAGCTCCCCCTCTCCGCCCCCTCCCTAATCTCCCCTCCCTGGGACAGACAAGGAGCCTGAGAAAGAAGCCGGCCCCAGCCCCGCCGAGCAATAGAGAGAGCCAGAGTTTCTGGCAGTGTTTCCGCTACCTTCCTGGGGAGAGCGAGATTGATGAGAACAGGAGTCTATAATCAACTCGATCCGACCCCCGTCCTGTACGATGGGGGCCTCTTAAAGAAACACTGTCACTTCAGAATTAATGATTTTTGTGTTGAGGGGCCGGCCTGCCATCCTCAGCAATTTAAAAGCACGCTGCCTCACAAGGCCACTTTTAATTAGCCAGCAGAGGGGGCGGGCTTTACATACACACATACAAAATAATCAATTTCAAATTGCCAAGCCGGACCAGCATGGGGCGGCCGGGGGAAAGGCGACAATAAAACCGCCCCGCGCTCCAAATCATCCTGTCTCGCTCCCCTGCTTCTGGGAACGGCGGGGCCGGCTCCTGGCCGCGGCTCGCCCGTCGCGCCCCAGACACCACACATGCAAAGCTGCCTGGCAAAACGGCCTTTGTTGGCTGCGGACAGGTCACAAGAACGCGAGCTGTAACCTTTCAGCAGATTGTAAACGGGCAGCTTCATTTTCAAATGTCCCCCTGCCCCGCATGGCCAGCCGGCGCCCCCTGGGCGAGTTTTAGATTTCATGCCCTATACGGGGAGAGCATGTCTGGGGACCCTCCGAAATGAAAGGGTTTCCAGATTTCCTCTGGGAACGTGACTGTTATTGCTGGCTCGCTGCCCGTTGCATTATGGCATTCTTAGGGGAGAGATTCGATAGCTGAATGACTGAAATGCGTTTTCTGCCTTGCTATTGGGTCCGGAGGAGGTGTGTGTGGGGGTAGGTGGCAGCAGAATGATCCGTTCAGCCTCTCTGGACCTTTGAAACGTTTGCCGTGCAGAGGATTCTCTGCATGCAGCAGGCTTTTCTCTCCGGAGGTGTCACCTTTTCAAATCCTCCTTAGATATATTAAGGTTAATATGGGAGACAGCAAGGTCTATAAAACCCTAAAGTAACATTTACGTGCTAACGGCTTCTGTGGTAGCAATAAAAACCATATCAGTCAGCTCATTGGTGCCTAAGAAAACACAGCTGCTTTCATACCACACCAGCACACTCCAGCCAAAAGATTTATTGGGGCCTCAAAACACTGGGGCCAAATTCATCCTTGGGGCAAACCCACTGGCTGCACTGGAGATGAATTCAGCCCGGTATTTTTATTTTTTAGACAGGTAGGAGGTGAATGGTGATAACAACCCTTAGCACTTTAGGCTTTCAAAGGGTGGTGGAAACATTAACTCATTCACTCTCCCAACCCATCTCTGGCTTGGGTCTGGGCTGTTATCCCCATTGTACAGAAGGGGAAACTGAGGCATGCAAAGAGGACAGGAGATGATGATGAATTGTGGGAGATGGAATTAGAACTTGGGATTTTCTGGCTTCCTGTCCCTTGCTCGCTGCACTAGGCCATGCATCCCTCCCACGACTGCACCGGAAACCTTTACTAGTGACACCTCTGTCTGGAGAGGCAGGGGTGTGAAAGGTGCAACACCCAGCCCTGGAAACGGCACGGCCTCCTTGCGAATGCAGCAGGAAGGGTCAGCAGGGTGCAGGGTTTACCCCCTGCCGTCCCTTTAAGAGAACCACGCAGGGGCTTTGATTCCTACATCCTAGCTGGGAGTGGAAGTGAGGCCTCATGAGGTCGCTCCCCTCCTCCCGTGGGAGCCATGGTTCAGACTGGTCAGGTCAACAGAGTGCACCTGTGAGCCTGCCTCACTGCACCCCTTAAATCTGTCCAATGAGATTAGGGGTGTGGCTCCTTTGCCTGCTCTGGAGGCCCCCTGGGGTATCGGGCATGCATCTCTGATTGGTCGTACAGCTCATCTGGTCTGTGCTCAAGCCCCTACCCCACGGAGCTGTGTGTGTCGAATGGAGAAGCAGAGGGCATTCTCATGGCAAAAGAGATTGTCCCAGCTCCACCCATTGGCCCCTGGGAGGGGCCCACATCTGGTCCACACATACGGGATGCAGGTGTTCAAGCAATGCCCAGGCATTGCTCATCAGATTTCACTGAGCTCCCACGCGTACGGCCTGCGTGACATGCATGCATGGGAACCCACTGCAGCCGTCTGGCACGTGCTCAGCTTCCAGTTTCATGACCAACGTGGAGCCGGTTTGGTGGGAGGTTTGCAAACCTCCCAAGGTGATTCACGGTTACACATCCAAACGGGTGATGAACCTGAGCCATCCAGATCTGGCTTTTGAATATGAGCCTTCCTCAAGGCTGTGGGGGGGTTTACATCCAGGGGACCATGACATGGCTCTGGCCATGCTGGGATTGAGGCCTGAATGCGAATCTCCCCAAATCCACCTCCAGCTCAGATTTAGGCTAGGCTCAGGGTCCAAGTGTGGGGCTGAATCAGGGCTGGAGTTTGGGGATTAGGTTAATAATAGTAACACCTAGCTCCCAAAACCCTTTACAAAGGACAGCAATGTCATTACCCCCATTTTACAGATGGAGAAACTGAGGCACAGAGAGGGGAAGTGACTTGACCAAGCTCAGCCAGCAGGCCAGTGGCAGAAATGGGAATAGACCCCAGGTCTCCTGAGTCCCCCTCCACTGCTCTATCCACTAGGCAGCACTGCCTCCCTAAGGTTTGACATCATGATCTGTTATCACAAGACTTTGTCTCAAAACTGCAGAAACCTCTCCGGATTTGCAGTGTGCATGAGATTTCTGCTCCATCAGAACTGAAACCGGACAATATGCTCCTTCCGTTCCAGCTGATCCACAGCTGCCGGGATGGATCTGCCCACTGGGCGCTGAATTGGGGGGTCTGGGTTGGAGGTTTTGGCTGCAGCCCATCCCGGATGGGCACTGTGCTGGTGGCGTGTGCTCTGCAACTGAAGGAATGGTCACTTCAACGTCTTTCCGTTGGCAGTCATGCTGAGTCCCGGGATAACCCCACTGGCATCAAAGGCATTACGTCAGGGATGAATCTGACCCACGGTGCTGGTTATTCTGCTGTTCCTCATCCCCGATCCCATGGCCTGACCTCTGAACTCTCCGCTCCCTCATTTACAATCCTGATTCGGCCAGTGGTGGATTCCCCAAAGCCCTGGGGAATATGCTTCAGGGAGCAATCCTGCGCTGGCTCCCAGAGGATGGGGGTGGAATGGACAAGACAGCCCCACAAAGCCATTTCTACCTTCACTTCCCATGCTTCGGTGACTGCTGGAGCAGCAGGTCTAGCCACGCCGCAGATACAGAGCTGAAGAATCTGACTGCAACAGGGTAACAACTTAGGCAGGTGTGAGTGGGTTAGTGGCTTGAGCAGGAGCCTCGGTTTCTCTGTGAAACGCAGGTAAAACCCCTCCCGATGCATTATCAACATGTTGCTGCCCAGGTGACATTTCGCATTGTCCTAGAGGCCAACACGGAGACACCGCAGGACCAAGGGACTTTGAATGTCAAGACAGTTCTGTACAACATTTCAACAGGCAGAATAAACTGCTGCCTAAAGGGATGAGGTGGACACGTATAATCTACACCCTGGCCTGCCACAGATCCTGGAAACCGAATAAAAGACACGGCAAGCAACCTCCCAAGATTATTTCTTCCTCCCTTCCCCCCCCTCCCTCCCCGCCCATGCAGTTGCCTGCGAATGACATTTCATTCCACTCCTTAAAAGCTTTTAGCCAATCGCTCTGGCGTGATAACGTATCAGGTGATATTTCATATATCCCGGCCCTGTCCTTAATGTACGAAGTGCTTTTTTACAAGCTCCGAGAGCTCAGAGCACTATTGCTGGAGAAATTTGGAAAAGAGATGCCCGAGACACATTCCTGCTGATGAAATATTCCAGATGCCGTAGGCATGAAGGTTGCTCAGTAATGAGTTTCACCCTTCACCCTCCCAGCTCCGAGGCTCTACCTCTCACGACCATGGTGTGAGCTCTTGGGTTGCTAAATTAGGGCAGGGCGGGTCAGGCTGGAGACAGACACATCTTCCAAACCACTCCCAAGCAGTTTGTACGGAAAGAAAGGGCGCTGAATTGCAGAAGGGTAATGCCCATTGCAGAAGGATGCACTGGAATACACCTACCGCTGAACCTGTTCCTCACAGCTTGGGTGGAATGCAGAGAGCTAAAGTCTGGCTCCAAATCTAGCCTGGAAATCTCGTGATAAGAGGTTTGTTAGGGTGCTTTGCAGTCCTGGAGAAAGCAGACTGCCTGTGTATCCTGCTGCTTTCGTCTGGGGCTCTCAGAGCACTTTATAAACATGGTTGATGAACCCTCCAACCCCCACCCAAGAAGCTGGTGTCATTTGCCCTGCGTCACGCGCAGGGAAACTGTGTCGGAGGGAAAGTGACTTGCCCAAGGTCACAGACAACTGGTAGCAGAATCAGAAGGGGACGCCCCCTGCTCTTGGCACTAGACCACACTGCCTGCTGGCAAACACAGTGACAGCGCGAACGAGCAGCAGCCCCAGAGGCGGCGAACAGTCCAAGTAAAAATCTAGCGGAAGCTCACAGATCCTTTGAGCAGCCGACTCGTGTAGAAGAAGCAAAGCTGACGGCAACCCGAGCAGCCACACTATACCTGAGCACGGAGCGGTGTCGTGTCAGGGACCCTCTTGCCAGTTCCGCTAGTTCATTAGCGCTGACTCTGCCTCGCTAGTTGCCTTCGCCAAGCAATGGAGGGGGGCCAGAGGGGTGGGGAGGGCATTTCCGGTGCTATAGCCCAGGGCTCGGTGAGCGCAGAGCCCCAGACGGGCCCAGGGAGGGGCCTGCATTGGCCAGGCCGCGCTAGGCCTGGGGCAGCTTGTCTCGATGCGTTTCAGAGGCCGTTGTTTCTGCCGAGGGGCAGAGAAGCGTTTCTAGCACCAGGGAACAGATGCAGAGTGAGGCTTGGACTGGCCTGGGGGAGAGTCGCTGTGGAGCTGCCCCAGCTGGCTGGGAGCCAGGCACGGGCAGGCCCTGAATGTGACATGGCTCTGATCCCAGACGCACCATGGCAGGCAGCACAAAGCCCAGAAATGAGCCAGGCCCTGGGGAACCCAGTGTTGGTGCTAGGGGCACTGGAGAGAGCAGGCAGCTGTCAGGAAACCACCCCAGGGTACACAGGGCACTGCCCTCTCATTGCTGGCCAGGCAGGGCCCGCCAGCCTGCCAGCCACCTGCCTCGCCTCTGTCAGCGCTCCCTGGTCCATCTCCCAAGGAGAGGCGCCCACTCTACACCTTGGCGCTTCATTCCTGCCCAGCCTCCTGCCCGTCATCCCAAGGCCCAGGGGTGACTCCGAGTCCTGGACGGGGACAGGCACTAACCCGGCTCCCCGTCCCAGGTCTTCCAGCCCTAGACCCAGCTCACGCCGCACCCCGTCTGGCTCAGCAGCGCAGGGGGAGGCTGTATTGCCGGGGCTCCAGTGGGGAGCTGAGCCCCCTGGAACAGCCAGCCGCAGCTCCCCTGAGATGGCCACGCTCGCGGCTCCGACAGCCCGGAGCAGGCCGTACATGCGCCTGGGACCAGGCTGCCAACTGTGAGAGCGCCAGCCGGAGACTGTCTGGAGCAGGATGGAGGAGTGGAGGGAGCCCTATGATCCGCTGCCACCACTGCCCACCCGCCCCATTACCCATGACCGTGTCACTGCAGCCACCAGCGGTGTCCCAGGGACCGAGGGACCTGAGCCCCCATTGTCTGAGGGAGATCAGCCATGAATGCCAGTGCTGCAGCTCAGACCCATTCCTGCCAGGCTTCGTGTTATCCCCCAACATTTCAGAACAGCCCCACACCACACAGCACCGTGGCCACTGGGCTGGGCATGTCCAGCAAGGTCACATGACTGACAGAACCCCCAGTAACTCCAATATAACAAGAGCAGGGGTGATGCCCAGTCCTGACCCCTGGGGTCTATGGAGGCTCTGGAGTGAGTACGGTGACCAGATAGAAAGTGTGAAAAATCGGGACAGGGGGTGGGGGGTAATAGGAGCCTATATAAGAAAAAGCTCCAAATATCGGGACTGTCGCTATAAAATCAGGACATCTGGTCACCCGAGGTGTGAGGGTGCCCTGAGGGGACTCATTGGTCAGTTTAAATGCCCTGTATGGGGTTTTGCAGAGGAATTCCCAATAACCCCCTCGTGAATCCTGTAGAGAAAATTACCCAGCCGGGACTGACAGCTCTGCAGGCTGCAGCCCAGAGCGCTGGGGGACAGGCATCGACCCACATCCCGGGCTCCAGCCAGGGCCGGCTCTACCATTTTTGCCGCCCCAAGCAAAAAAAAAAAAAAAAAAAAAAAAAAGCCGCCTGAACTGCCGAAGCAAAAAAATAAAAGCCGCCCCGACTGTGCCGCCCCAAGAATGGACGGAATGCTGCCCCTTAGCAGATGCCGCCCCAGGCACGTGCTTCCTCCGCTGGTGCCTGGAGCCGGCCCTGGCTCCAGCACAGCTCCAACAGAAGGGATGACTCCGTAGCACCATCTGTTGGCTGCCACATGAGTGGGCATGGGGGTGAGGCACAGGGGCCAGCCACCATTGCAACTCCCATGCTCTCCCGTGTGGAGGGCACCCTGCTATACTCACAGAGGGCAGCGCACGGGGACAGCTCCCTGCAGTTCTGGGATCAGTGTTCCCCACCACCGATCGTCACGCCCAGTCCAGCTCCCACGTGGGCCCCTGAATGAAGCGGGCAACCCTGGAACCCCTCTGATGGCTTTCCCGGTGCAAACACAGGGGGGAGCGGCTGAGAGCCAGCGGAGAGATTTTGGCAGTCCCTTTTAGAGCTTGACTGAACTCCTAAAGCAGCCTGAATAAAGGGGCAAAGGATCCTGTCTGCACTGCCCTGACTCCAGAGTCAGCAATTTACACAAGGTCAGGGAAAGAGCCTCCTGGTCTCAGCCATTTCCAGGGGCCCCCATCTGTATCAACAAGCCAAGGTGCAAACACTTTGCCATAATAATACCACTGACCTTGACCCGAAATGCTTAGTGCTAGATAATTATCAGCTGTTACCACTTGCAGCCAGAGAGATCAATGCAGCCACTCTCCCAGGAGGGTTGGGGGAGCACAGAGACTTGTATCCCGGGGAGGGCAGCATGGAGAGTTTTGTGTTACAAGCGCTCTCTGTGCCAATCTGCAGAGGATATGAGTTACACCCTTACCTAGAGAGCTTTAACTCAAGCTGTAGCAACTCACACGTTTAGCTCGGGAGGCTCTGTGGTGGCCAAAGAGGCAGCTGTCACAAAGGGAGAATTAAGACCCCAAAGCACACTTACCCTGTGGGGCTGCAGATACTGGGATGGCCCGGCTGCCACAAGCTAGAATCCCGGAAAGAGAAAGATATGGGTCAGGCACATGCAACTGAGCTGGGATCTCCTAGTACCCTGGCTTCAGTGGGTTTGGATGCATTACGGCAGTAAGGTAAATAGGAGCTCGCCAGGACAGTTTGTCTATATGCCCTGATCTGCTTCCCAGCAGTGTGGCATCCAAAGGCCAGCCAAGCTTGAGTAACAGAACTAGCGATCTGTCTCTCTCTTCCCTCCCAGCCTGTAGGAGAAGCAACTCCTTTAGCTCATGGGGCATTTGTTTGTTTGTTTGCTTGCTTGTGTGGGAGTGAGGGTGTTGTGTCTATGTGCATGTGGTTAGGGAAGTGTGTGTGTGTGTTATTGTGTATCTCTGCCTGTGAAGAAATCGGTCCGGGAATGCTAAGCTTTACATGTCGCCCTGAATATGGTTAGCTTGTGGTTCAGATGTTTGTGTTCCGGGTTTTTTCATGGGCTTTTTAGTGTCTCACTGCCACGTACGTGGCCAACAGGAAGTGAGATCTGGGGCCAGATTGTGATCTGTGTGTTACATCTGTGTCAGTCTGGAGGCAGTAACAGAGATCAGGATCCAGGCCCTGGTCTCTTCATGGTGATTCAGTTCCTGAAGGGCAGGGAAAATGCTGGGAGGAGATCAGATCTTGTATTTATTTCAGCCCCCTGCAGCCATGAAAAATACGAACGAAGATTCTCACTCCCAAAACATTGGCTTTCTCTGGGCTGCTGTTTTTCTTGGAACATCTGGGAGTAACTAGAGAATTGGTAGGATTGTGATATCACACGTATCAGGAGGCCAAAACCCAAGCTCCTAGCTGGGGAATGGATTTTTAATCTGTCTCTTCAAAGCTCTTTATTTTCAGTGGGATTTGGTTAGCATATATTTAACTCAAACACCCAGAGCACAGTTGGGAGGAAAGATCTCTTTGTTAAAGATTCAGCACACCTGTCCCTTCCAGTAAGGGCTGAGAGAGCTCAAAGTCCAGTTCTCTGTGGTTCCAAGGAGCCCTCCAGCAAGAACAGGGAAGACAAGACTTGAGGTTCATGATAGATCCAACATAAAAATCAAGAACTCCTCCTCCCCACATTTTTTTTTCCCTTCCAGCAGAAAACTAAATCACCAAGCCGGTACTTTTCATTGGCGGGGTCACCATTTCTTCAAATGTAGGCGGCCCTTTCTTTGGGAAGCCATTGGCCAAATGCTCAGTGGTTTGAGCATTGGCCTGCTAAACCCAGGGTTGTGAGTTCAATCCTTGAGGGGGCCACTTAGGGATCTGGGGCAAAATCAGTACTTGGTCCTGCTAGTGAAGGCAGGGGGCTGGACTCAATGACCTTTCAGGGTCCCTTCCAGCTCTATGAGATAGGTATATCTCCATATATTACTTCTCTGGGGAGTGGAGCGCACACGCCTGCTTGTCAGTAATTTAGCTCATCTTGTCTTTGAAGAGCAGCAATCATTTTAGAGTTCCAGCTGTCACTTTCCCTGGCATTCCCCCACAAGGCTGGCCTACCCCGCCCTCTCCATTGCCTCGGACACAGTCCCACACACCCCCTTAGGCAGCCTCCGGCTTTGAAGCATGCAAAGCAGGAAATTAAGAACCATCTTCAAACAAAAACTCGGCTCCTCCAGGAATAGAAAGAGCCAATTTCCTCACTGTCTCCTTTCTTTTGCTCACAGGGCTGGATTAAAGTAATCAGGGGCTTTAGGGCCACCGTCACCCCAAATCAGGCTTTGAAACTGGGGGAGGCTTGATAAGTAATCTATGCAAAGCAACAAAAATGTACTATGAGATAGCGGTGCATCTGCAGAGGAACTTCTACAGAGCGGCATGGTCAGGATGTTCTACGGGGAAACCCTTGTTAAGATGACTCGCTTGGAAAGAAACCAGTATTGAAAGTGAAGATTGCTTGAGTCAAAACCCCACCTTCGAAAAGCCCTGTGTTTTGAGGATGTTCAAAATCTAGATCCAAATTTGCTTCTCTTTATCAGGGGCAACACTACAACCCCGGAGCTGAACCCTACTTGATGCTGGATGTCTGAAATCCAGAGTGGGATCTGAAGTTTACAGCTTTTCTCTCACGTGGGGTTGCTGACCCTAAGGTTTCCAGAATCAGGCCCCTCAAAGTCACAAGATTGGCTCAGAAATCTTGAGTTTTAAAAAATAATAAATGTTGGCTCTTTATTTTGGTGTTTGTTTGCAGCCTTGGGAGGAAGGGGGATGTATGTCACACTTTCAGTCTTTTCTCCCCAGACATGAAGACTAGAAATGTACAGTGGTTTTTTTTTAAAATGAACATTGAGTCTTATGCATCCACCTGACACCAGGAGCTAGAGCTTCAAGAAAAACACCTCATAGCCTCCCAATAAAATCACAGAGTTGGCCACATCGATGATGGGAAATCTAGAAAGTATTCTTGGAAAGCTGCAAAAGGGTGGGATGTAGAATTCAGTGCCTCACAGTTGCCCAGCAATGTGACTCGTGTGCCCTGAGGGCCACATTCAAAGTTCAGGTGTCATTGGCAACATTAACTGTTCTGTGCCTCTTCTATGTGAAGCTTAATATGTTTGTTTATATTGTTAATGCGATGCCAGCGACTCGTGGTCTGTGGCCCACGACTGATCCGTGGAACTCTGCCGGTGGTCCACGAAGACCCATCTGTTCATGTAATGCTGGCTTCTCATTGTTTCTAGCTAAAATGATATTAAATCCTCTCCCAATGTTACTTTTCTATTTGAATCAGTGCTATAGCTTCCACAAGGATGTTGTACATTAGGGCATGGGACACAAGATATTCACAAGAAAATCTCTCTACAATAATTCCACACTATGAAACTATTTGAGAATAACTGCTCCAGACCACAAAATGTACTATGTGGCCAAGCATTTTGCATTCCCTGTCTTTTTTCCCTTTTTGTAACTATGTAACTTTGGTGGTCCATTAACAAAGTTTTTGGCACGGAGTGTCCTTGTTTTTTTGTTTATAAGGGGGGAAAAAAAGAAATTTCCCATATTTTTAGTCCTGCTGACAATGAAATGGTCCTAATGGTATTGAACCTACCTCTCAGGGGATAGTAAAATACTTGAGTCTGTATGAGTGCCATCTACATGTTAGCTTCCAACATTGCTACTGTTGACAGAGGAATTATGGGTACTATTTTTGCCAGTGTAGACACAGCTTAAAGTGGTATGTCTGTCAGGGAGAATGTACATTGTCACAAAACTTCATTAGGCTCTGCTAAAAATAATGCCCACTGAGCACGCTCAAAAGTGGCTTAGAACTTTATTATTCACCCAATTTAAAAAAAAAAAGATTGTTTGTTGATGGACTATGCAGTGACCACGAATCACTGGCAAGAGTCAAACTCCTCTGTTTCTGAGCGAATTGTGTGGTTAAAAAAAAAAAAAAAAAGTTGGTATTCTTTTAAAGTAGGAAAATGCTTTTTTACTTATGAAATAGCTGAACAGAGTTTCATCAAATCTTCCAAAACAATTAGTCTTCACCGAAAGATTAAGTATGGAAAATTGCAGACCTAAAGGAGAGTGTTTCAGACAGTTGTATGAACAAGTGATAACAGAAGGTTAGATCTGAAAATGTTAGTAAGGGTGGTCGATACCTTTTTGTGTGTGTGATGAAAATTGGCTTGTCGACCCAAATGAACATTTTCATGGACGATGTTCATGTAACCCATTATTACCTATTTCACCAATGAGCACTTGAGCAGAAATACGTAGCTAGTCTTGGATTATGTGTGGAGCATTGGTAACCACCCCTGGAGGGATCTGCCCATACATAGATCACAAACAGACGTACATGGACAGAGGAAGCTAGAATTGCTGGGTTAGTGGATGCATTGAGTAGAATTCTCGAGTACAGAAAACTCTGTCTTATACACTGATTTATATATATATATATATGTAGTATAAAAATGGAAATAAATCCTGCTCCATAAGGGCTGGCTGGTTTAGGGGATTGGTAATGAGCTTTAATCAGAAGGTGCACTTTTCAACTCCAGGACAATGACTGAATATCATTGTCACCTGATTGATTGTTTGAAAGAAATTAGGGAATCTCTCTCCAGTTCATGATGCACATGCATCCATATCTCATTTGGCACTAGCTGGCATATTTGATAATAGCGCCAGACTGAATGGGCCATGAGGCCCAGTCGAGTAGAATTCAGCTTCTCTTTGCTATTGTAATGAAACATTGTTAGCCCCTGCTGGTGCAGCTGAACCAGATTGGGATTGTCATTTTAGATAGGAGACCAGAAAGAGGGGACGTGATAAAATAATGTAAAATCCTGAATGGTCTAGACCAGATAAATCAGGAGCTTCTGTTCTCCCTGTCTCGTAACACAAGAACAAGGGGACACCCAGTGAAATGAAAAGATGGGAAATTCAAAATGGATAAAAGAAAATACTTTTCACTTAACTTGAGATTGAACTGTGGAATTTGCTGCCAAAGGAAGTCACTGAGGCCAAGAACGTAACAAGATTAAAGACGAGATTGGACATTTATATGGATACCAAGAATATCCAGTTATCGTTGATGAGAACTAAAATCCTGGAAGGGATATTAAACATTGTGCTTAAGGCAATTGGCAACTATTAGGGATCAGGATGAGACCTATGTGGGGGCCAGATTATCCCACCTTTGCTACTGCAGGGTTCTTACTCATTCCGCTGGTGCTGGTGGTGTCACAGACAGGATACTGGGTTAGAGGGACTTGGGGTCTGATCCAGGCTTGTGATTCCTAGGCAACAGTCAAGATACGCCTGCACTTCTACAAAGTGACCAGTCTTATTTTTTAATCAGACCCTATTCTCTAAATCTAACAGTACTGAGTGTGCTGCCTCCTCCATCTAACTTCAGAGAACAGACTTTGCAATTGCAAAATAAGGCTGTGATATGGAATACTCAAAGATTCGACTGTTCTGCAGAGCTCAGCTCGTGTCTCGGACGTTTCCAAAGGCAGATAAGGTAACAGGGGAGCACAGCATGGGTGGAAGTCTCCAGAGAGAACATTTGTAGAGCGCATTTCATCTTTTCAGACTCGGTGGTTTATCATTTGCCCTGAATAATCCTTCCTGGTGATAGTCCTGAGATAGAGGCTGCTCCATCCACCTCCTATTTTCCTTTTGATTTGAACTGAATACTTTCCTGCTTTCCTCCATAACCTCATGCATTCCCAGAATGACCTCAACTGATATATCTAGTGTAGGAGGCTTCCACCCTCTCCCTTGGATGCAAACACAGCAATAAACATGACAAGCTCTGAACTGGGAGGATAAAATGGGATCCAGAAACACAGCAGCAAAAAAAATCTCCGAGCTGCAAACGTTTTGAAAAAAACACCAGATTTTTGTTCATTATTCTTTTTATAGTTACTGTCTTTCACCCCTCCAATAGCTCTCACCCAAAATGATCCCCAAAGACGTTGTACCTTATGTCCCTTAGGACTCAATCTGCCCACTCCTGAAATGCAGCCATCTCTGGGGTGGAACAGAACAGCTAACAGTGCAAAACAACTGTTTTAGGGCAGGAACTGCAGAACAACCTTTTCATGGACTGGCTCTGCAGGAGTAAGGTAGGTAGACAGAATGTCATTCCTGGAGCTGCTCAAAACTTGTTCAGCTAAAAGCTTTTTTTTTTTTTTCCCCTTCTCAAAACATGGTTTAGTCAAAACCAAAATTTTATGTGAAAAAAACTCAGTTCTGATGACATTTTTCAAAAAAAAATTCAAAATGAAAAATATAGGGGACAAAGCCTGAAATTTTTCAGTTTTGCATTTCAAAACGGTGGGAAATGCCCACCCTCTCTCAGTTATTTACCCTCCCCCCCATCCACATTTATCAACTGGAATAGTAGGGGAAAGTTAAAACGGGAGAGAAAAGAACACTTTTAAAAATATCACTTACTCTGAAAAGTGTAACACTTTTTTCTCAATTTTTAACTGTGTCTCTTTGAGAGAAAGCAACACAAAATGGAGAAATTAAAGTGACGCCCCGCCCCCCCCCAACTCTGCCTCACTTTTTTAGTTCCCCTCTCCACATTCCCCACCCTCCATCCTGTCCTCGAGTGGGGAAAAATGGGGCAGTGGAAGAGTTGAAAAATAACAGAAAATGGGATTTGCCTACCGAAACAAAATGAAAATTTGCTAAACAAACAAACTCATTTAGAAATGTTTTATTAAAACCTTTAAAAGTTTCCAATATATTTGGAATGGAAATGGTTTAAAAAAAAATAAATTGAGCCACAATAAAAGTCGTTTTGACCAATTCTAGTCATTACTATCTACCTTCTTATAGAGCTCCAGTCACCATAGTATCCGAGCAACTCATGCCTGTGGATGAATTTAGAGAAGAATTATTATCCCCATATCCTCAGGGAAACTGAGGCAGGGCGAGATTAAGTTACCTGCCAGGGCCACAGCGGGAGTCTGACACAGAGTTAGGATGCGAAACCAGCCCTCCAGTGCCTTAAACACAAGACCATCCTTTTAGTAGCACTGGGAGCCCCTACCAGCAATAAAGCTGTGCAGCATCTGTCATGCCAATGTGCTGTACAAGGTACCATGCAATATCCAGTGCAATGTACTGTGCATCTGTCATGCCATTGCACGGTACAGCCCACAATGGGTTAAATTCACCCAGTGAAGAAGGCCAGCAGAGAGGTGAATGTTTGCCAGTGGGAATACACTGCCTGAGTCTCTCCGGTCTTGGGATGAAATTCCCCATTGTGTAGGGAGCCCACAAAAGGTCCATGCGCCACTTACAGCTCTCATAATGGGGCTAAGGCAGCCCCTAGGCCTGTGCTGGCTGGCTGCTCCCCAAGCATGAATTTCAGGCTTGCAACACCTGTGTAACCCTGCGGGAGTAGCCACATATCCCGAGGAGTGTGTGTATGTAAACGCACACAAACACACACACAGTGCTTGGTACCTTTAAGTATCTGAATGCAAACTCTAAATAATACTTCCCTTTTAAAAACAAAACCCAAACAAAAAACCCAAACAAACAAAATAAAACAAACCAGAGCTTGTCTGCAAGCCAACCTACAGAGCCGGCTTCCCCGCTGTCCAGCTGTGAAACCCAGGAATTACTCCAGCGTGGCTTATAAAAAGGAGAGTTTTTAATTGAGTTCATGTTCAGTTATAAATCAACATATAGTTAAATGAATTAAAACATGGTTCTCGCTTGTAATGACTATCTGACCTCGTCACCACATGGCCATCTCCCGGGCTGCCAATTCTCACAATTTCATTGTGAGTCTTGTGTCATCGGATGTTTTTTCTTAAAGCCACAGCTCCTGAAGACAAGTGATTTGGTGAGAATCTCAGTGTTTGTTTGGTGGCAGAGAACAGTTTTCAAACATGACCCCGAAGGCTGAAAACCCAGACATCAAAGCCAAAGGACCAAAATGTATGGTGGTGTTTTTTGTTGTTGGTTTTTTTTTAATTCTCACGATTTTTAAGCCAATTTACCATCAGGTTAAAGCTCACCTGTGCTGGAGCCAGAGCTAATCTCAGCCTGTAGACCGGGCTCCCCGAGGAGGTATGGACCATCACACACCTTCCTACCTTCCACTTCCAGCACAGGCACCATTCTCCAACTTGCCTTAAACACAGAGCAGCTTGGACATAGTAAAAACCATGCACGCACAGTTCCCCCCAGGGGAGGGGAGGAGAGAAAGAATGACCCACACGGCCAGATGTTAGTCATGGCTGGAAGGTGCTCAGATACTGCAGGGTCAGGGCGGGATAAGAACCTGTATGGAAGAGAAGCTACTGCTTTGGGGGAGCCCAACATGATTTTTGATGCTCAGAGCTGGCAACACTGCGTCTCCCTTCTAGCCCATGCACTGTGATGCCCCTAGAACAGAGGCTTTAAAGTCCGAAGCATCCTAGGGTGAGGGCCGGTGGGGGAATGTTCTTCCCTTTCCAGCATGGCAGGCTCTCATTAGCACCAGTAGTATTTGTCCCTCCCAGCCAAAGGCGGACACCACCAGTTCTTCAGCGTACTACCAAACGCCCGAGGGAAGGATGGCCTTGTGACCAGGGCACTGATCTGGGACTCAGGAGGTCTAGGTTCAGACCAAGGCTTTCCCACAGACTTCCTGTGTGATCCTGGGCAAACACTTCATCTCTCTCAGCCTCAGGTCCCCAGCTATCAAATGGGGTAACTGTATTGCCTTTGTCCTGTAATCTCCCTGGGGCAGGGACTGTGTACAGCATCTAGTCCATCGGAGCCCTGATCTCAGGCGGGCCCTCTTCGCACTCCTGTAATCCTGATGATGATACGCTGGGAGTCAGCAAAAGGCCAAAAGAGACAAACTGAGCCTGGGCTATGGAAATATAAAAACTGGGCTAGTGCTGGGAAAGGGCCACGCTGGTGGGAGACTCTAAGACCAGAGCAATGGCTTTCCCATCTCCCGCAAGGAACTCTGCTCGGATGCTTCGGAGGGTACGTCTACGTTGCGAAAAGAACCCTGCAGCAGCCAGCCCAGGTCTACAGACTTGGGCTCACGCATCTCATGCTGCAGTGCTAAAAGCAGCTGGGAGGGAGGTGGGATTCAGCCCGAGCTCCAGCCAGAGCCAGAATGTCTACATGGCTATTTTTTGTGCTGTAGACCTGGGCTCTGAGACTCGCTGATGCAGGTTTTTTTTTTCCAGTGTAGACATAGTTAAAGGGCTACCTACGTCCACACGCTCAGTGACACCAGCTTAATGTTAGGGGTGATTTTAAACCTGTTTAGTTAAACTGGTGCTAAAGGCTGTGGTCTTGTCTACATGAGACAGTTGCATGGGTTTAACGTAAATCAGTTTTTACAGCGATTTAGATTAAACTGGATTAACCCTTTGTGAACACTTTTCTTTCGGAGTGGTTCATTTTGGTTGGTCTCAAACCTGTTCCTAATCAAGGTCGGCAAAACCACAATAAGCCTCGTTTAAACTGAAAGAAGCACGTCCACATTGCATCCACTTAACTGATGGAGTGAAATGAAATTGGTGCAAGATTTTATGTGGTCAAGGCCCACGATCACATTGGAAGGTGTGTATCAGCACTATCGGTAGCAAGGTCATTGCCACCCCAGGTGGGTGTTTGCAACTCATATTTCTAATCCCATGCACAAAAGCACCCGGGACTCTTGCCCACAGTGAGAAGAGTGCCCCATTGCCATCTGTGAACGCTTTTGTTTCTTACTGTATAAGAAAGTCAGAGGTTTTATTTCAATCACCAGGGGACCCGGAGGATCAGAAAGTTTTTCTTGTAAATTTTAAAATACACCAAAATCCTTTCAAACAAATTCTTGTAACATAAACAAGCGTATTAATAGAGCCATTGTTCTGTGCGCCAAATGCTCCACTGATCTTGAAATAACACTGGAAAGGTCCAGCGGGAATATTGGACGGAGAAGCAGCCTGCGAAGGAGCCGGCGTTCCAAGTACCAAACAACGAGAGAGACAACTATGAGCTCTAAAGCAAATAGCTCTGCTCTCCAAGAAACCAAAGCCAAGACTAACCACAGGCCACCACAAACAATTGGGTTAAAGAAATGCTGAGCACTGGATTTAAAGCTGCAGGACATGAGGCGATCCCCAGTTCAGGAACTACATGACACACCGCTTATGGGGGCTAAACATGCAAGGCCATGGATATAGGGACACGCTGGACTGCATGGACCTGATCCAAAGCCCACTGGATCCATGTGAGTCTTTGCACTGATTTCTCAGAGCTTTGGACCAGGTCCATGTCCAGTGCTAGTCATATTATCCCAACAAACAAAGAGCTTTATAACTTAAGGCTGCTTAAAAGGGATCACACTCCCCACCCCACACACCTATCACAGCCAGAGAATGTCCAGTTAAGGGATCCATCTGAGCCATATCTTAATCCCCTCACATCCCATCCACTACTGTCACCTGCCCCTAAATCCCATCTACTCCCAGTGAGTGAAATATACACCTCAAGTTCTTCACAATCCCAATACATCCCCAAACCCTAAGGCACTGGCAGGGGCCACATGGCTGCGGTCAGATCAAACACGTCCTCCACATTCATCTCTGAAACCTGAACTCAAACTCAAATACAAGCAGGCTGTTGGCCAGTTGGGGAGGGTTCAGAGAAGAGCCTTGGGAATGATTGAAGGATTAGAAAACCTGCCTTACAGTGATTGATTCAAGGAGCTCAATCTGCTTAGCTTGACAAAGAGAAGGTTAAGGGGTGACTTGATCACAGTCTATAAGTACCTGCATGGAGTACAAATATTTAATAAAGGGCTCTTCTGTCTAGCAGGGAAAGGTCTAGCATGATCCAACGGCTGGAAGTTGAAGCTAGACAAATTCAGACAGGAAATAAGATGTAAATTTTTGACAGTGAGAGTAATTAACCATTGGAACTGCTTATAGAATCATAGGGCTGGAAGGGACCTTGAGAGGTCATCTAGTCCAGTCCCCTGTACTCATGGCAGGACTAAGTATTAGGGTTAAAGTTAGAGTTTCTCCATCACTGACCACTTTAAAATCAAGCTTGGAAGTTTTTTGAAAAGCTCTGCTCTAGGAATTATTTTGGGGAAGGTCTATGGCATGTGTATACCCAGGGTCAGACTAGATGATCCTGGTAGTCTCTTCTGGCCTGGGAATCTACCAATCTATGAAACCGTAGTGTCAAACATGAATATTTCCCTGCCTCGTTATTTTCCATTTTTGCTGTGAGTGGCTGCCAGAGGCTTCCTTCAGAACCAAAAGTGCCTAGATCTTCTTCTTGTGGCATTTCTATCTAACATGCTTCTCGAGCCCCCCGTCACCATCTTTCCTGCTTTTTTCCGCATGGCACCCCTCTGGGGAAGGGCAGCGCTTTGTCTCCATTGAACACAGGGGCAGAGGAGGCACATAGCGGCTGAGTAGCCCAAGGAATCTGGGGAAGGTCTCCCATGTCCCAAGCTAACACCCTAACCACTAAGTGATCTTTTCCTATGAACACAAGCAGGAAGGGCTGGAAATCTCAGGAATGAGCTCGTTCTTCTGAGGTTTCTGGACCAGATTTGCCAAACCAAGAGCTCTGGAGAAACATCTGGGCTGTTGGGTGCCTATCTGAATGGAACCTCCTAAAATGAGGCTGCCATCAGGGCATGCCAGTGGAATGACCCCGGGGATCAGAGGCCATGGAGACATCTACAGTAGGGACAGAGTTACTGTTCTTTCACCTGGATTCTCCTCTGGGGAAGCCAATAGTTTTCTGCTGTTCACAACTTCCCAGGAGTTTATGGGCGAAATTCCCCCCAAGCAAAGACCTGCATAAAGGCTCAAGTGGGACATACGTAGGGTGACCAGATAGTCACTGTGAAAAAACGGAACAGGCGGTGGGGGGTAATAGGTGCCTATATAAGAAAAAGTCCCAAAAAACGTGACTGTCCCTTTAAAAACGGGACCTCTGGTCACGTGACATGCAGGCCTGGCATTGACCTCTGTGCACAACAGGGGAATTCCCCCTAAGTGAGCATAACTCCCTGCTGCTCCCGAATGCTGAGTGAGCAGAAAGGGACCGCTTTGCAGTTCCACTGGGAATTACACTGAGGTCCTGTTCTCTCAGCTGAAAGAAGGGTACCGTAATGTGGGTGGACAACGGAAGCGTTATAAGGACTTACTGAAGGACAACCTAAAAAAGTGTAATATTGACATTGACACTTGCAAGACACTTGCCCAGGATCGCTTAACATGGAGTGAAGTCCGATGTGATGGTCCCCTGCATTTTGAACTTGCTCGCCGACAAGCCGAAGAGGACAAGAGGCACAGAAGGAAGGAGAGACTGGCTCCCAGTCATGGTCAATAGCCTCGTGCTGAGCCTGAAAACATCTGCCCTCATTGCAATAGAACTTGTGGTTCAAGGACTGGCCTTATTAGCCACCTGAGGACCCATAACTCCCATGGAAGATGATCATACTCGATAACGAGTGATCGCCCATCATCATCACACTGCCCTGTTGCATAGACAGACTGTGTGAAGCACAGACCTACTCTGCTAATAACATATGTATTTTATAAAATATGCTTGGCCATTCCAGGATCAGCCCACCTGAGGCTTCAGGATTTCACTGGTTCTCTGCGGGGGCCCTTCCTTGCCAACATATGCTATTCAATGAACTATCAACAAGGCTTAGGTACTGATTTAGACCACGTGAGATCTCCGGGCTGCATAGACTTGTATTGGCCCTCTGCACAGGCAGGAGTTTTACCCAGTGCACCTCACTGTGACTGCAGGATTGGGCCCTTCACTGGAAGCATTGCAGGACTGGGATCATGCCTCTATGCTTTGTGCAGGGCTGATCACACTGTCAGCGCTCTACAAATAACAAATCACACCTACATGGTGCTGCACTGGGATGCAAAGGTTACCGTGAAAAAGTGAGCGTTTGCCAACAGACAACCCATGCAGCGAGCAGTTATCTCCTATCCTTGGAACAGCATATCTCAGCCCCCACCGTGGGCAAAGCCTGGGTTTTAATGGTAGCCACTGTGCACTGTAAGTGACACAGGGTTAGGTCAAAGGCATTTCACAGGATTTGGGGCTGGTCCTTTACAAATGGGATTTAGGGTGAAATTTTCAAAAGTGCCTCAGTGATTTAGGCACCTAAGTTCCATTTTTCAAAAGTGACCCAAGAGTCAAAGTCTCAGTGGAAGTCAATAGAACATTGGCTCCTATGGGAGTTAGGCACCTAAATAGCATAGATCACCTATGTGCTTAAATCACTTTTGAAAATGCAAAGTTATGCTCCTAAGTCACTTTAGCATGTTTGAAAATTTTATCCTTAGGCAAGTTCCCTTTCACATTAACTGACTGATAGAGAGAGTTGGAGAAAGGATGAGGCTTCAGGACTCCTGGATTCGGGCAGGAAGCAAGGTCTCCTGGGCAAGGCCCTCTCCTGGGATTTAGGAAATCTCAGTTCACTTCCTGGCTCTGCATGACCGTGGCCATTTGTCCCTTCATCTCTGTGCCTCAGTTCCCCATCTGGAACATAGGGATAATTCTTTACTCTCACTCCTGCTCTGTCTTGTCTGTTTGGATTGTGAGCTCTGAGGGGCAGGGACTGTCTCTTACTAAATAGACGTACGGCGCCTAGCATAGTGGGGTCTTGGATCGGGGATCTAGACCCTACATGGATTTGCTGAGTAACTTAGGCGTCTCTCTCCATGCCTCAGTTTCTCTCTCTGTAAAAGGGGGTGATACTCCCTTGCTGTGAGAATAAACTCCTTCATTTCCAAAGCCAGTTGAGAGCCCCAGCTGATGCTAGTGGTCCGTGCCATCAGTACTATTACTGTGGTTGCTCTGCTCCAGGCTTTCATGCACTAACACACCCTGTTCTCTTTGCAGTTCCCGTTTCGATGGGTTCAGCACACGGCTCCTCCCCAAGCCGGGATGTTTGTGGCACCGCGTTTATCTGTAGTCTGTGAGATGATGGCAGGAGGAGCTTTCCAGGTGGAAGGGTGTAGCAGGGAGCGCGCCCCAAGGCAGCAACCCCCCTGGATGCTCCCTCCCCTTCCTCATGACCCTGGAGACACAACGCTCAGCGCAACACAGGAGACAAGTCAAATAAACACCGCTGTGAAGCCTCTGCCTTCTTGTTTATGATGGAAAAACAACGAAAGCGTCTCTGGGGAAGGAGAAATGTTTACTCCACAGACAAACAGCCAGCATCTCAGCACAGCACTCGCTTGGCAAGTGGGCTCCTGCACAAAGGCCCATGCAGCAAAGGATCATGGGGAAGTGTTTGCAACATCATGGCACCCTGCTCCAGCCCCTCCCCAGCCTTGTCTAGACTAGGGTTTGAAGGGGTGACGTTAAGACATGTTAGCCAACTGTGCAGGTGGAGACTTGGCTTCAGCGTGACCAGCTGGGCATGTGTTCAAGGCAGCGGTCTTGTCTGCACTAGGCTGTTCAGATGTGTTAGCTGAGATACGCTAATATCCCACTTTAAATCCTAGTCTAAACCAGGCCCTGCTAGAGCTGAGCAAATAACTGATTTTTCAACTCACTGGCACTTCTGGAAAAAAACCCATTAAAACATTCATTTGGGGTCAAAACATTTCATTTTGGGCTCAGGATTCGTTCTGGTTTTTAATTTTTTAAATAAAATTGAATGACATTTTGAAACCAAAATTATTTTGAATTGAAAAAAACACCAAACCTTTCCATTTTTTTTCCCCTAACAGAAACAACTTGGCAAATGCGACACATATTTGCTCAAAGTTTTAGTTGACCCGAATCTGCATTTTTCACCCCAAGAAAAAAAGTTTCAGTCTAAAATCTTTGCCCCGCTCTAGATCTTCTGTCTCTGACTCCCCAGACAGAATTTGCTCCCCTGCCCATTTGTCTCTTCTGCAGCAATTCCTCTCTCCACCAGGACAGTGGTTTGTGAACATTCAGCTTAGGACACCAGCTGGGAGGGGGGGGGAGGGAAGGATAGCTCAGTGGTTTGAGCAGTGGCCTGCTAAACCCAGTGTTGTGAGTTCAATCATGTAGGGATCTGGGGCAAAAATCTGTCTGGAGATTGGTCCTGCTTTGAGCAGGGGGTTGGACTAGATGACCTCCTGAGGTCCCTTCCAACCCTGACATTCTATGATTTTACTCCCAGGATAGCCCACCTCAAGACCTCAACAATCATGGGGACCCCCCCCAAAATCATCAGGTTGGTCAAAAAGATCAAGACACTTTTTAAAAATAACTATATGACGTTCTAGAGAGACAAGGTGGGTGAGGTAATATCTTCTATTAAGCTATTACCTCTAATATTTGATGTCTCTTGAATATCCTGGAACCAACACGGCCGCAACAACACTGCAAACAGTTCTTGTCAACTGTCTGTAATGGGCCTCTCTCTTACCACTTCAAAGTTTTTTTTCCTCCCTTGGTATCCTGCAGTTAATTGATTTATCTCGTTAGACTGACCTCACACTTGGTAAAACCTCCCCATACTTTCATGTATTTATACCTGCTTCTGTATTTTTTACTTCATACATCTGATGAAGTGGGTTCTAGCCCACGAAAGCTTATGCCCAAATAAAATTTAGTCTCTAAGGTGCCACAAGACTCCTCGTTTTTTTTGCTGTAACAGACTAACACGGCTACCACTGAAACCAGTCTAGATGGTAGGATTTGGAGTTTTGTGTTTGGTCTGTCTCTTGATTTCCAACCTCCCCCTGCATGGGTGACATCCAGCTACATATAGATCCCGGCCCAGCACTGGCACCTGTGCAATGGATTGCTGATGCACCGTAGGTTACATGTCTAACTCCCACCCATTAACAACGAAAACAACAATGCTCCTGCTCCAGGCCATAAGCCAATCACCAGCTGAGGTCAGGAAGACCCCTCCCCACCCCAAACTCCCAGTGCATTATGGGGGAGGGGAGTCATGTCTTCCTCTGAACCATCCAATATTGACCCTGGTCAGAGACCAGAGGAAAGGAACATTGGTTTGTAGGGTTGTGGCTCCTTTGATGGGTCCCTGGGCATCACAGAGCAGCCATAATAAAAATAAAAAATGACAACACATGGTCTAATCTTGTGCCGTCAGAACCAGTATATTTTTATTAATATTTATGCACATTTTTAACTCTTGAATATGAGAAAATCTATATCAGTTAACAAAAAAATTGTGTCTTTTACCAAATCACATCTCTTATTTGCTTAAGTTTGCAGCTCTAAGCTGAGCGCGTGTGTCACATTTTGGTCCGATAGGGATGCGCATAAAAACAAGTTGCGAAACTTATCAAATGCCAAAAAATTAACAAGTGTCTAAATTTGAGGCCCCCTTTGAGCTTGAGGCCCAGGCCAAATGGCCCTCTTTCCCCCCCCGATTGGCTCTGAACCTGCTGGGCTAGAGGCTGGGAACGTAGGAAGAGACCCTGGCTTCCAAGAATTCACTACTACCAAGAATTCACCCCAGCCCTGACCCAGATCCCATTCAGAAAGCATCAGGGCTGCTGCTTTATCCAGGCTTCCCCCTGAGCCCTTGCTCTGTTTTTTCTGACACCTAGGCTGCTGTCAATGCCCCCCAATCTCTACCCACATGACATCATGGTTCAGAGTGGGGATCACGGGGTGCTGGCTCCCGATACCTGAGAACTGGTTTAGCCTCAGTCTGAGCCACCTATTATGTACCTAGATACCATTGTGATGGGCAACGTTGATGGGGCGTACTCCCCACCCCAGCCCTGCAAGAGCTGAATTAGGCCAAGTGGGCCCAATCAGCCAGTTCAGTGGCAAACGAGGCAGATTTTGGCTGTGTGGAGAGCCTTGATTAGAAAGAAGCTCACCTGTGAGGGAACGGGCAGAAAACCAAGAGGCTGGCGCTAGCCTGGGGAAGGGGCAGGGAGGCAGCCTGCAGTCCCTGTCCCTGAGGTAAGGGAGGAGGAAGGGGAGAAGAAGCATGGTAGGAAGGAGTCCGGGGGGAGCAGTAAGTGCGGTCAGACCTTGACTATTCCCTGCAGGGCCCTGGAGGAGAACCCAGAGTAGAGAGTGGATCTGGGTCCCCTACCAAGCACTGCAGAGTGGTGTTGTTAAGGACAGTGGATATGAAGACCCCCGGAGTCACTGCTGCAGTGACACAGGGCAGCGGGCGCGAGGACTGCCTGACGCTTTCTGTGGCAAGAGACTTTGGAAGACACCCCGGGAGAGAAGCCGCTGAGTGAGCCGGCTGGAGGGCCGAGTCGCGAAGAGGCAGCAGCCGCTCCTGGAGCCAGAGAGGGGCTGCAGACAGAGAGAGAGACACAGAGGGATGGAGTGCAACCGCAGGAAGGGGCATCATTATTACTCTGACCCATCGTCTCCAATCTCAGGAGCTGCACAAGACAGACAAAGTCCGCCCCCATTCCCTGTTTGGCACGCGCCTCTTTGGAGTGGGCACTGCATATCGCCCATGCTGGTGCCTCTTGATACATGCCTGTGCCCATCTGCATTATAACCCAGTGTGGCCCCATCCATTGCAACCTGGTTTCGTGTTGCCTGGGGAGCTGCGAACCATTATCACTGAACCATGCAGAAGCCTTGCGGCTGGATTCTGAGCTGGTGTAGACCATCTGTTTGATGTTGGTGGAGCACAGCCGCTGAGACCCTGCTCTCGCCTTTCCGTGGCTGTCTCACAGGCCTTTCACCTGGCTGGTGCCATCTACACCAAAGTGTATCGGGGGATAGGGACAGGGCCAAGGAAGCTGTGTCACGGATGGGGCACTCTCAGGCCATCACCCAGTGCCCCGGCACAGCCAGGCTGCAGAGGGGACGGGGCCTCTGAGTCGGCTGCTCTTGTAGGCTGATGGCATTCGTCTCCCTGGCTGGGCCTGGTGAAGGTGTCCCAGAGCCGGGGTGAGGGCACCTGCCATTGAGAGCCACCCACAAGTGAGGAAGGCAGCAGCTCGGTGCGCTGAGTGTGCGGCTGGGCCCTGCCAGACTGCTGAGTGTGAACCCCCCCTTCTAGGGGGGGGGGGCAGAAGCAGCCTGGCTACTAACGGCTGTGACAGCCCCATTGGCTACACAGCTGGAGACCCCGCGCCGAGTCGCAGATGCAGGGGAAAGCGTTGCAGATATTGAAAGTGGCCCTTTCAGGGCTAGATTAAGGCAGGACAATGGCGCTGGGCTGGCTCATCTCTAACTCAGGCTGACAAATAGATGGCAGGCCCCTTGTCTGCGGCTTTGATGTATGCAAATCCCACTGTCTGCGGCACTTCGCCCACTCCGGCCTGGCTCTCACAATACTGCGCTGCAGCCTGTCGCAGGGGAGCGGCCCTGGCAGGCCGGCGCGGCACGGCGGAGCCGCTCCCTGCCCTCAGGCTGATGCCGTGCAGTTCCCATGACAGGCAGGGGGGAACATTTCCATGGCACCCTCCGGGGACGGGGTGAGAGCCATGCCGGGGGAAGGGGAAGGGCTGGGGCAGGAAGTGAGGGGACATGCGTCGGCATAGAGGGGGAGCAGGGTGGGGGCACAGGGGCAAGGGGAGGGAGACATGGCTGGGACGGGGTGGATTGGGGGACACCTCGAAGGCGGGGGCACAGGCAGGTGAGGGAGAAATGGGAGGGGAGGGGTGTGTGGAGACCTATGGGGGAGAGGGTGATGGGGGGACTGGACGGGGGTAGGACAGGGCTCCCAGGAGGGCAGGAGGAGGCAGTGAGGCCCCAGGTTTCCATGCAGGAGCCGTACTAGGAAGTCCTAATCCTGCGTTCAATGTCTCTGGTCCATCTAAGGAGCCTGAGTCCTGACTGGAGCTGTGGAGCTGGAGCAGGGACTAGCCAAGCCCAAGAACTGGGCCCCACTTGGGAGAGGGGGAGACACGAAGGAGCTGGGATCCCTACACCAACAGCCAGGGCTTCAAGGCAGCATGGCTCCCCTGGCAGGGGCCTGCTTCCCCAGAGCCCATTGCGCAGCTGAGGGCAGGGGAAGGGGTTAGGAAGCTACAGGGCTGTGACCTGCCAGCCCTCCCCGCCTCCTCTCGGCTGCTTGGGAAGAAGGCGAGAGCAGAGCCAGGTACTGGTGGGCAGAGCTCCAGCCTCCCACTATCAGCTTCAGGCCTGGAGCCAAGGCTGCTCCCCCGCTTCCTGGGGCCTGCACACGATTCTGCTGACAGCAAACAGCCTGGGTGTTCTGGATGCAGCCCCCGGCCAAATACCAGCCAGGACCCTCCTGAGCTGCGCCCGGCACCCAGGGCTAGGCACCACTGCAGGCTTAAGGGGGACTGAGGGGTGCCCAGGGGTGAGTTCCCCCTCAGACCTGGCGTTGTAAGGGGCCGAGCGCCTTCCAGAATGGGCTGAGTGCCTGCCCTGTTCTAGTCTATGGAGGGTTTTATACTAGCTGAGCTCCGTCTGTTGTGCGTTACACAACGTGACCACACAGCTGTGACGTGGTGTTTGTTCTCCCATCCTCTCCCCAGAGGGAGAAGCGTGTGGATTGGAGTGTCTTGTCTGGGTGGGGTTTTTGTGGATGATGGTGGTCGATATACCTGTTGCTCTGTGTTCATATTAGAGAAGGCCCGATCAAAGAAAAGCCTTCAGCTTTGACTGAAACCCCCGGGAACAAAGGCGTTCGTCACTGCCCAGGAAACGCTCAGCACCTCACACGATCTGGCCCTCACCCCGCCGGCCCCTCACAAGCCAGTCAGTTACGTGATCATAACAAAACGACGTGACAACTAGACCTTACCAGCCCATCCATCTAGAGATCTCAAAGCGCTTCACGAGCATCAGCAATTGCAGCCTCACAGCCCCGTGAGGTGGGCATGATCCCCATATTACAGATGGAAAAACAGGCACAGAGAAGGGAAACAACTCGACCAAGGTCATGGAGAGAGTCAGTGACAGAGCCAGGAAAAGAACCCAGGAGTCCTGACTCCCACGGTTTGGAAACACGAGTCCCTAGGAACTTGGGTTTTCAAATCCAGATTTAATACAAGTCCTGCCACGTTTGGTATGCTGGTGAAATCAGGGATTATACAAATATGTGTGCGGGTTAATATGGAGCTGGGCAATGGGAGATGCTACCTATGGAGGAGGCTGGAGGAGGAGGCTGGAATCACGTGTAGTTGCCAGCAACCAGAGCATTTCCTGACTGTCAGTACAAAGAAACCCTTAAAATCACAAACAAACATCAGCACAAATAGCCAGGTACTTTGGGAGAAGGGAATCTTGTGTCTGTGGGACCTGAGCACCTTTCCTATGTCATCTGGGTTTACCTGTGGGCGAATTCTGGGTTAGTTGGTTATTTTAATTAAGTATGAAAATCATAGACATAAACTGTATTGAATTGCTTGAAATCAATACTCTTTCCAGCCTTTTGCCAGATGCTGCATCCTGTGCCATTATGTTTCTAGGGTTTGGCTTTATTAACACAGAAAACAACAATAATATAACACTAAGATCAGCTCAAACCTTCTCCTGAGGCTGGGCTAATCCTAGGGCTCCTCCCTCAGCACTGCTCAGCCCACCCCCTAGATCCTCTCTCCCCAGAAAGCCACTCCCATCTCTTTGAAAATCAATTGGGGGTTAACACATCACTTACCTCAATGAGACAGCAAAACCAACTTAGTTCTTTCCCGGCAGGATCAACACCTGCTAACAGGGTAGGATGTCAGCCTGTTACAGGTGCCCCTTGCATCTGTTCCTGCTGCCCAGCCCCACTTGCCTCTGGATAACATGGGTCCTTAAGGGACTTCCCTCAGCCCAGAGGGGAAACAAGCTGGAGCTCCGGTTACACTGCAGGGCTGAGCCGTGAGCTTCCCAGCTGGAATCCTCCTTGTTCAAAAGAAAAACAGACTCCAAATGCCCTCAGGGGCTGGCTTGGGAACAGATTCCAGCTCATGGGGCTGGTACTTTGGGGGCCGAAGTTCTGATCTGATGGAAAACTGCAGGGTGTTGCACTGCTAACCATGTAATGGGCCACTGCACCATTGCCAGTCTGATGTCAGTGGCTCAACTGAACAGAGAGCAGAATCTGGCCCAACAGCAACCCATGAAGAGCCTCTGGGAGACAGGGGCATTCCATAGGGTCTCTGGTAGTTGCAGAGCAGAAGCCAACACTGAGCAGCAGCCCTGCCTTGCCAGGTGATCTGGTAGCAGAGCCCAGGTCAGTTTATGTTCCTGTGCTGGACACGGGGTGCTCAGTAATGAATTTTGTTGCTGTGGCTAGGATTCTGGCGATGGAAGATTGGAGTGTCATGGGGAAGTGGTTTCAGCACACTGCCCACGGACACAAGGCCTGTGACTGCAAGCCATTAAGGCCAAATGGGTCTAACTGCCATACAATGGAGCGGCCATCCCAGGGGCATTATCTGAGGGTATGTCTCCACTACAAGTGCTTACTGCACTGGCAGAAGGCGTTGCCGTAGTAAACCCACCACCTCGAGAGGCAGTGGCGAGGTGGATGCAAAAATTCTTCCGTCGACCTTGCTGCATCTACAATGGGAGTTGGGTTGGCCAGGCCAACCTACATCGTATGGGGCGTGACGTTTTTCACAGCCCTGAGCAATGTAGCTCGGTCAACGTAAGTTTTAGGTGCAGATCAAGTCTAAGGCAGGGGACTGGGGAAAAACGGTGGGAGGCTAAACAAAAACTTTTCCCCCAGCCCCTGCAACAAGACCATTGACCAATACCGTAATTGGGCTGAGGCTCACACAGGGAGGGTGGGATTTTGAGGAGGGGCGGGGGGGAGGGGGAAGCAGACAGACTGGGACTCAGGATCTCTAGAAGGCAAAGTGAGACCAGGCTGGGTGCCAGGAGCCATGGGCTTGCTAAAGGAATGCAAGCTGCGCTGTTACTCTGGAGGGACCCCATCGAACCTAGCTTGTGGTGAAGGATAAGATACAGGAGTCAAGAAATATGTCGCGTGGTTGTTGTTTTAAAACCCTTTTTTCCTGCTGCTTTGCTCCATTTGCTAATAAGCGCTTGTTGTGCGAAGGCTGCTGGATGCTGTACAGCTCTTCGGTGCACCCATCTGTATAGCTCTGGTCCCACTCCACCCGCCAAAGGGAAGGCTCAGATCTCGAGTCAGAGCTGCCTGGTAGTAAGTGTTTGGCTCCATTGGGGGGATGTACCCAGATCCTGGTCTGCGAAGAATGGTGAAATTCCACCCCAGGACAGAAGAGGGCACGAGGCCTAACACGTGTGCGTGTATGTGTGCCTGCACGCACGTGTGCAGAGACCAGAAAGGAGACAGAGGTGCGAGCACCCCGTAACCGTGACAATTCCCTTTAGGCCGCTTCTCTTGCTCCTGTGAGGTCTGGGATTTGCTGCCCCGTAGCAGAGCAGTTCAAGGAGCAGGACCCTGTTAGCACAAGGAGGCTCTTCGCTGCCTGCCTGGTGTGAGATGAGTTGGTGCGGCCCAGCCCAGTCCCACAGCACAAACAGCTGCAGCCCATGGAGGTCCCAGTCTTGTCTCCCCACTAGAGGAGGGTCCCTGTCACTATGCAGCAGCAGAGCGTCCTGTGGCCAGTCAGGACAGCAGCATTCAGCAGCAGTGAGTTCACAGAGCTAGAAGAGGTCTTTGAACAGAGTAGGACACCCCCCTGTTTTGGTGACAATCCCCCAGGTACTGTAATTAACAAAGCAACTGCCTCCTCTGCTGTCCTTCAGGAAGTTGCACAAGGCTCATCCAAGCTCTCCCTGCAAGGCCCCAAATGTTATGGCCCACGGGGGAGCCTCTGCGGTTCGCTGAGCAGTTGCTTATGGGCCCTGAGACAAGCTAGATGGGATGCGCTGGCAGATTAATGGCACTAGAAAGATGGATTCTCTGTAACTCAGGCAGGTGTTTATTGTCCCAGCAAGCAGGCCAGTGAGCTTTGCAGGTGGAGGGAATTCGAGCTGAAATGCAGGCTCCAGCAGCCCAGACTGGAAACCCCTTTCTCTGCCATCCCAGAGCTCCAGCAACAGACTGATGTGAGGGCTCTTCCCGTCCCTTTGCTGCTCCCTGTCTTTGTGGTGGATCCAGATCTGCAAAGCGCTTGCTGGGAGATCTCTGGGTGAAGGTGCTAAGGATTCTGTCCTGGCCAGCTTTGCCAAGGCATACCTGTGGGACCTGCGCTCTCTGAATTTATGGCTGAGAGGGATTTATGGGCAGCCGCTGTCACCACGCTACCTTGGCATTCCTAGGGCAGCGTTCAGCCGAGGATCTCAAAGCACACGATTTGCAAACCCTCCCCACGCCCTGGAAGGTAGGGCAGGATTATCCTCGTTGTGCAGATGGGGAAACCAACGCACAGAGCGGTGGCCACTCAGGGAATCGGTGTCGGAACAGAACAGAGGCTGCTTGCGCCCAGTGCTCTGTAAAGAGGGTGGAAATTCTTCGACAGGAGAGCTTTTTCCACTTGATTTACGCGGCCCGGCCACGGAGCTGCTCCAAGCCTCCCTGTGTCAGGGGCTCATCAGCAGTCTGTCCCAGGAGGCGTGGCAAGGTCTCTGCGCCCTGGTGCAGATGAGTCTAACCTTGAACATGAAAAATAGCTGTGTTTACATTCCTCCCCTAGCCCACATTGCCTTTTATAGGCTGCTCTCACACACGCTTCCATGCTGTTATTATAAACAAGACTCTGTCGTCTTGGCACACCGGGCACTGGCACATGCCACGACTGCTTTGGATCAAACGGCTGCCTGGCCCGTACGCACAGCATCTCGTACAGGGCTGTTTAGAGGCCTTTGGTATTTCGCAGCTTCGAATGACCAGCGCTCTCCTCGCCTGGCTGAGGAAGAGACACAGCTATTAAAAGGCATGTAATGACTTGAGTATCCTCTCCAGAGAGGAGCATATAGCGTCCATGGCCCTGCTAGAGCTGCATGCTGTCTATACTTGCACAGAGTATATGGGCAGACCCAACACAGGCCCTAGCTCTGCATACAAGACAAGCAATTTCCATGTTATTCATGACTTCTGGGGACAGTGTAAGTCCTGTTGTCCTGAGCAAGCTCCCCCTGCGATACAAAGAAGCTGCATTTTTTTGTATCTATTGTGTTTTTGACAACACCCAATGGAGGGAGCGCTACCCAATGGAGGGAGCGCTGCCCAGTGGTTACAGGCCTGGAAATCAGGACTCCTGGGTTCTATCTTCCAGCTCTGCCATTGCCTTCTCGTGTTAATCTTGGCCACAAACCACTTAGTTTCTCTGTGCCACAAAATGGGGATACTGATACTGACCCACTTCCCAGATGGGGTTGGGAGCTTAAGTCATGAATGTCTGGAAGGTGCTTTGAGATCCACAGCTGAAGGATTCCTGAGAAGGACAAAGGATAGAGCCCCTGGAATTAGCTTAACTCCAAGCACAGAACATACCACATTTCACAAAGAGCGAGACACAACGCCTGGGGAGGGGGGTGCATAAAAACAAGCCTGAGGGCGGGGGGTGTGTGTGTGTCAGTTTTGTAAGGATGTGATTTTAGGCCTGGACTTTTCGTTTGTGCTGCACTCAAAATACACTTTCACCTTTTCAACCTTGTAACCCACCGCGCCGGACACTGGAGCCACCCTGAGCCGGCAACACTAACATCAGGAAAATAGTCCCAACATGTCGCTAGTGATGCTAGTGACAGACCGGATAGAGGCGTGGAATCATTTCAATAAGCCGTTCTCAATCTTTTCCATTCTGGAACTTCTCCCCTCTAGCCAGCGCCTCTCCATTGAGCCATAGGAAAGGGCAGAGTGATCACAACCCCATGACACCAGGTTCAGAACCTCCAAGCTCAGATTCCACCAGTGAGTTCATTTCCAAAACAGGATTCCAGCAACGCTGTTCTGAGCTCTCACCGCTCTGTCTTCCCCCAGCTGCTCCATCCCTTAGCAGGTGTCACTCAGACTTTCTGAGTGTCTCCTGGCAGGGGGCCCTCCCCACACTCACATGGGATCTCGGGGCACACCTGTACCTTCTGGGCAACTCTCTCAGGGGAGGGCTAGTGGAGATGGGCCCAAGCCACAAATTTCAGCTTCAGAACTCAAGTCCCCCAAGGTTGGTGCCCAGGGTGTTGGCCTGACCCTCGCTCTAACTTTTGGACTCGCAGTTTGATTGTCTACTTGGCTGTTTCCATGTCTCGATCTTTTGTGTTGTCTCTAAAAGGTTCATGTAACAGCCAGCCAGAGCTCTCGGGGGCTGAGCGGGGACTCTGCGGGACCACCATGCTGCTTTCCACTCTATTCCCTTTCTTTGATCGCTAGGTGTCACGCTCCTCTTGATTTTGATTGGCCAAAACAGCATCACGTGGCCTGTTTGAACGCCACCCTTTCTGCCTGGGGCCACTGCACATAACAGATACAGCTGCAAGGACAGTCCCAGCAAAGTGGGATTCCTGCCCCATTGATTACAGATAGAGGAGAGGAATGAAAGCAGCAGGGAGTGGCTTCTTGAGCTATGGTTGGGTAAAACACTGCCTTTGGGAGAGAATGGTCATCTCTGGTGGGGAATAGCTCTGCTCTCCCCCAGCCTCCGGCTTCAAAGTCATTGTCAACCCTGCATGTCCTATCTCCCAAGCCAATGGGAGGTGTTCCATTAACTTCAATGGGCTGTAGGGCAGGCCCTTAATTGATGGTGCTGGCCATTTGCTGTGATACGTTTTATTTGATGACTCTGGGGTGAAGGCAAAACCTGAAACTTCAGGTGACGTGGAGCCTTACCTGGCTGACATGAGTTACTCATAGCGGGGAGTCTTATTAATCACCCCTTCTCTGCTGCCCCTAACCCAGCGGTGGGTGCAGACGCCAGCTCTGCTCCAAGAGGAATGGCTGTTTATTTCAGCCCAGCTGCTGTTCTCTGTTTGTTTTTAATATACAAATTATTTCGTTTTCCAAGTGGATTTCAGGAGGTGTTTTCTTTGGCCCCTGCTCCGTACCGTGCCTGTTCCATTAGGGCCAGGCATACAAATGCCTCTTGGCGGGTTAGCCCATAAAGTACCGCAGGGGCTATTGTTTTTCCAGGAGTTCTGAAAACAGTAACTCCACATGCATAAGAATGGCATAAAATCAACTCAGAGGGTCTCGCCTGAAGGCTAGAAGCACATGGTTGGCAGGAGCTGGGTGTCCCAAATAGCAACATGCAAAAGGCACTCAGACAGAGTGGCTAAATGGCTTTTTCTTCCCCTGTTCCAGGCCTGCTCACGTCCCATGACCCTGCCCTCCTGGGATGTCTGCCCCAGCATAAACCACGCTGCAATCTACACGTGTCTAGGAACCCACAGGGGACCAGCCTATTAAGGGCAGGTACGTAGTATTTTTTAAACACATGACACAATTTT
The DNA here is from genome assembly GCA_003942145.1 of Platysternon megacephalum. Lineage (NCBI taxonomy): Eukaryota > Metazoa > Chordata > Testudines > Platysternidae > Platysternon > Platysternon megacephalum. Next base: position 1,308,109 of record QXTE01000097.1, read on the forward strand.
GAAAAGGTTTGTAATGGTTATTTTCTGTCCCAAAGGCTCAGTTATAACGACAATGAACAAAATGTTATTCTGAATAGATTCAGCAGGGAAATGTAGTTCTCTCATTCAAACAAAATCCATTTATATATCTAATCTAGCCAGATCCAGCTGTCATTAAAGTCAATGAGGGAGGGGGTTCCACTGACTTCAGTGGGAGTTAGATCAACCCACTCATAGAGACCTTGACTGCCAGATCCAGGGGAGTGTCTCCTTTAAAATGACAAATGCCAAGAAATTCAGAGTCCAGGACAAAATTCTGCTCTGCAACAGCAGGTCCTGGCTCCAAAATTCTGCTCTCCACTTTATGCAGGGATGGTGTGCTGGCATCCAAGGTCTGTTCTAAGAGAGCACGCAGAATTCTGGAGTCAAATGCTCTGCTGTTGTAAATGGATTCAGCCCTGAAGTTGATGGGCCTGCATCAATGTACCCTAGCAGAAGTTCTGGCCCATCATCCATTTTTGTGGACCAGAGAAAAGAATTTGTCTGTCGGTTTAAAATCTTCACTGGCTATTTACAGTCTCCAGCTGGTGGGGAATCCTACAATGGCAGAGGTTGGGGAGTCTGAAATACAGGCTAGATTGTGAGTATCGGAGTGAAATGCATTTGATTTGCTTGCACATTCTCTCCCCCTAAGCTGGACAGAACCCACTGCTGTATTGTTTGATCCGGATTTTATATTGCTGAAATTATTCTTTCAGAGGAACACAGCACGTAGGAATTGCTAGAGCAGCAGTGGTCTCTTTAGCCTGGTACCCTGTCTCTGACAGTGGTTGTAGGATGCTTTATAAGAAGGTGTAGCAACCCTGAAGAAGATAAATATGGAATAATCTTCCCATAGGGGGAAGTTCCTTCCCAGCCCCCTGTGACTGAGCAGATGGCTTATGCCCTGAAGCATGAGGGCAGACATCCTGTATTCGTTTTAGTACCCTGGCTACTCATCTATTTTGACCCTGTTTCACAATACAGCGCATTTCAGAAGACCCTTTCGGGTTAAGACACCTCGTATGGTTTTTGAAAAAAGCAAATATCTTTACTTTGGTTCCACAAGCCACTTTAGATTACTGGAATTGAAAGAATGACAATCTAATTGGCTTTTCACCTTTTCTCAGCTTGGGCATTGGATAGAAGCTGGTCAGTTACACTTATGCTCAAATAAATTAGTTAGTCTCTAAGGTGCCACAAGTACTCCTGTACACCATCCCCCAGCCTGGCCCGAGGCTGCCCATGGCCAGGGGCAGCAGGGTGCTGCGTACCCCGAGTGCAGTCGCCTGTTGGCCTTCCAGAGGATTGTGCATGGAAAGGCTTCTTCAGACTCTGTGGGATGACGCTGCAGAGCCCCCAATAGTAACGTGCCTGCTCAGCCGCTGCATCCCCGTCAGCACAGGCAGGTGGCCTCATTTCAGCACACGGCTTCGGTCACCTGCAGCGTGAATGCTAACGTGCATGAGAGGGGTGACTGTGCAGACATCTTCTGCAGAGGAGCCCGTATCCCCACCCTTGGACCATGGAGTCTGGCAAAGATGGCAGAGCTGAGGGTCAAGTGGGAAGCACCAGGCAGCCAAGATGCCCGCGAAAGAACCAGCCCTATGGGCGATTCCAGCACCAGGGTTTCAATAAGGCTTTCAACTGCAGCCTCCGACAATAGCAATAGCTACATCATCCCTTCCTTACACAAATGGGCACACGCATGCACACTAAACCATCCCGTAGAGTGAGGATTAAAATAAAGATCTCCTTTGCCTGTATTCACACCTCAGGGCCGTTACCTGGCCTGGCATTGTGTACAGTGGGACTCTGACAGGCTTGCACCTGCTGGCTAAGGCCTGCAGCTGCTGACAGAGCCAGACAGGCAAAAACCAATGTGCCACAATCTGCCTGCATTGTGACTGAAAACTAAAGCTGAGCTCCGTACAGCACAGGCCCCGATGCCCTGGATGCTCTCCTGACAGGGGAAAGTCACTGTGGACTCCCCAAGACTTTTCAGGCAGGAGAGAGGATAAGAGTTGGGAAGGCTTCGCTTGTGACACAGGTCATTCGATGGTGATACCGGGAGCCAGCAGGATGTTGTTTCCATGCTCCTGGGTGCTGCATGAATAGATCCTGTCCTAGGACCTAGTCACTTTGTTACCCCAACGGGAGACCCAGTGAGAATGTCTGGAGGGTCCTGTTGTGAATTCAAGCCAAAGCAACAGCCCCACTCACTATCCAGGCAGCCTGGGCACTTCCTAGACCACATACTTTCCTAGGGTTTGGTTGTTAAAAAGCAGTGGAAGACAGTGATGGCAGCACCCATCTCCCTTGCTCTGGGAGAGCCAGCAGGTTAGATGTCCTGGGCTCTTCAGGGAGAGGGGAAGGGGATATGCCTCTATTAACCCACCAGCTTTGCCGCCAAAGAGCTGAACAAGTCACTTACCCCCAGCTCCACCAGCAAACTCCTCTCCTCTCGGAGCCTCTCCTCGCCGCTCACAGGCACCAGACACTTCTCTCAACGTTTTCTTCCAAGTGGAGCCCCCTGTCCCACCGTGGCCGCCTGCCCAGTCGCTCTCCCCGTGCAGCCAAGGAAAAACAACCCTCACTCAAGGAAAAACAACACTGGCTGGGAAAGGAGGTGAGCGGGGAGGGATGGCTCTCGACTCGGGGGCTCGGCTCCGTACCATCCGGGAACACGGCGGAGGGGACTGCACGGGAAGGAGACAGATGGAGGAAAGAGAGAGAGTTTTAAAATTGACACCACATGGCCGTTTCTTATTCTAGGGCCTAGTAAATAGAGCTTTCTTGCTGGGCCAGTTGCCCTAGCAACAAGCATGCAGGAAATATCCCAGATAACTAGAATAGTGGCAAAAACATATGTTTTGGATAAAACATTTCCCCTCGTTCCACAGCTTTCTCCATTCTGCCACTTTGCACAAGCTTCTCTTTCACAACAGACACCTTCTCTGTGCCTGCCCGGGGCCGGGGGTCAGCTCAGGAGATGAGCCCCATGCCCTGCCCCAGGGGAACAGGCAGGAGGCATTCTTTTGACAGCCCCGTCCTGCTGCTGCTGCTAAGTAAAGATCCCGTGGGCTCGGTGACAAGCATCTGTCACCAGAGAATGGACTTGGGGAGGAGAGCTGGTAGCCAATGGTCAGTGGTGACCCACACATTGCTCCTTGCCTAGACGGGGAAGGGTGCTCTTGTGATGACTGCTTTGGGATGCAGGAGATTTGGGTTCAAGTCCAGACTTGGCCCCAGATTTGCTGTGTGATTGAACGTTACTTCCGCGCTCTGCCTAGTTTCCCCACCCATGGGCGGTGTGTGACTCTTGCGTTTGGGGAGGCTGGGCACAAGCACTGGAAGCTCCCTAGAAGTGGGGCGGGGGGACCTGGCGTCTGGACCATGGCCCCACCCCCGCTCAGCCTTCTCCACCCAAGGCCCTGCCCACGCTCCCCCCACTCTGTCCCAAGGACCTGTTTCCACTCAGCCTCTTCCCCCGAGGCCCTGCCTCCACTCTGCCTCTTCCCGCCCCCTCTCCGCCTCTTACCCCAAGGGTCCCTCCGCCTGCCCTCTCTGCCCCTCGGTGACTGGGAGAATGGATGGAGTCAGCCCAGGTCAGGGCAGAGAGTGGGGAGGGGAAAGGGTGAGTACCAGCCTCTGAACCTGTCCAGTCAGCGCAGCCACGGGAGCAGGCACTCCCCAGTCTGTGTGAGTGACATCCCACCTGGCCCACCGGTGAGCAAAGCGTCCATTTTACACATCTCTCTTTAGGCCCGGCTTGGTTCTTTCAGCACTGGGAAAGCCCTTTCTCTGCTGGTATGTGCTGCCTCCCTTCCCTCTCTGGGCCGGGACTGGGGGCAGCAGAGCAGGAATGCAGCCCAGCACAGCAGTGGGCAGAATTCACGAGGCAGCCCCAGAGTGGGCAGAACAGAGACGTTCCTCGGGGCTCTTTCCTGGCCCAGCTGGGGATCAGCTCGCTCCCTGAAGCTCGAGATTCAATGGCTCAGATCTTACCAAACTGAAATGAAGAAATCATGGTAAAAAGGTGGGGGCTGGGATGACGCTCATCAGATTTGCTTCACCGGCAGTTGTTCAAACCTTCTTTCCACCTTTGGCTCACAGCCCCCCAGACTCCACTCTGGCCAACCCCCATGTCATGACTGGTCTGGGGCTAAAACACCACAGAGTGCCACACCATTTCTGCCTGTCGCTACCGAGCAACCCAAACTCACTGAAACAATGGCCCAGGTTCAACACCCGGGCTGGTTCTGTACAGCTCCAGACTAGGTGAAGGAGAAATGGGTGGGAACAGAACCCAGCTCCTCCCCAGCCATAAACCTAGAACACCTTGAATTTGCATAGTCCTTCCCAGGCATGGATTGCAATGCCCGTCACAAACATCAATCCTCCCAACCCCCCTTGGATATCACTACCGCCATTTTGCAGCTGAACACACTGAGGAATAGAAAGGGGGAAGTGACTCAGTCAAGGACACCCAGTGTAGAAGACAGGCACCCAGTCACATGCACTCAACACACAATCCCTATCACTGCTGAAGGCAAAGAGCTCCCTCCCATCCAGGCAGCATGTTCCTTTTCTGCTTGCTGGAGGAATCAGCTGCGTTCGCTTTGCCCCTCACTTCTCCGGAGTTGGGTTCCATTTACATGCCTGGCTCAAGTCCATCAGTTTCTCTTCTCTGATGGGAAATAAACAAGAATGAGAAAGTCAAGCCACATGGCTAAGTGCTTTCTCCCCAACTCACTTAGAGGAAACTCAGGCTGAAATGGGTTTTGTGTCTGGCTCTTACTCTCAATAGACTGAGCTAAATTGCCCTGCAGACTTCTTCAATATGTTGGAAAGAATGTGGAAAGAGTAGTATTTTATATATCTTCTTCCCGTGTCTGTCTTTCTGCTTTGCCTTACGTAGCGATTTAAAAATGCTTGCCAATAATGGTAATTACTATATGGAAAAGAAATAACCTGCTGGTTGCGTAGGGATGGATGGATAAGATTTGGGAAAGTCTTGACTTGAATGAACTCACTTTTGCCATGGCTGCAAAAACAAACACAGCAAGCCGATCATCTGTTCAACATTTTTTCCCTCTTTTTCTGTTTGTGATTTGTCTGTGAGTGCCTCGGAGCTCTTTCATGTTTATTCATGATCTGAAAATAATTCTTCATCTATAGCTCACAGGTGAGCAGTTTGCTGGGAGCACTGAACAGCTCAAATCTGAGCTGAGTTAGTTAGTTATGAATGGGTGATAAGTCACATAGAATCAAAGAATCGTAGGACTGGAAGGGACCCCAAGAGGTCATCTAGTCCAGTCCCCTGAACTCATGGCAGGACTAAGTATTATCTAGACCATCCCTGACAGGTGTTTGTCTAACCTGCTCTTAAAAATCTCCAGTGATGGAGATTCCACAACCTCTCTAGGCAATTTATTCCAGTGCTTAACCGCCCTGACAGTTAGGAAGTTTTTCCTAATGTCCAACCTAAACCCCTCTTGCTGCAATTTAAGCCCATTGCTTCTTGTCCTATCCTCAGAGGTTAAGGAGGACAATTTTTCTCCCTCCTCCTTGTAACAACCTTTTATGTACTTGAAAACTATTATCATGTCCCCTCTCAGTCTTCTCTCAACCAGACTAAACAAACCCAATTTTTTCAATCTTCCTTCATAGGTCATGTTTTCTAGACCTTTAATCATTTTTGTTGCTTTTCTCTGGACTTTCTCCAGTTCATCCACATCTTTCCCAAAATGTGGCATCCAGAACTGGACACAATACTCCAGTTAAGGCCATATCAGCATAGAGTAGAGCAGAAGAATTACTTCTCATGTCTTGCTTACAACACTCCTGCTAATACATCCCAGAATGATGTTCACTTTTTTTGCAACAGCGTTACACTGTTGACTCATATTTAGCTTGTGATCCACAATGACACCCACATCTCTTTCCGCAGTACTCCTTCCTAGGCAGTCATTTCCCATTTTGTGTGTGCAACTGATTGTTCCTTCCTAAGTGGAGTACTTTACATTTGTCCTTATTGAATTTCATTCTATTTATTTTGGACCATTTCTCCAGTTTGTCCAGATCATTTGGAATTTTAATCCTATCCTCCAAAGCACTTGCAACCCCTCCCAGCTTGGTATCGTCCAAAAACTTTAAGTGTACTCTCTATGCCATTATCTACACCATTGATGAAGACGTTCAACAGAACTGGATCCAGAATTGATCCCTGCACAACCTCACTGTATATGCCTTTCAGCTTGATTACTACTGATAACTACTCTCTGGGAATGGCTTTCCAATCAGTTATGTATCCACCTTATAGTAGCTCCATCTAGGTTGTATTTCCTTAGTTTGTTTATGAGGAGGTCATGCAAGAAAGTATCAAAAGCCTTACTAAAGTCAAGATATACCACATCTATTACTTTCCCTCATCCACAATACTTGTTACTCTGTCAAAGAAAGCTATTAGGTTGGTTTGACACAATTTGTTCTTGACAAATCCATGCTCAGTGTCACTTATCACCTTATTATCTTCTAGGTGTTTGCAAATTGATTGCTTAATTATTTGCTCCATTATCTTTCCGGGTACTGAAGTTAAGCTGGCTGGTCTGTAATTCCCCGATTTGTCCTTATTCCCCTTTTTATAGATTGGCACTATATTTGCCCTTTTCCAGTCCTCTGGAATCTTTCCCATCTTCCATGACTTTTTGAAGATAATCGCTAATGTCTCAGATACCTCTCAGTCAGCTCCTTGAGTATTCTAGGATATATTTCATTAGGTCCTGGAGATTTGAAGACATCTGTCTTGTCTAAGTAATTTTTAACTTGTTCTTTCCCTATTTTAGTCTCTGATCTTAACTCATTTTCACAGGCATTCACTATGTTAGATGTCCAATTGGTACTAAACTTTTTGGTAAAAACTGAAATAAGAGAGTCATTTAGCACTTCTGCCATTTCCACATTTCCCCCCCTCATTGAATAACGGGCCTACCCTGTCCTTGGTCTTCTTCTTGTTTCTAATGTATTTGTAGCATGTTTTCTTGTTACTCTTTATGTCTCTAGCTAGCTTAATCTCATTTTGTGCCTTGCCCTTTTTAATTTTGTCCCTACATGCTTATATTATTTGTTTATATTTGTCCCTTATAAATTTGACCTAGTTTCCACTTTCTTTAGGACTCTTTTGTGAATTTCAGATCATTGAAGATCTGGTAAAGCCAGGATGATCTCGTCCCATACTTCCTATCTTTCCTACGCAGTGGGAATAATTTGCTCTTGTGCCCGTGGAATAACATGGAATATTTCTGTTCCCTGTCTGGAAGAGCCTAAGTAGAGCCAGTTGGGAATTTTCTGGTGGAAAATGCCCTGTTCAGAACATTGCATTTTTCCACAGGAATTCCCCCAAAATTCAATTTTCTGTCAGAAAAATCAAAGTGAGATCACCCTGCCTGCCTGGAAGGTTCTTGTCATTGTCACTTGCTGCCTACAGGCTGAAAGACTTTTGCCCCCATTTTGCATTGATGTAAATGGTGACACAACATGCAGGGCAGTGGAGGTTCCAACCCAGCCTCTGCCCAGAAGGTGGCTGGTCCAGAGGAGGCAGGGCTGTGTCCAGAGCTCAGAGTAGACACAAAGGAGAGGAACAGAATGGAGAGAGAACGGTCACAGTGTGTTGGCTTGCCTAGCCACCACACTTCCACACAGAGAAAAGCAGAGGACCGATTTTGGAAACTCCTTGGGCTGGGAACTCTTGGAGACATTAAGCTCCCTTTTCTGCACACAAGTTATCTATGACCAGACTTTGATCGTCATCAATATGTCATTTGAAATTGTTCAGTGAGCATTTGATGTGAACGTTTTGCAGCTGTTTGCAAACCCTCTGTTTCAACTATGTCTCCAATAGTCTACTCTTTGTTATTTCTGGTGTGTGATTGGTTGCCTAAGTCACATGGTATTATTTCTGCACTCTAATTGGGTGTCTGAAGCTTTTATGATCAAAAAGAAGCATATCAAAGATGGCCACCCAGAGGCTGCAGCCAGGTACATTGAGGTACATCGAGGCAAACCAACATCCACCTGCAGCTAATGACCATCCGATGGTAATAAAGCTCTGGGCCTCTCTCTGAGCCCAGGCACATTCCCCAGCTCTTTGATCAGGCAGCAATGGGCAGATATTTCTGGCAGGCACTGCGGCCATTTGTCTCTAGTTAAATACAGTTTAGATTTGTGAGAAAGTTCTTACATTCCTTGAAAAATACGCCCTCGCTGTGCCGCCTGGGAGCAGGGATGCTGGAGAGCGGGGCTGGCCACGGAGATTGGCGAGGCTAGTGCTTGGAGACTGCCGTTGGCTTCCGATCTCACATACACCGGTGTAAATCCAGAGTCAGTCCATTAAAGTCACTGCCGGCTACCCCCTCTGCTCCCTGCTCCATCCGTTAGTCCTCTCGCTAACACCAGCTTCAGTGCACTGTCGTTTTCCCTTCCCAGAACTGCCACATCTCTCTCCCCCAGTACCAGTGTGTCTCCCCATCTTCTTCCAACACGGCCATTTACCCCCAACCCTCTCCAGCTAGCTCTTCCATCCGAGTTCCACCCTCCCTATGGGCTCTTCTCTCTGACCCCTGCCTTCAGTACTAGGCTCTCGCCCTGCACTGTTGGGTGTGCCAGTGCAGTAAGGCATGATGAGCAGCATTGCTAGTGCAATGTGCTGAAGTGGGAGAGACCCAAGGCCAAGATTGGATGCTGAGACTCAGTTCAGAGCCGGGTGCTTGGTCTGGACACAATGAGTCTGCACCTGATCCTGCTGAAGTTAGTGGCAAAATTCCCGTTTACTTCAATGGGGCAGGAGCAGACCCATGGCCCACAGCCTGCTGAGTGAAGATCCTCACTCTCGATGCCCCTAGAGGCCAGCTATGGGGCAGTTCAGCCTCTCTCTTTGGGACTGCTCAGACCCCATGCTGCAAAACTCATGCTGGGAGGAGTGGAGGAGGATAGAATTTGTGCCCTGGAGCTTAGAGTCTTGATGACTCATTTCCCGGGATGCACCTTTATTGTTTTGTGTGTTCTTATCATTTTGTGCAATCCTCCAAGTGTCCTGCTGATTGGGAAACAGAGCAGAAAATCCCCTCTCCGATTCAGAGTAACAAGTGGAAATATCAAACTGTCTTATATTTACATAGTCACCTGGGAAACTGGAGAGAGCAATCCTTTCCTCTACCCCTCCCTAAAATGCAGCCACTTCTGGGGTGAAGCATGGCAGCTGTTTAACAACAATGCTACCCAACAGTTTCCAACAGGAACTATATCAAGGCAGAAGGTAGGGTGTTGGAATAGAAGTACGGAGCTGGACTTTGGACGGGATGCTCTCTCTGACCCCCTGACTCTTACAAAAAGTGCCATGGGATATTTTACATCTCATCCAAAAAGGTGCAGGAGTTACCCCAGGAATGGATTTAGCCTGTGTCTCCAGCAGCACAGCACCCCCGGATGAGAAGGGGCACTGAGTCAGCTGTGAGTGATTCGGAGGGGAAAGAGACGTTTATTCAATCACTAACTCCACTTTTTGCAGCATTTGGGTTTCTTAGAGGGTCTCCAATCCAAAAACTGAGCACCTTATGGAACAAAAAAAGCTTCAGCCAGTCTCCACTAAATCAGGAAAGGAACTTTCACCCTGCAGTTTATACCTCTGACTGTCAGAGTGGTTAAGCACTGGAATAAATTGCCTAGGGAGGTTGTGGAATCTCCATCACTGGGAATTTTTAAGAGCAGGTTGAACAAACACCTGTCCCCCAAAGAGCTTATAAGTTACAGTCGAAAAGTCAAAACGCCTAAGGAGCCCAAGGAGCAGCGATTCTAGCCCTGGATCCACAGATGTGGGACTGTTTTATCTGTAGCTTGTGGATTTGTGTAAATGCATCGGATACCCCAGAGTCAGTGATGTGTCCTGCAAAGCAAAGACAGTGCAAGCACCAGCAGAGTGTGTGGATCCCAGGCCTGGAGCCGAGCTCTGTCAGCGTATGGGATGTATGCTTGTTTGGGGGGATGAATTGCCAATGTGACCTTTGGGTTTAGGTTATGGAAACATTCCTCTCTTATTGAGTGAAATGCCGCAGCAACAGAAGGGCTGGCAGGGTCCTTGGAGCAGAGACTCTCCGAAGAACTATACATTTCCTGTAAATGCCAGAGGCAAAGGATCGTAATGAGACGTGTCATGCCACTGTGACTCCAATACCTTCAGATTATGTTGAGCTAGTCGAAAATACCATCCACTCTCTAAATACCCAAAGGGGCGGTTCTTTAAGAAAGGCTGCAGTGTTCATATCAAAACGAACCTACTTGCTGTGGAACCTTTTATTACAATGAAGACAGCGAGTTGCTATTCTGGATTCTGTGACACTTGCTCACCTGACTCCACCCATGGCCCCATTGGAATAGGTGCACCTCCAAGGGAGGGGGAGATGGTGGACTCTGGCTTTGGTTTATTGACATATCATTTGAAAATGAATAACGACTGCTCATTAGGAATTTGTTATCTTGACAGAGTAAGGATGCAGAGAAGAGTGGCGAGAATGGAGCTGCCATTTCAGAGGGCTTTTCATACAGTAAGTGCTTGCTTTAAAAAGCTAGGTCATTTAAAAGTTAAAAACAAATAGAACCAATTTTGCCACACTTTTACAGTCTCTTCTTTCCCAACTATTCAAAGGTTTTTTCCATCCTCCCCTGCAGCGTTGCTCAGAAACCAATCCACGGCCTTTGCAGGATCAATGCTCACTTTCTGATGTGTGTTGGGTTGTTTTCAGAGACAGGCCCAAGTCCCAAAGTTCACGGAGCGAACCTGGATTTTAAAATCCACAAAGATTGGGCATGGCAGGTCCAGGGGCTGGGTCATACCACAAAAGGGAGGGGCCATCAGAAACACTTGGCTCTGGAGTCCAACTCCTCTGACAGATTTAGGATGAGACCAGAATACAGAGGCAGTCTGTCCCACCTCTGCTACTGTGGGCTTCTTGCACCTTCCTCGGAAGCATCTTGTGTTGCCGTTGCTGGAGACAGGATACTGGGCTACGTGAACCTTGGGTCGGATCTAGCCTGGCAATTCCTGTTTGCTATTCTGGTGGGAATAACAGTATAATGGTGGGTTGTGCTGGGAGGCTGCTCATAGTGATGGAAATGGTGAGGCTGTGTTAGATTTTTCTGTATCAAAACTCATTTTTCAATCCCTCTCTGTTCTGGTTTAGTAAAATATTGGGGGGAATGAATGGCTGTCGTTCATCGTTATAGTCACAACAAAAACCTAGGGAGAATTCCTAAGCCAGCCTCCCGTTCCAAACATCCCCAAACTGTCAGGGGAGTTGGACTCCAGAGCCAGGCGTTCCAGATGGCCCCCCTCTTTTGTGGTACGAACCAGCCCCTGGATCTGCCAGGTCCAATTTTTGAGGATTTCAAACTCTAGATTCACACATTTGGGGGCTGTTTCTAAAGCCCAATACAAATCAGACAGTAAGCACTGATTCTGGGAAGACTGTAGTATTCGATGCTGCAAAGCCAGCCAGCCAACACAACGCCATGGCCAAAGCTGTGCACAGAGGGAGTCTGTATCTTCTGGTATAAAATGCCCTGGGTCAGTTATTTCAGGAGTGGGTGGGTCAACTCTTGTGGCCTGCATCATGCAGGAGGTCAGACTAGATGATCATAATGGTCCCTTCTGATCTTAAGTTCTATGTGCAGATGAAGACGAGCTGCTGTCAGACACACTAGAGACCCGAGGCTCCAAACACACAGGTACCCTTCACAGAAGGCGCGTGGGAGTGTCCATTGCTGGGTTAAATTCCTGGTTCTGCTACAGCCTATCAGAGAGAACTTCAGCAAGTCACTCAGGCCTGGCTCCTCAACAATGTTTAAACAGCTTTGAGGGTCTGGGCCCTGCTTTCTCTGCATTGTGTATCCCCATCCGTAAAAGGCAGATAATGGTGTTTTCTTTCCCCCGCCCTCTACCTGTCTTGTCTATTTAGCTTGTAAAGCTTTTGGGGAAGGGACTGTCTCTTCTTCTGTGCCTGTGCAGTGCCTAGCATGGTGGGGCCCTGACCTCCACTGGGACCTCAAGGAGAAACCTCATTTCTCTCCAGTGCATTGAATTATTTGACCCCCTCTCCTCGGCCCCAGGTGGCTCAGATAGAGTTGCATCAGACATGAGCTTGGCCAAAGAGGTTTAGATGAGCTAAGAAGGAACATCTGGGATTCGGAGTGTTTACCCGAACTGAACCTCTGCAGGCTCAGGTGTCAGCAGCAAGGGGAGGAGACCTAGAATCCTGCAGAAAAGGTACATGGTGATTCAGTGGGGCTTTGGGACAATCGCCATCCAGTGTTGCAGGGACCTTCAGACAGATAATGCATCTGGTTTAGGAGAGTGGAGTCTTATTGCCCAATGATGTCCCCAGGGTATTGCCCTCCCTGGGGCAGGTTATGAGTCCGGGAGGGTTCATGTATTTTGGGGTCCGTGATACCACAGCCCCTCCCCCATCTGTGAGCGGCTACAGCTGGTAGAGATTAGCAATCAGCAGAGAGAACAGAAATCAGGGGGAATTTAGGGCAACGCCAAAATGGGGAGGGAGCTGTTTTGCAGATGTTCCCTTTGTCTTTCTGATTCAACGTTTTTACTAGCCATCAGATGACATTAACTATCAAGATGTTTCTTTGAACGGGATCTGCGAATTACGAGCATTGACACGTGCTGTGCTGCTCAGGAATGGGTCAGTGCTGGTAGCTACATCGTTAGGAGAGCGTTAAAGTGTTTTTGTCACTTGGGTTTTTCACCTTTGCCTTCTCCCCCTCTGGTTCTCGCTGGATCAAACTGTCTAAGAGCAGACTCAAGTGTCTTCACCTGCAGTAGAGCCAGAATAGCTGAGCGCTCCGTTTCTGCTCCGTTTGGTGCAGGAATGGGACAGGCAAAGGTGTCTATCAATTACCTTTGTGCCTCCCCTGTTCTGGGCTGAGCCCCCTGCTTGAGCTGCAGCAGCCTCAGGGCTGTTCTCACTTTGGCTGCCAGTTCCCACAAGAGGCCGGTCCTGCAGTCAAGAATAGCTGGAGGGCAGTGGTGCTTTGGCCAACTACCCCCCTACATGCCCCTAGGGCTGGGGCTTCAGGCTTTATGGCTCCTTTGCCCTGCCAGGGTGATACAGACTGGTACCTTAAAGTGACAGGCAGCGGAACCCAACACCCATACGCTCTGTCCAGACAGTCACAGGCTCTGTCACCGCCCTGGCCCGGTGGTGGAATCCTCTGGCTCTCGGAGGGGAAGAGTTTAAAGGCAAGTCAGAGGGATGCATGGATTCCTTCCTATACGAGAAGGGATCTATGTGTGTTACCCCCGCCTGTGCCTGTACGACCCTCCATTATGTGTCCCCTCAGCTGCCCTGTGCTCACGCAGATGACAGAGCTCCTGGACTGGACGTGGCCGGGGGAGAGAGCGAGGGGAAGTGCTGTCATGGGCAGTGATGGAAAGAGAGAGAGACAAAAAGGTGTGAACGGAGAGAGATGCACCTAGAGAGGTGAGGAATGCAGGGGGCAGGAGCGGAGCCTGGGTGAGCCATCCCATAAGCTGGCCTGTGCTGGGGCGAGTCGTTTCTCTCTGGCTATTAGATTTAGTTGAATCCAAATTCTCTGCAACCGGCTGCCTCTCTGCAAAGTAACCCGGAGGATAATGAAACGGAGCTTGTTCATCTCATCCATGCAGAGGGAGCAGCATGCACTGCTGGGTGCCGAAGGGGCAGGGTGGACAGCCCCAGGTCTGCTGCCCTTCTTGGCTAGGGCGGGTCAGGAGGTGGGTGGGATCCCCTTCCTTAAAGCTGGGATGAGTTGGGCTGCCCAGCCTAACAGCATCACTGGCCAGGCTGGCTACCAGCCCCCAGCTCTGTATCCTGTCCCGCGCGCCCCAGCTCCCTCTCAGAGCAAGCTGGAGTGGGCTGGGAAAACTGGAACTGTTTCCATCTGAGAATGTGGTGCCGGCGACATGTGTGAATTCCTGCCGATTAAACTGACATTTCATTACAAGAAATGTTCCGTCGGTGACTAAGGGCCTGCTTGGTTCAGCTTGTTCCGAATGAAACGTTTCTCTGTTTCCCGTTGAAATGCCTTTTCGCTGTGAATTGTTTCCATGTGGTGTTCTCCCAGCCCCACCATCCTAGCCCTACTGAAATCAGCGGGGCTTTTATCATGGGCTTCCAGGGGGCCATGATTTCACCAGGGCTCCCACGCTGAGCAATCCCCTGGGCTTCCTCCGCCGGCCTGGGCCCTGGCAGGAGCCAAGCCATGATCTGTGTTCTCTGAGCCCAGCCATGCATGCTCCTGCCAGCCATTCCCTCAGGTTTCTCCCACCTGACATCCCATTAACCTGCTCACTGCGCCGTCAAAAGCACTGACCCCTGACCCTGCAGATTAAAGAGATAACACCTGGGCTTTTTATGGGAAGCCAAAGGGTAAATACCACCACGCCCCAGCTCACAATCCCTTCCTGGCAATCCCAGGCTCCTACAGTAACACGAACCATCTGTTGGGGGCTGAGGTATGGGGGGAGTGGGGAGCTGTTTGATAGGTCTCAGGGGTGGCTGTGAAAGGACCTCGTGGTTTCATTGCGCATCCTAGGACATGCCCTGGCTGGAGGCAGCAGAGTTACTAGGCCAAGCCTCTCTCCAGGCTGGGGGATTTCTCTTGGGCCGGCTCTGCCTCGGGGCTGGCCAACTCCCGGCAGGTGCTGTCTGTGAGACACCCTTAATCAGGCACCCCTTAAAAAGCGGAGGTGAAGATGGGGAGGTGGGACCCCCAGTTGGGAAGAGTTGTTGCTGTGTGTGTGTCCCTGCACAGGGAATTCTCTCCGACATGGTAATTCTGTTATCTTCTAGCCCAGTTCTCCTTTGCGTCCCCGTTACTTTTCCAGTTCCCTGTCGGAGATGCTCGGTGAGCGACGTGCCCTGGCTCGGCCACAAGGTATCCGCTTCGAAGCAGGAAAGGCTGGATGGCCTGCGTGATACGGAACCTCAGGCTGAATGGTCACAGGAACCCCTCTGGCCTCCAATCTGTGCATGCCAGGGCTCGTGTCCAGGGCCGGATTTAGGAGCAGGCAACCCAGGCAAACACCTGGGGTGTCGGGCTTCGGGGGCGCCAGATTTGGGGGGCTGTTTTTATGGTTAGCGACAAAAGGGAAGGTAGAATGTTTGACGTAACATGTTTTAGGGTACTCCGGATATGGATTCATTTTCTACTAACCTCCTAGAATATTCTGGACCTTTGTTGAATCTGGTGGAACCTTCCAGACTTTCTGAGAACGACATTTTCCTCAAACCTCTTAGAATGTCGTCAGCCATGCCCTCACGGATATATATGGGGGCGGGGCATTGCCAGTCAGTCTTCTATGACAAGGATAAATTATGCATGCAGATTGTGAATCAAAGTCATGAAATGGGCCACAAATGCAATAAAAATAAGGTATTCAAAAGTTTAACAAATGGGGGCAGGGGCGCCATTTGGTCTAGGCTGGCCCTGCTCGTGCCCCCCAACGCAGGTGCCACACGGGGGCTTCCGGCGAGAGGCTGGTGAATAGGTGACTTTTCCAACTCCAGGCTGTTATTATTGTTGAATCCGGGTTACTGTACAAGGGAAGAAACGCTTCACTCAAGCCAGATCCAGTGACCCAGGAATCCAGCCTTTCTCACCAACCAAAGCGCACTGGGGCTACACAGGAACCAGCTGCCTGCCCTTGGGTTTTGTGAGGGAAAGATCCCAGGGAAGCGAGCAGCCATGGATCCAGGCTCTTGTGCCGGAGGTAATTGCTTGACTCCCTCTCACCTGTTTATCTACCGGCTGCCCACCCTCTCCCTTCTTGCTCAGCCTGATCTTTGGTCTCCAGCCTGCGATGGGTTATTGCCCGGCATGACAATAAGCACAGGCATGTCTCAGTACATTACTGGTGCTTTTATCCCAAATCCAATTCCCCTCTGATCCCAGTTCCAAGTTCAGGGTGTTTGACTGATTCCTTTGGATCTGGATCCAGGCATCAGATCAAACAGTTGAAATCTGAGGTCCTTTTATGTGGTGCAGACAGCTCTCCTTATAGGGTCATCTCCATTGCGGTGGAGTTCGTGTGTCTGAAACACACTGCTGCAGCCTCAACAAACTGGAGCAAGGTTTGCGGATTGAAGCCCTTGGCAGCCATGGCTCCATCTTCGTGGTTCTCCCCTGGGACGTGTTATCTTTATAAAGATGGATGGTTTTGCACAGGCCTCACTCACCCCTCACAAATGCTTCTCTTTGATTGACGCAAGAAATTTCTTTTTAAGGATAAACAGACCCTTTCCAATCACATCTGGCAAACAAAGGAGGCAGAGCAACCCCTCTGGCCAGGCTCCAAGCTGCTAATGAAAAAGACGAGAGCCATAACTCTCCAAAATTCGAACTGTATTTCCAGACGTCCCACGCTAGCTGCAATGCACAGTGAATCGGAGCAAAGAGTCAAGGAAGAACTCTGAATGGTTCTCACTACAGCAATACTGGAGAACCCAGGTTCAAGCCCCACTCACGGAGCTGCTCAGACTGTGTCACAGTATCTCAGCCTGCCCGGATCCCCCCTGAGCGTGAGCTCACTACTTCTCTCTCTCGCAGCATCAATGGTAAATCACCTCTGTCTGCCAGCCAATCTTATGTGGCACCCGTCACTGCGGTATCTCTTTCTCGGCCGTTATCCAGCCCCCACTGCTGTGCTCCGCATGAACACTCCTGTCGGTCTCTCCAGACAACACACTGTGACTTAGGGATAGATGGTCCCCATTGTCCAGACAGGAAACTGAGATGCAGAGAGAGTAAGTGACTTGCCCGGTCACACAGGAAGCCTATGCCAGAGCCAGTCACTGACCTCAGGCCTCTTGAGTCGCAGCTCAGTCGCAAAGCCAGCCTTCCCTCCAGCCAGAAGTGCTGTTTATAGACATACTGTTACCGAGGAGGCGGGCGCTGCAGTTTGCGCCGGAGGCACAGAGCTTCGCAGTCTCTCTGGTGGCTTTCAGTGGATTCCGGATTCTTGGGCCAGTTGCTGCAACAGCTCCGTGTCCTGCTCGTGAATCTCACTCTGGAGGGTGACTGTTCCATTGTCCCTGGGATGGCGTTATCATGGCAGGCCTGATTGTGCTGGTCAGATGGCCCCTGGGGTTGTGTGGGCCCGTCTCTGGGCCCGCTCTGATGACGATCTGCTGGAGCAAAGAGGAGCCCAAGCGCACGCCAGGGTTGCAGGCTTCCTTAAAAATCAGAGAGTCGATGCCCTCAGTGGAGGAAGTGCTTTAAAGTGCTTCCCTCTCCACCTTGACTTTCCAGCGTTCATCATCAGCTGCTTCTCGCCATGCTCCCGGAGAGCTGGGAAATGGTGCTCGCCGTATCTGAGGTGCAGGTGGCATTGAGCTGGGTGTCACCTGCGTACAGCTGAGATCTCAGGCCAGGCGGTCCCATTGTCTTCTCCAGTGGCTCCATGTTGAGTAGGCTGTGGAAGAGGCTGGATGCCCATGGGACTCCGCGGGTGAGGGCTTTGGAAGTGAAGGAGCAGGCTGTCATGACACTCTGGGGGCAGCCGGAGATGAACGATGGAAGCCAGCTGGATCCCACTGACTCCTGCCATGTCTCGGAGGTGGGGCCGCAGAACTCCAGGGCTGAACACAGCTCAAGCTGTGGAGAGGCCCAGCTATAAGAGAACGGATGGATGGTCTTTGCCCATGGCCAAGAGGCATCTAGCCATCAGTGCCATCTTTCTTCCACAGCCCTGGCTGGCAGGGCCCTGGTGTTGGCATGATCAGCAGGGGCGTTCAACCCTGGCAGTAGCTGGTGGGTGAGCTGCACTGCGTGACAGTGTGACCGTGGCACACTTGATGCTTGTGTGAAGCTGCTGTTGCTGGGCTGCGGCTGACTGGCTGCAGGTGTCTCGTGAGCTACGTTCTGGGTGCTGGTGTGCTCTGCTAGGGTGTTTCTACCAGAAACAGGTGGATCAGGGAGGAGACGTGCTGGTGGTTACTGGGGGGCTTGGGGCTCACCAGAGTGGAAAGTGAGGGGAGACTTTTGTTGTGAATGTTTTGTAGGTGCAGGCTGTTTTGGGGATGGGGGAGCGCAGCCTGTGCCGAGGGGGCGGGGCAGTGACCCCACTCTCGGACTGGCTAAGAGTGAGGAGTTGCTTCCTGGGTCAGAGCTGCAAAGCGCCCCTCTCTGTCCTGAGTAATCGTCCTGAGAGTGTAAACCCCTCAGGGCAGGAGCCTGTCCACAAAGCGTCCAGCCCCGCGCTGGGCTTGGCAGGTAATACAGGATCAGCAGGTCCTTGGCTAGTAACTGTGGGCCACATGTACAAAGGGATTTAGGTGCCTAAAGACCTTTGTAAATCTGGTTCTGTGTCCAGGGGGTTGCAACAAGGGAAATGGGGTGCTGGTATTAATTTAGATTATAGAGGAGGAGGAATGCATGGAGGGTGGACAAAGGGACTTCTATGCTGGAGAGTACTAGAAATGCAAAAACTTTCTGTGGCTTGAAACATCCAGGGCTACAGAGACACTCTTTAGCTCCAGGCAACTTCAGTCCCTCCCACAGGCCAACCTCTGGCTGGGAGGGGCACTGGGGAACTTCTGTATCCTCTGCTGGGATCCTGTAAGTCCTCAGCCTTGGGCCAGCGAGAAGGACACACAGGAGGGGCTGGGCCTGAAGGATCAGTGGTCTGCTTCCCCCACGGGATGCTCCCCCATGATAGGAAGGGTCGGAACATCTTGCAGTGCGTGCTGAGGGGCGTGGTGGGGTGGAGTGGTGATGTCTCTGGAGAGCACAGTGGAGCACGGCTGTGTCCATCAGTGTCAGGAAGGGTTTAGTTGGGGATTGGTCCTGCTTTGAGCAGGGGGTGGGACTAGGTGACCTCCTGAGGTCTCTTCCAACCCTGATATTCTACGATTCTAAGGATTAACACACACCTGCAAGCTCCCCCGAGCAGCAGGCTGCCAGTGGGCTGTTACCTGGGGCCGGCTTCTATTCACCAGTCCCAGGTCACTTTGGAAGGATCCCAGGCTGCAAAGAAAAGGATCTTTGTGCAGCTGCCTCTTTCCCTCCACTTAAAGAAAGACAAAAAACCTGCTGCCTCTTTACTTCCTGCCTCCCGCATGCACAAAACCCAGGAAGGCAGCTCCCTCTCCGGCCCACGCCGCCTCGCCTCCTTTCTTCCTTCACCTGCAAAAGCAGCTTAGCGGCAGGAAAGGCTCCTTCCGAGCAGGGCTGGTTCCTATTGTAATCGCTGCCAAAGAGGCAGCAGGAGGGATTCCGGAGTAACCACAAGCCGGGGGAGCAAGCGCACGTGCCGCAGAGCCAGTGCTGCTGCAGCATACCTGGAGTGCCAGCACTGGGCAGGTGCCTACTGGAAACAGAGGGAACAGTTCTCCTAGGCGGGCAGGTGAGGGTCCTATTGGTGAAGCCAACTCAGGTAGCGAGAAAGAATGCCAGAGATCACAGAGCGGGCACTCACAGATCCTGCCCAAGCGATAAGTGCACAGAGAGGTCTTGCCTAACAGGAGATGATGGAGTTAATCTGGTGCATTTTACTCCCACTGGCTGCGTTCACACCAGTAGAGCTGCCCCAGCCCCAGCTGTCTCAGTGGGAAAAGCGCCCCCTAGTGAGTCCTTCAGGCCGCCAGTTATTCTTCTATGCAAGGGCTGACCGGGCCGAGTCCTGCTTGGGGTCTAGGCTCTGACAAGCTCTCTGGCTGCAAAGTGCCTGCTCGCAGCTCTGCCGATGGGTGGACAAGAGCCCCACGATCAACCACGGGCCAAACAAGCCCAGCAGTGAGCATCATGGGTGCATCCCAGCCCACCTCCCAGGGATGGAGCTGCTCCTTTGAGGTGTCCATCGCCCGAGGGGCCGGGCAGGAGCCCACGTGGGGTGATGCGTGCTGGCTTTGGCCTGCGTGCTTTGCATTCTCCAGGGGCTGCTGAGCCTGGGGAGAAGGATGCCCCTCCAGCAGGACATTGACCCTCCCCCCGTACTGCCATGAACCCCTTGGACACAGCCCTGCATCCAGCAGCCTCTGTCTCCCCTCAAGGCAGAGAGAGGGCCAGGCGGGGTTTGCACTTGTCTCGCCACTCAGCTAAATAAACAAAGCCTGTTCGCAAGCTGCTCTGCTGGCAATCGCAGCCCGAAGACTAGCAACACTTCTAAAAAAAACACTTGCACACTCTACCGGGCGCGGGGTCCCTCCTCCCTGGTCCCAGCGCCTGCCCTTCACGCGGGATCACCGGTTTGCACACCCGCCGCCCTCTCCAAACAAACACAGGCTGAAAGTATTAGCACTAAAATAATAGGGCTGGCAAGCCCCAGCCGCCTTGGTAGAGGCAGATGCTGGTAAGGGTTCCTGGGAAGGAAGCCACCTCCCTCCCGGAGCCGTTCTGCTCGACAGAGGTCTCTGCAAGCTCTCTGGAGAAATAAATAAATAACGGTGCCGCGTGGAGTTCAGTTTAGTTTGGCAGCAGGGCCAAGACATCATCTCGGAGCGTGTTTTCTGTTCCTAGCGAGAACATTAACTCCAAAGACAGGATGATGAAGCTGCTGTGCCAGAACCCCTGCTGCTCTGCCGGGGCACGTGACTCCTGGATGCTTTGCACGGTGTCAGCCACAGGTGAGGAGACTCGGTAAGCCTTGCACTCTGGGCAGGCGACATGTGAGTTGGCCACGGTGACCCAGGCACTGCTGACCCGCCAGAACGGAGCCACCGACCCTGCAGGAGCTCCCAGTGGGTCAGCTTGCTTAGTGATCGCCTTGGGGATCTCCTCTCTACATGCACTTCCTGTGGGATAGGGAACCCAAGTCAAGAGTGGGCCAATATGCAAAGCTGCCCCACGATCACTCCAGGGATCTCTCCTAGTGCCACCATGGCCCCCCTGGAACAATGTGCTGCAAAGGAGAGATGCGGGCATGTTGGGGGACAGAGCTTTCTCAACAGCTGGTCCATGACTGTGCAACTCATCCCCAGAGCCCATCACAAGGAGCAAGAATCAGGATGTCTCCAGAACAAACGGCACGTCCCTAGCTAGATGGATGGGATGCCTGGAGATAGATTGGATAGAAACTGGTCTTCTACTAGTTCTCTGGTTTTCCCAGACGTTTCTTCATTAAAGTAGTGAGCAGCTGTGCGCCCCAGGGCTGTGATCTTGCCAGTCCTGCAAGCTCAGCAGTGGTAGGTCCTGGAGCAGGAGACCTTGGGGGACCACCAGCTGCAGCAGGAAGTGATGGCAGCAATTCGGCAGGGTCTCCTCTCTGAGAAGGACACTTGCCCCAGAGGGCAGCTGCTCTCGGTGTGGCAGCGGCAGGCGAAATAGCCAGACCCTCGGTGTTTAAAGCTGTGGTGCAGAGACCCAGGTAGCCCAGGAGAGCATTGTGGGGAAGGCTCGGCAGCAGCAGCCACGATGGCCCATGTGGCCTGAGCATCCAGCACTGCACAGACGGAGCTTGTGTGGAGATGACCCAGAGCTGCAAAGTCTGGCAAAGGATTTCCCTAGGGTGACCAGATGTCCCGATTTTATAGGGACAGTCCCGATATTTGGGGCTTTGTCTTATATAGGCTTCTATTACCCCCAACCCCCGTTCCGATTTTTCACACTTGCTGTCTGGTCACCCTAGACTTCGCACCCACCAAAACCAGGATGTGATCTGAGGGTTGGCTTGGGCCCTGATCTAGCTTCAGGACACTGACTCCTGGCCTGCTTGTTGCACTCTGTAACTGTCCATTGCAGTAAAAGCTGTCACCGAACACACACTGCCGCTCCGCGAGACAGAGGGAAACGCTCTCTCCCCTCGATGTGAAGTGCAGGGCTCTGAACTAATGTTATTCCAGTTGGCTGGCTTTTTCCAAGTGCATTCCCCTAGGGTCAGTATTGAAAAGCTCATTAACAAGACCAGCCCCTTCCTGATTCATAGAGAGCAGCTGACAAGCCAAGGCAAAGAGACAAGCTAGCGCTGTCAAAGGAGTTCCTCCTGTACGCGCAACCCTGGCGTGCTGGAGGGGCTCCCACTGGAGAATGGGGGAAGACTGAAGGCTGGTGGTTCGAGTCAGCTTGCCAGTCATGTGTCTGACATTAATCCTTCGTGTCAGTGTAATTCATTGCTCCCTCCAGCTCGTGCTTGAAAGAAAAATGACACTGCTGCTGTACAGAATATTTCCAAGGGATGGACAAAGGACCCTGGGTAAAATAAGAGCTTCTGATCCCTTCCCCAAGCCCTGAGTCTTTGGAGAAGCCTGGCTAGCATGCTTGCCATTTTCATACCCCTGGCAGGCTCATTGGGAAGAGACCCAGTACCAGGATCGAGGGTGCCCTGGTATCTCTGACCCCCCCCAGGAAGAGGCTGCACCAGACAGCTCACGGGAGTGGCCAAAGTGCCTGGATCCTATTCCCAGCTCTGCTGCTGGGTAAGTCACTTCACCCCCTGTGCTTTGGTTTCTCCAGCTGGGAAACGGGGATACTGACAATGACCACCTTTGTAAAGTGCTTTGAGATCTGCTGGGGAAAAGAACTGGATCCAAGCCAGGTACCATTATCCAGACAGCCGTGCTTTCTCTACCCTGAGTGTGTGCACGGATAACCATATCCAACTCCTTGATCAGTATTTATACACCAGACGCTCATCACCAGGGCATGTGAGCCACTCACAGACATGCATGAATTCATCCTCACAACACTCCTGCCATGAGGCAGAGAAGGATGATTATCCCCATTCTACGGATGGGGAAAGCGAGGCACAGAGCAGTGAGGTGACTTGCTGGGAATAGAAGGGAGGAGTCGTGGCCTCCCAGGCCTGTGGTTGGGCCCCAAGGCCACCCTCTCTCCAGTTGATTTGCTAGCACAAGAGGTCTGGTGATTAACTGATCACACTGGTGATATGGCCTTTGACTCCTGGACGTTGCAGAGACAGAATCAGTGCAAACTCCCTCATCACACGAGGTCACATGAATCCTGGAAGACATCATGGAAAAGTTGAACTAAGCTCTTGTACTTTGCGACCCTCCTGTGCCCAGCTAGCATTGCTTCTTACTGTGTTGGGGGCCAGACCCTCAGCCCCTGGAGCGGCACAAAGAAGACTCAAGGCAGCGCCAGAAGATTGGGCTAGTGGAGAGGAATCCTCAGTTGGTGGATTACATCACCCCACCAGCCCCCAGCACACGGGCGTTCTGGGGCAGGCTGGGAGAAGGGGTGTGCGTGCGAGGAATGGAAAGGGACAATGCTGGAGCATGATGCGCACTGACGAGGAGAGCAGCCCCTTGAGGTGTGCTAATCAGTATCACAAGCTTGGGTAGCCCTGAGGCTGCTCTAACTTGCCCCTATAGGATCAGGATGGGGAGGAGCTGAAAGACGGTGCAAAACCTCTCGTGTCCCAGCCTCCTCAGGTGCACAGTTTCTGCTGTGTGCGAATCCAGCCGTCAGGGGCGTGGCCCGTTTATTTATTTATTTGCATTGCGTTAGCTGTTCCACTGAAATCAGGACTGTCACATCAGTTCAATGCAGGCCTTCCCGTGACAGTATCAAAGTATCTGATCCTTCCTCCAGGCCCGTGTGCCACAGAAGTCTCACTTTAAGCCCCCAGTGAGATATAAGTGGTGCTGGTCCTCTACACAGGAATGAATTTCATAGACTTTAAGGCCAGAAGGGACCCCCACGGTCAATCCAGTCTGATCTTCGGCACATTGCAGGCCACAGAACCTCGCCCACCCACTCCTGAAATCGGCCCATCACCTATGGTTGAGTTACTGGTGTCCTCAAATCGTGATTTAAAGACTTCAAGTTACAAAGAAGACACTGTTTCCTCTTGCTCAAACCTTTCGCTCGGATTCCTTAGACTGAGGGCACGTAGGCTGTGACAAAGAACCACTGCTCACGTGAGGGAGTTCATTTCATTAGCAGAGGCTTTGTCCATATGCTTGATTTCAGTTCCAAAAAGCTTGGCCGAAAATCAGAGGAGAAAATACCCAGTCAAGCAATAATTGGAGGGAGATGAAATGAGCGATGTTCACTGGCAACTTCCCCTCATTATGAGGGCATCACTCGTCCTCAGAGCACATTCCCCTCTGTCCCACACACACCTGGGATGTCGCTCTGTGTCCTTCTGTAAATATTGCTGACATGGGGAATGTGGAATATTGAAACTGACATGGGAGAAAACATCAACCCTATTAAAAAAACGACACAGAGTAAAAGTTTAAAGCGTCTAAGTGACTTAGGAGCCTGTGTCTCATTTTCAAAAGTAACTTAAGCATGAAGGACCCAGATCCCCAAATGTATTTAGGTGCTCTAACTCCCATTGATCTCAATCCAGAAAGGCAGTAAGAGGCTCCCTCATGCTATCCAGGTCTGCGGACGTACCCGCACACTTCCTTCCGGAGCAGAGGGGAGGGATGGCTGGAGTCTTGGCTCCGTACAGACCCACAGGCAGGCCGGCGCACAGCTGAGTCAGCGCAGAGGGTGTCATAATTTGCTTGTTTAGGCCAGGATTCCTCCCCCTCCATCCCAAAGTTGGGGGAGAATCTTGCTTCCGTCTCTGAGTCACAATACCTCCAGGGGCCGCTTATGTGTTGGCTGCACCTAAGATTGAGCTGCAGACCTCCGGAGCTAAAAGCATGAGCTGCTCCAGCATGAGCCGAAAGAGCCACCCTCTGTAGCTGAGCACGGTCAAGGCCCCACGAGCTCCGGGGACATGGCACAGACGGGGACGCAGCCACGCTGACCTGTGGGTTATGGGTTTCCTCTGGAAAGAGGAAGCTCATCCCGAGGCTCTGAGGCCCCCAACAATTCACATCCCAGGTCAGTCGCCATTTCTGTCATGTACAATTGTGGGCTCTTTGGGGCTGTTCTGCGTTTGTACAGCGCCTAGCACCAGGGGGCTTTTAGTCGCTGTAGTGGTAAATAATTTATGTGCGGGCTGCCACCTTGGCCAGCATCCCAGAAATTGAACCAGGCACCTGCTAAAGCATTGCAGCTTTAGCAGACTCATACCCTCTCTGCACTGGCACCGAGGGGGCCCTGTATCACCCGCTCACCCATCGGGGACACTTACACACCGCCCCTTGCTAATCCCGCCCTGTGTAAATAACCCCTGCTGGATTTCTTGTATCATTCTACGGGCATAAGGCATGGGGGGTGGGGAGGAATGCAAACTGAGCATTGGCATGGGCCGCTACCTCCTGAAAGACCATTCTAACAGCTGTGCTGCAGATGGGGAGCTAAAAACACAACTCAAAATTCAATATCCCTCTTCAGTGTTTTTTTGTGTTTTTTTAAAATGTTCTGTATATCTCCCAGCCGTCTCCCCCCCCTCCCCCCCCATCGGCCCAGGGCTATATTATGGGTTTTTGTGAGGGTTAGAAAAATAAACAGAATGTAACCGTAACTGTCTTAATGTGCTAAATTACTGGAAAAGACAAAACAGATTAGCAGCGTGGATTAGGCCTGGTGGAAAGTGGCCAAAACAGCCCATCTCTGGCAGTTATTTAGTTTAGGATCGTTTTTGTTTGCCTGTCTCTCGGGATGGATGTCTGAATGTATCTAAACCGGTTAGATTTCTCGAACCAGCAAGGAGAGTTTGTACTGGGGGGGGGTGGTGGTGGTAGATCTGTGGCTTTTTAAATATTTAAATGGCAAATTCTGTAGCGGAGCATTGCAGGTTTCATGGTTCAAAAGGCAGCAGCGTCGTTACGGCTTCTCACCCTTTGGAGTTGGAAAAACGCACCGCCCGGGTGAAAGTTCTCCTGCGCAGGGAGAGAGAGAGAACACACAGCCTAGGGGCTTCAATCCACTGGGGGTGAATTCTCTCCGCAGCGCTTACGTGCTAATGATAGTGACTGTACATCCTCTCTCGGGTCCCAGCATCCTCCCTGCACCGCTGTCTGCTTCGCACGTACGCTGGATCAGACCACGCCCAGCTAGTCTGTCTGAAGTGGCCTGTGCTGCATCACAACTTTACTACCTTGGAATAAATCACAGCTCCGAACATTCCTGAGTCATTCTCCTTTCCCTGGGTTGTAGCCAGAGCTGGGTGAAGCTCAAGCGGGGTTGATGTTTGGATCAGACAATCCCCCGGACATTCAGCTTCTTCTCTGTCCGAGCTATCCAGAGTTCTGCAAAGCTGGGCTGGAGGCCTTGTAAGCACAAGCTCTCTTGTTCTCTCTCATGACAAAGCCCTGGCTGGGATGATTTAGTTGAGGATTGGTCTTGCTTTGAGCAGGGGGTTGGACTAGATGACCTCCTGAGGTCCCTTCCAATCCTGATATTCTATGATTCTATGATTCTATGAGATTTCTGGTGCTACCAGGCACACCAGCCGCCAGCCTGGTATTTCAGCCCATTTGCTTCCAGAACCAGGTGGAACCCAGGAGCACAGAGGCAGCTGAGCAACCGAAAAAAGCAGAAAGAATTAATCACGCCTAGTAACTGTCCTCACCAGCTTGAGCGTGGGATTTCCAGTGCTGAAAGCAGGTATCGCTCCAGCGTGAGCTAAAGGAGTAACTCCTGGGGCCAGCAGCTTTAGTAGACTCACACTCCCTGTGGATCAGCCACTTGCTGGGGACACCACACACACTACAAAGTCAGTGACACAAACTTCTGAACCTGAGCAAAGCTTTGGAGCTGTGGATGGGAAGCTACCGTTCGCTGAGCTAGATCAGCCTGTCCTAGTAACAACGGCCGGCCATACCAACTCTCTGTTTGTAAGCAGAACACCCTACTGACCTCTGGGAGAAGGCGCCGCTTCAGACTTACGGCACAATAATAGTATTTGTTGTAGCCATCTCAGCCATCAAGTTTTGTAAAGAAAAACCCCACAATGCACCTGGCTAATTGTGTGGTGTTATATCTGGCAGGTCAGATTGAACCAAAGAGCCCTTCTCTTTGAGCTGGTTGAAATCTGGGGCCAATACTCATGGCCAACTCCTCTCTCAGTATCAGGACCCAGTCTGCTATGCAGGAACATTGCACAGCAGTGCTTCATGCTCTTCTCCAGTTCAAGGTCCTGCTCCTCACTTATAAAGCCCTGATGGGGATGGGGCCAGGCTGCCTCCCTTGGCCCCTCTCTGTCTGCACCACAGAGCGGCAGTTGCGATCAGCCAGGACCCAAGGCGTGCCCTCCAGAGGCAGGGGCAAGCGTTCTCAGGGATGGGCCTGCAACTGGAGAACTGGTTTCTGCCAGAGAACAGGCTGCACCTAGTGCCCTAGTCAAGCAGGTTAGTTTCCTAACTAACCCGCAGCGCTCCTGACTCCATCCACAGTCTAATGATAAGGATTTAGATTGTGAGCTCCATGGGACGGGGACTGTGTCCCCCTTTGCGTTTGGGGCTATCACCATATCAATTCATAGCTTCCAAGGCCAGACGGGGCCATTGTGATCATCTGACCTGCGGCATAGCACAGGCCCCAGAACTGCCCTGAAATAATTCCTAGAGCAGATTTTATGAAAACATCTAGTCTGGATGTAACCATTGTCAGGGATGGAGACTCCATCACTACCCCTGGGGCATTGTTCCAGTGGTTAGTTACTCGCAGGGTGCCAGATCCTGAGCTGGTGTAAATCAGCCTAGCTGACTTCATTGGCGCTGTGCTGATTGACCCCTGGTGGAGAATTGGGCCCACTGTAATAACTAATTAATAGCAGAGAAGAGGTGGGGGAGCCACGCTGCCATTGGAGGACACCCTTTGCATTGGATGGGAGCTTTGGGGAACTAGGAATAATGGGATAAAATTGAGAAAATGACAATCTAGACTGTGTGAGCCTAACACTGCTCTCACAGAGGGTTTACACACTAGGTGGAGTGACTCCTGATTTATGCTGGGGGAAGTGAGGTCAGAATCAGGATCAAGAGGATGAAAAACGTCCTGGCAGTGAGATGCGTGAGGCTGTGGAATTGTCTCCCCCAGGCAGGGGATGGAAACGGCACTGCGAGGGACATTGAAATCAGACTGACAGAGGCTGGCGAGTATGCTGCCTGCTCCCGCTGGGGTTCTCACCTTTCCCTCTGCAGGGTGTCTGGTGCACACAGATCGGGGGCAGCAGGGGAGACAGCGGGGATCCCCGTTTGCACTCAGTCGGAGGAACATGTGACAAAATGCTCAGCTGGGAGCTGCGAGACTATTCAGGGAGTGGAAGCTGCGAGAGCCACACGGTGCTGCTTGTAATAGGGCACTTGCCATCATCTGGAACCTTTTTAGCGGCAGGTTTATTTCAAACAACGGTAAGGCCCAGATGCTGCTCCTTGCCCAGGCTGTGTTTGCTATTAGACCTACAGCTGCAATTACATAAGTGCTAAATATATAAGAGGAGAGCTGAGCATCTGGTTACAGACCCACAAGCCCCTAATGTCGGGACATCTGGTCACCCGAGCCAAAGCCACACTGCAGTCTGTGGGTGTTTGCCTGAGCTGGGATGAGTGAAGATGGGGGGGGGGGGGCTTGTTCCCCCAGATCTATGCACAGAGGGGCCCCTGCACTCACAGATCTCCCCATTTACTCTGGACTGGGGGGCTCTGCACACGGGGAGAGGTGGGGCACCTGGATCATTTCCCCACAGCACTCAGGCAGAATCCTGCCAAGCAGGCAGCACTGCCCTGAGCAGCGCCACACCCCTTCCCGGAGGGCACAGGGCAGCTGCCAGCATGGGCACACTGACGGGTAGAGGGGAGGTGCGGCAAAGGGCCCAGCCTGGAGATCTGGGCGGGCCATCCCCTTCCCTCTGGGAAGCTGGGGCCTCCCTACGCCTCATCATAAGGATTGGGAAGAGACCCTGCGCAAAGGGAAGCTCCCAGTGTTTTCCAGCCCTGAGCCCCTCCTGCGGGTCTCCCCTTGTGAAGCTGTGACATAGCCCTGAGGAAGGCCGGAGGGATTTGGCTCTCAGCGCCGATGCCACTGGTTCTTCCTGTTGTGGTGTCACTGAGGTGAGGCTAGTACAAGGACTCCTGAGGTCCGTGCTCCAGGTGAGCCAGCTGCAGGGTCAGGAGGAGCTGTGCTAATCTAGTCTCCTTTGGAAGCTGCTTGTTGCTGATCTGATGTAACACAAGCATGGTCAAGCCCTGGGAGATTTCTCCAGGCAGGAGATGACTCAACTCTCTGGGCAGAGCCTGTCTCTTGATTCTGTGTTTGTTCGGACTGCTGGGTCCGGGTCCATGTCTGGGGCAGCTGGGTGTCACCACAATACAAATAACAAATCCTAATAGTACTAAGGAAGTGAAATCAGCGAGAAGGAAACAGCCCCTGAAAGTGAGAAACTGAAAGAGAGGAAATTCTGGAAACGGAGTCAACGAAACACCCAGCCTGCGGCCCGACCGGTGATACACCTCCGAGAAGGGCTGTGAGGTAAACGCTGGCGGAGCCTTCGCTGCCAGGGAGCGAGTGGGTGCTGCTGCTCAAATGAGCCTCCCAGATGGTCTTTATTAAATGGTTATTCCAAAGTTTCCATCACGGGGCTAGAGACTTGCGCCAAGAATGTTCAATTTCAGCTTCTCCTCTCTGAAGTTACCCTCCCCCAGGCCTGTCAGTTTACAACTGGCCCAGGTACCTCCTGGCACATGAGATTTAAAACTCATTTACTCGCCTGATAACCTTCCCAGGCTCTGTGATGGAGAGTGCTGCAGCCTTGCGTTCAGGAGTAGGAGCGGGACGTGGGGGGTAGGCCTGCCTGACAGCTACACAGCACCACGGGAGAGAGCAACAGGAGGCACCGTAAAGGGAAACGGGAGCAGAAGGATGCATCGGAAGAGCCCAAAGAGGAAAAAGAAACGGACCAGAGATGGGGGAACCTACCAACTGACCAATAACTTCAGGAGGAGGAACTGCGACTCAGAGTTGGGCCTAGCAGTCACAGCCACATGTCGAGGATGGCCACAAGGCAGTGGACAACAAGCAGGGACTGGAGTAATGGCTAGAGCCGGGTTGATAGGGGAGGGTCAGGGTCAGAGTTAGGCTGGGGTTGGAAGCTGGAGATCAGCAAGCCAGGTGAGGTCTGGAGCCGCCGCAGGCCAGAGATCAGTGCAATCACTCAGCCAACTTCCCAGGCCACCCTCCAGAGTTAAATAGTGTGCATGGGCCGATCAGAGGGACACAGGGTGCTGCTGTCGCTTGGCCCCTTTGGGCCATACTTCCTGCGGTGCCTAATCTCCACAGTGTCCTCGGAGGGGGCTCTGCATGGCCTCCTGGTGGCAAGGTGGGAGCGTCAGCCCTCCCAGTCGCCTCCGACCTGGGCCTTAGTCCCATGGAGCCATATAACCAGGTGTCTTTGCTCGCACACGTTCAACGTCATCCCTTGTGTGTGAGTGTTCGCACGGGGCTCGAGCACTCCACCAGGACAAACCGCAACAAACAGCTCAGGCAGGTTCAATGTCATTCACTGGTAATACACTGGTCAGGGAATGGTGCCGTTATCACTCCAGGAGTGCGTTCACTTGTGTGTCATTTGCCCTGTTCTGCAGCTAACTGAACACTATCCAGCAAACAAACGATTTGATGCATGTCAGCAGCATCTTCCGAATAATTCTGTTCGAGGTTTGTACAGCATCTCGTACAATGGGGGGGCCTGCTCTCTGGCTGCGGCTCCTAGGCCCTTCTGCAATTCAAATGAACAATCAGAACAATTCATTAATAATGTATTCAAATTCAATAAAATCTTCCGGCTTCATCCCACTCTATAAACTACCCATCATTGCTAAGATCCACTCAACAAGGGGGGCAGGGGGAAGGGTCGATTTGTGTTGACCGTTACACGTTGACTTCAGGGATGGTTTTGCCCAAGCCCCCAGGGTTTGGGTCCATCTGAGTAAAGGTGCCTTTGCTGGTCTGACATTTCCAGCCCGTGCCTGGCGTAACGAGACTCGGCTCTGTGCAGTCCGATACACACCATGCACCGTCTGAAATCCAAGGACACTCTACAGATGTGCTTGCAAATCACTTTATGCTCCAGTGACGCGACTCCCAGCCTGACAGTTCCCAGACCGCCTCCAGCTCTGTACTGGAACTGATGTCAATTGAGTTAGATTAGGGCTGAATTTGGCGCGCTACATTTTGGCTCCACCGGGCTAATTAGCGCATTCCAGGAAAGGTGAACAGCAGGTGAATGGCCCCTCTTCTTTATTGCCTCCACTGCACAGCTCTCTAGTTGCACCGACGTCCATATTTGATCTGAGAAGTCTCCTATGCTATCATTTTTATGATGCTCCTCTTGTCTGGTCTTTGCTGCATATCACGTCCCGCATTAGAGCCTTGGCACACAGGGTGGCCACCCGTCTCAAGACTCCCATAAACACCACATGCAGGCTGAGAATACCTATCAGGTCTGTGGAATTGGGCCAGTCATCAGAAAGTCAAGGGGTGATTTGATCACAGTCTATAAGTACCTACAGGGGGAACAAATATTGCAATCAGCTCTTCAGTCTAACACGATCCAATGGCTGACAAATTCAGGCTGGAAATACGGCATCAATTTTTAACAGTGAGGGTAATTAACTGTTGGGACAATTTGCCAAGGGATGGGGTCATGGTGGATTCTCCATCACGGACAACTTTTAAATCAAGCTTTTATAAGCTTTGCTCTAGGGATTATTCTGGGGCAGTTCTCTGGCCTGTGTTCTTCAGGGGGTCAGACTAGATGTCCCTTCTGGCCTTGGAATCTATGACTCGTCTCTTGAGGTTCCCCCAGGTGCCGTAGTATTCCAGTGCCATGCGATGATGCCGTGCTGCAGGAGTATGTTCCACAGGACAAACTCAGTTGCCCCTGCAGTGTGCTGATGATGTGGCCTTGGGGGTTTTTCACCTTCCTCTGCGGCATGGGACATGGGCCACTCCCTAGGGTCATCTGGGTATACCTCACTTCATGAATTCCCCTCCATTGCAGGGGCCTCAGGCACTGGTGCACCTCAGTCCCTCCTGTTCTCTGGCTGTGACACACAAGAGTTTAGTCTTCTGAGGGCTGTAATATTTTGGTCTAATTCTGGTTGTTGGCTTGGTGTGGTGGTGGTTGGGTGGTGTTGGTGGCCTGTGATATACAGGTGTCAGACTAGATGATCTGGTGGTCCCTTCTAGCCTTAAACTCTATGACTCTATGTTAGTTTCCATTTTTCTTGTGGTGTCACCCCTCCTCCCCCTCCATTCCACTCTCCCATATGGGGAATAGAATTCTCAGGACACCTGCCACCCGGAGAAGAGAAATTCCTTTCACGGACACTGAGTCTGAACTGTCCAGAAATGGTGTCATCCTAGCAGGCGCAATGCCTGGAAGGTTTGGCGTGATGAATTATAATCCACCCAATGAATGAGAGGACAGTAGGGCATAAATAAATATGAGAAATTAGGAACAGCTGTCACAAAGGGTTTGTTTTTTCAGAGGCTCATAAAAGTGTAAAATATACCAGGCAGAACTGCTTAACCACAAACACGAGGGTCACACGAGTAGACAACAACCCCTGCGGGAATACAGCACTAATCAGAGCATTCATCTCAACAGAGCCAATGTCTGTTTCCAAAACAATGGCCTCCGATTGTTATGGCCCAGGCAGTCACACAGGCACAGCGGCCATGAAGGGCTCCTGCAAGAAGGAGTCTTCAAAAGCCAACTGGTCAGTGGAAGGTTTACTTGATGCCCCCATGGAGTTTGCTGGTCTATCAGGAGAAGATGGGTGGGTTTTACATGACCCCAGACTGGTGACCGTTTACAAGGAAGAGCGACATTGGCAGGAGGTGGCTGGCCCAGGGGTTGGGTAATGGTTTACAGAGCCTTTCACCTCTGAGTCGCCATCCCAGGAGTGTAGTGACCAAACCCTGTTACCCATGACTGCTTACTGGCCTCGGTGAGATGAGTTAGTGGGTCTTAGTCCCGTCCGTACTGCTCAAATGTCCTTGTCCTGAAAACCACCAGCACCTTTGCTGGCAGCGGAAGCGGAAAGGTAAAGGACTGAACAGGCTATTGAAATGGAACTCTGCTCTCACTCCTAGACGCAGTTCCCTCCAGTTCAGGAGTGTGGGGGCGCCATGTCCATACAGATAGAAAATTAAATGGAGAAAGACTCTCCGGTGGATTCCTGCCCTCGCCCAGGGAGAGACACTAAAGGGGTGACTGTGGTTTGAGGATTCTTGTGCTTCTCTTGGAAGTTTGTAGCCAGTCAGACAGAAGTAAATACATAAAGGGATAAGTCTCCTGTGTGTGCATTGACACCCCCACCCCCGCCCGGGAGCTGATTGGCTCGTGATGGGACAGAGTTTGGATTTTCTCTGTACTTTAAAAAATATAATCCATTTTAGGATGGGTTCATTGTTTTTACTTTTAAAAAACTTTCATCGGGGAATAAGACTGGATGAGAGATGTCCCAGCCCATGTGGTACAACGTGCCTTCTAGACTCTCCAGAATGACCCAGAAACCCAGTAACTCAGAATACTTTGGAGCTAGTTCATGGCTAAATTCTCATTTAGTCTCCCCTGCCTACAGTATGTGCTGTGTTCGCTGATGTGAATCAAGAAACACTCTTGCTAAGGCTGGAATTTTCAAAGGGGCTTAAGAGAAGGAGGCCCCAATTCCCCTGGGCTTCCAGTGGGAGTTGGGCACCATTCGAAAATCTCAACCAAAATCTAAATTATCATCCCGTGAGGCACGAAGGATGGCTAGCAGGGACTGGGAGTCAGGATTACTGGGCTCTATTCCCAGATCTATCCATCTGTGGTACTTACATGGCCCCATTACTTTATGATGGGACAAAACAGCTGTTGCTGATACATCATTAAGCGTGTGCTCTCCAAAGTCCCAGAGCCTATCCACTGAGCCTTTCACTGATTCATCATGCATGCAGCCACACAATCTCTGCGTGATCAGGTGCTCCCCGAGCCCGGGGTCCCTGTTGGAGCAGAGAGGAAAGTCTTTCCCCTGACATTCAGGGAGAAGAATCTTTATCAGCATCAGGGCAGCTCCCAACGGAAAGGAACGCAGGCTATCTGTTGAAACATGAAGGTGGTATAAATCATGGGAAAGAAAAATTCAGCAGCGTAGATAAAACCCTGAGAAGCATAAATCAACACCGAACAGAAAAGAGATAAAAACACTGAAATGGACATTAAAAATGCAATTCTCCTGCCAAGTCCCCCTGATGGATCCAATCTCTGGGGAGTTGGTTTGGAAAGTTGGCCTTGGTTTTGAAGGAATGCAGAGCCCTGTCCTCTCCTCCCCACATCAGAACATCTCAGACTCAGGTTAGACATTTAAGGAGATTTTTGGCCATTTTCCTCCCTTAGGAACTTTGCAGAAAGTTCCCTATGACCGGAGCACCTCAGCGTTATCCCAATGCTATAATGAGCAGCAACTGATGCCCAGTGCAAGTTTGGAATGTGCCTCGCCCCAGACACAGCTCTTTGGTTCTTCTCTTCAGTAGTGGATGCCAGCCCATCACATCCAGTCATCAGTGCTCACAGTAGGGGAAGAAAAGTGCTGATCTGCAACCATGGGCTGACTTTAAAAATCCATGATCCCTGGCTTACCAGCATTTCTTGGGTACTGGAGGCACCCCTAAAATATGTGAGCATCTGGGGACTCTGGCAACATTCCCACAGCCTCCTGAGTTGAAGCTAATAAGAGCCAGCTGGTCTGGTTGCCAGTATGAGTCAGCAGAATGGCTCTGCAGCTTCACACACAGGCCTAACGCCACGAGTGGTTTAAATGAACTTGCCTTTACCACAGAGCCAATGTACCGTAATGATGATTTCAGTCTCCTGTACCATGGTAAGCACAGCACAGCAGCTCGTTTTGCAGTACTTAGGTACGTAAAGGGCCACATACACCAGAACACTCCAGTTAGTGTGCACTGGTCTTGCAATGCAAAGCCAATGTAAACCTAGCTTAACTGGCTAGCTAAGGTGGCTCACTCCTCCTTTGCATTGCTGGAGGGGCACAAAGCAGCCATAGTGTGCCTGGGAAACAGGACCATATACTTTAAAGACTGCACCCCTTTGTGATAAAACTTCCTCTTGGTCCTTTTGTCGCACTGTATGTGATTTGCACTATTGGTGTAAGTTAGATCCTTGGAGCAGGGACTGTGCTTTCCTCTGTGTACTATGCCGTGCTGAGCACACTGATAGCCCCCGATAAATAATATTAACAAAGACCTGCCATATTCCCCGGTTCCAGCCAGAAACAGGGTGAGGACAGCCTCCCTCATGGCATTTTGGCATGGTTCCTAGTGCAATCAGAAAGTGGACACAAGCAAACACATCAGCGAACTATCTCCAGAGCGTCAGGTCAGTTTGGGGCAAAGGCTCTGGTGGACCTTTGGATCCAAGCCAGTTTATCCAATGACCGTGGGTGAACACAGCCCTTGTCACACAGGTTTCCTGCCTGGCACTTGCTGATGGCCGTGTTTTGCAATGTGCCATGTTTCCATCACTATGCAGACTGCCCAGAGATGCAACCGAGCGATACAGTTACTCTGGAATTCCAGCCAGGACCCAACAGACTCCACTAAAGAGTTTAGCAGTAGGACTGAAACTTGAGGCCAGCCCCAGGTTCAGATTTCACAAAGCAGGGATCAGTAAGAGCCTGGCTGAGGCGAAAGCGTAAGGCTCTCCATCTGCTTGTGCACTGCGAAACCTGTCCCTGCAACAGCTGCGCCCAGCCGGGGAAGGCAAATGAAATAAGCTCCCAAAGTGTTTGATAAAAGAAAGGGGGATTTCAGGAAATCCACGTGCTCAGATCTCAGCCCAGCTGTGTTGTTTTTCATAAAGTTACACTTTAATGTTCTAAACCAACATGATCAAAAGAAAAGCATTAGGTGGAGCTGAGGAGGGAGTTGGGACAATCTAGCCCAGATGAGGAGCTCAGTTCAAGTCTGCCCTGCTTTGTTAGTGGTTTGGTCAGAAAGATTAAGGTGCTAGCGGCGACTGGGTAGGTGCCATCTCACTAAGGCGGGGGGCCCATGTTTCTAAAATCCATTGCAGGGGGTTAGGTCAGGGAAGGAGACTGTGGCTGGTTGTCTCAGTGGAGGCTCCTGTGGCTCACTGACAAAGCCTTTAAACACTAGTTCGATGTGAAGCCACTGCTCAGAATTGTTACCAGTAGAGTTGGTCTCAAGCTGCAAAAGTTGGCTTGGTGTCTGGGAACACTTCCCCGCTTCCCGCTGCCTTGGGACTTCTCCTCCACCTGGGATTTGGCAGAGGAGAAGCTCCGGAGGGCAGCAAAGTGGGGAAGAAGGGGGAGTCAAGACAGTAATTGAAAATAGCCGGCAGTTCCCCTTTCCTGGGATGCTGAGATGGTTATCGAAGTCTCCATCTGAGCATCCAGGGAGAGCTGCATTTTTGCGCGCGCTAGAGATTGGCTTTTCAACCAGAAATTCTCTGACACACACTGGCGGAGGAATGGCGGGGAGTTAAAAAGTCAAAAAGACTAAAAACAGGGTCTGATGATGTTTTTAAAACCTCATGATTGATGGGGCCAATCGTACGATTCTTTGGCTCTGACTCCTGATGTCTGATCTCTTCAAGGGGTCCAGTGCGTGAATTTTCTCTCTTGAGGCTGGTAACGCGGAGCAGCATTAAGGCTGCTCTGATTTATACTGGGGGACAAGAGCAGTGACCCCAGGATCAGAGGAGAGCAAATGTGACTACATACCCCCCTTGCACTCTCCTCCTGAGCTGCATGGAGGCAGAACCCCAGGATCTGGCCCAGTCTAAGAGGCCAAAGACTTGGGTTCCAATCCTGCCTCTAGCTGAGATTCCTTCAAAGGCCCTGGGCAAGTCACTTCGCCTTCCATTTTGCCCAGGCAGGTGCGTCACTCATGTTGGCGGGCTGCTCCGATCCTTGTGACTGTGCCAGAGCAACGCGAATAAAGAAATTCAGTCAGTTGCTCCCCCAGGTTAGCCCCAGATAATCTCTCTTCGTGAATTAATCCCTCAGCACAAAGCCACTCCCTGACTGGCTCTAGCTGGCCCTCAGTGGACAGGCCGACTCCTGGAGCCATGGGGACTGAACGCTTGTCAAAGCAGGGCGTCCCTCATGGGTGGGCGGAGGCACGGTGGGAGCAGGTGCTGCTCTGCCCAGTCCGTACCTGCTCTGTGGGCGAATGGCCTTTGCTCTCCAGCACTAAACTCACCTACACAACCGATGGGCACAATTCGTCCCTCAGCTTCGCAAACGCCAGCACCGTATTAGCGGGGCCAGTGTTTGCAAATGGAGGCTCTGACTTGGTACGAAAAGCCCCCCCAATACCTCCCGCTCTTTGATGTGCGTGTTCTCCCAGAACCACTGGGAGGGCGGGCAGTGCTATTATTCCTATTTTACCAACGCACCTAAGGCATGGAGTGGCTGAGTGACTTGCCCCTGCTGGTGGTAGAGCAGGGACTTGAACTGCTGTTATCTCCTCAGCCCTCGCTAACCACTGGACTATCCTTCCTCAGCTTTCAGCGGCTCACGTTGGGCTCCCGAAACCGTGGCCCTCACAGCTGAATGCCACTTTTGACAATGTTGCCCTGGTCTTTTCTTTACCGTACCCCACCTGTCCATTGCCTTAGGACTCCTGTACAAAGCAGGGATGTTTCTCAGTGGCTTTGGCCTCTCCCTCACCTTGAGTCGTTATCAGAGAAGGGGTCATTCCTCAGGTCTGGAGACTTCCCCCGCCGTAGCTTAGTGTGATGTATTGCACTGGAGTATGCTTTTAGATGGCAAGTTCTGCCTGTTTTCTGTCTGAAGGTTCTTAAATGAATTGACCAGAGCAGAAGTTAGTAAATATGATGCACCCTTGAGAACAGCAGGGGAAGCTTAGCAGAACAGCCAGCAGAGAATAGGGGAGGAGGAAGGGAAGGAGGCTGGAGCCAGTTTGGGAGTCTGCTAAATAGAAACACCAGCTGGATTCTGCGGCAGATTTGCTCACTCCAGCTAACGTCCAAAAATGTTGCTGCTCTTTCACCTCTTGTGCAAAGGGCAGCGCCGGGAAAGGCAAGGCAGAGGAAATCTGTCCGCTGCTCACATGCTGATAAAAGTTCCCTCGTAGGTGAGGCAAAGGGGTTTTGCTGGGTGATGTTTCACCCACATTCTTGAGGAGTTTTGGGGGAGGGTTTGGAAAGTGAGTTAAATAATGAAGATGGAGGGGGAGGGGGCAAGCCATCTGGGGTGATGTGAAGATTCCTGCCCTGCTGAGATCAGAACCAGCTTAGGCCAAACCAAAGCAGACACAGATGGTGGAGAGCGTGGAAGCAAAGAACTTTCAAATAGTTCAGTCATATGGGGCGAGACCAGGTACTGCCACTGGAGTGCTAACAAGCTACAATCCATCCATCATGACCTCAGCTGGGGAGCAGAGCTGATGGAGCTCAAGGTACATACAGCATGTGCCACAGCATGGCTGGGTGGGGATAGAAACTTTCATGTTCAATTCCTTGAAGTTGCTCAGATACATAGGCAGCGAGTTATACGGGCCTGTGGTGACCGGGCTCCACCAATATTCAGGAGTGTGGGCCCGGAGCCATGGAGCCCATGTCCCCTGAAGCACGGAGCCCCCCAAAACACAAGGCCCCCTAAAGTGCAGGGCCCGGGGCAGTTGCCCCAGTCCATCCTATGCATGGGATGGCTCTGCTTGGACCCATTCTGGACACCACCAAAAATTCTACAAACCTGGCGCCCATGCTCAGATACTGTTCCACTTTTTCTCTCATTTATGTCAGAATAGATCAAGAGTGACTCCTTTGAAATTGGAGTAAGTGAGAGAACAGTCAGGCCAGTGGATAGATAGATGGTTGTGTATTGGGATAGATAGATAGATAGATAGATAGATAGATAGATAGATAGATAGATAGATAGACGCTCTACTAGCCAACATTCACAGACAGGACTATATCCCTATTTTTTGGAACATATTGGGCCAAATCATCCACTGGTATAAATCAGCTCTCCTGACTTCAATGGAACTTTGCTGATGGACACCCACTGAGGGTCTCGGTCCTGTTATTTCTTGGCAGAAATACTGTGAGTGAGATAAACGAGTGGATATTTTACACTGATGCTTTAACATGGCAAAAATTCTCACGCGCACCCGCTGCCCAACATGTCTCTGCTTTTCAGCTGTCCGGCTAATGAAAGAGCCTTCATCTGAGCTATGTGTGTCCCATTGTTCACTGTCCTACTGGGACCATGTGCTGGAGAAGGGAGAATGCTTGGCCCTGTTTGTGAAGTTGTTCGCTGCTAGCAGACAAATGAAGGGGGGGGGGCATGATTCCGGTTCTGCAAGACAACAGATGTTGTGCAGCTCTGTGCCAATTGTTATTTTATCAAACATTCTGTGCAGCAGATGTGAACTGCGCAGCACGAGACCCTTCACGGCAGCCTGGGAATGGACACAACAGACCATGGGGTGATGGGAAAATAGGGCCAGATCCTGATCTAAATTACGCCAGTGTCACTCTAGTGCAGGGGTGGAAAAACCTTTTGGCCCGAGGGCCACATCTGGGAATAGGAATTGTATGATGGGCCATGAATGCTCACAAAATTGGGGTTGGGGTGCGGGAAGGGGTGCGGTTGGGGGTGCGGGCTCTGGAGTGGGGCCAGAAATGAGGAGTTCAGGGTGCGGGAGGGGACTCCAGACTGGGGCGGGGAAGAGGTGCGGGGAAGGTGTGAGGGCTCTGGATGGGGGTGAGGGCTCTGGGGTGGGGCTGGGGATGAGGACTTTGGGGAGCAGGAGGGTGCTCTGGGTTGGGATCGAGGGGTTTGGAGGGCAGGAGGGGGATCAGGGCTGGGGCAGGAGGTTGGGGCATGGGGAGGGGCTCAGGGGTGCACGCTCCAGGCAACATTTACCTCAAACGGCTCCCAGAAGCAGCGGCATGTCCCCTCTCTGGCTCCTACGCGGAGGCATGGTCAGATGGCTGTGCACGCTGCCCCGTCTGCAGGCACCACCCCTGCAGCTCCCATTGGCTGAGGTTCCCGGCCAATGGGAGCTGCGGGGGCGGTGCTTGGGGCGGGCGTAGCATGCAGAGCAGAGCCACCTGGCTTCCCCTATGTGTAGGAGCTGGAGGGGGGCCATGCTGCTGCTTCCAGGAGCTGTGTGGAGTGGCCCCTGACCCTGCTCCCTGCCTGGAGTGCCAGGGGGCAAGCCCCAGACTCCACTCTCCAGTGGGAGCTCGAGGTCCAGATTAAAATGGCTGGTGGGCCGGATCCAGCCCGCGGGCCGTAGTTTGCCCACCCCTGCTCTAGTGCAACTTCCCTGAAGTCAATTAACCTGATTTTCCTTTCACACTCATTTTACACTGCTGTAACTCCATTGGCGAGATCCCGGCCTGATCCTTCCCCCACTTAGACCAACTCCATTGGGTTTTGTTCTTGCAGGGGAGCAAATCAGAAGGCAATGGAATTTCATCAGGGTGAAACTGGTGTAAGTAACTGGAGAATCAGCCTCACAGTTTCACACGGACACAATTCCACTGACTTCAGATGAGTTTCTTCTGACACATCCCTGGGAGAGGACCATTTGGCCTGACAATGGGCCAGATCCTCAGCTTGTTTAAATCAGTAAAGCTCCACAATACAGCAATACTGATGACACCAGCTAAAGACTTGGCCCATGAATATTTGGGTACCCCATTTTTCACAGGTTGGTTGTAGTTCCTCTTATTCTCATTAGCATCTATGCAGAACCCTGAGGTCAAACAGACGTTCAAAGATGTTACATCTGGTGTATTACAATCCATTTTTCCATAACCTCACTCTTAGCACATCTTATGCACTAACCTTGTGAACTGATGGGCATAGGGTTATTCCTAGGTCTCTCACTCATATCATAGAATATCAGGGTTGGAAGGAACCTCAGGAGGTCATCTAGTCCAACCCCTGCTCAGGGAAGGACTAATCCCCAGATGGATTTTTGCCCCAGATCCCTAAATGGTCCTCTCAAGGATTGAACTCACAACGCTGGATTTAGCAGGCCAATGCTCAAACCCTGAGCTATCCCTCCCTGTCCCCCTCAACTATTCTTAAGCCTATGGCCTAGTATGGCTAAGCTAAAATTGTACTGGTCTCAGCCTGTAGGCCGTGCATTTCAGCCATGTTTTACTTGCATACCTAATACACCCTCATCACTCCTAAATATTTACCAATCCTATACTTCTGTAATCCTACCATTTAAATCTATCTAGCTTACATTGATTATATATGAAACAGCATATAAATTGACCATAACATCACATAATACAATGATCAATGGATGATAAAATGAACTCTCATGTAGTTGGGAAAGCTGGCTTCAAGGGTGACTTATCAGATGCCAGGATATTCTATGAGATCCTGGTTGCCTCCTAAGTTCTTTCTTCTGAAGAATGAAGTCCATGACACTCTCCTCTCAGACCGTAACTTTGTTTCCAAGGACAGCAATCATTGAGACATTCCTGAAACTGGGAAAGGA
The DNA here is from genome assembly GCA_003942145.1 of Platysternon megacephalum. Taxonomy (NCBI): domain Eukaryota; kingdom Metazoa; phylum Chordata; order Testudines; family Platysternidae; genus Platysternon; species Platysternon megacephalum. The sequence continues at coordinate 1,349,560 of QXTE01000097.1, forward strand.
AGAGAAACAAAGGGCATGAGTTGGGATGGTCTAAAGGGGAGCAGATTTGCCCAATGATGCTGAATGTGAGTGACAACATGGCACCAATCAACTATGGAATAATAATAACAGCCAGAAGTTTAGTGAGTCTCCACTTGGCCTGTGTGCTAATGTCCCATCACTGCCAATGGGAACTCAGTTGGTGAATGCGTGGAGCCTGAAATGATCACGCCAGCCCCTGTACCGCAGTTAAATATGGCTCTCCCCTCTCCACCAAGTGAGTTTGACATTCCTGCCCTGGGCACCATCCTATGGAACAAAGCAAGGGCCTGGCCCACAAGCTCTGTACAACTGCAGAGATCCACAGCAGCTCTATCCCTGCTCCCTGGCATCAGCTGTCCCTGTAGGTGGCTCAGCGGAAAGTTAATGCAGGGTGTGGCTTTATCAACTTGATGATCTGCTCATCCTTTCTGGCCTTAAACTCGGTGACTCTATTACTCTAATTCCCACCAGACTGGTGAAGGGAGGATGTGCGTCCACCCACCATCAGCTCCACCATCAGCCCATCCCCTCCTCTTCTCACCCATTCCCTCCATCTGCCTCAGTGCCCTGGGGATGTCTGCCAGGGGAGGAGCAGAGGGAAAGGAAGAGCCATGCATGCAGGGTTCCTTTGGCATGCAGTTCTAAAGGGTGTGATCAGACTTCAGCTCTTCCCTCCTCCATCTCCCATGTCAAAGTCAGCTCTCACCACCCCTTGAACATTGGCAAGACTCACTCTTCCCTTGACCTGCCTCAACTGAACTGTTATCCAAGAGTTAACTGCTTCCATCTGGACTATTGTAATCTGCTTTTCCCCAGTTCCCACTCCACATTTCAGGAGGCCCAGCACGCTGTGGCCAGGCTACTTCTTCACACCAGGAAATGGGGCCGTATCACCCCTTTCTGAATCACCAAATCCAGGTCAGAACCAACCGCCTGTTTTCCAAACCTCCATGAACATAAGCCCACCCAATTCACCCCAGCTCCAAGCTACCCACTTGCACTCCATTCTAGTCTCTTGCTTCTTCCAGGCTTGGCCTCCTGTCTGAATCCTTCCCTTACCCCTTTATCTGCAGTTATCCTGGCCCTGCAAGCCAGTTCCTCTCTTACCTTAAAATCTCCCTTTTCTCATTAGCCTCTGCCTGCTATTGACTCCCTGTGAAGCACTGGGCTCTGTGCGAAGGATGCAAAATAAAAACAAACCATATGTATTTCATTGTGTTGAATAAACACTATACAGTTGCTAAGAAATGAAGCTGATGGCAAACTGCATGGCTCAGGAGAGCAAGTTTGGTATATGAGGCCTTTCAGAAGTAACCAGATTGAATCCAACTAAAGTCATTGCCAGCTGATGGCCAGGCAGTGGCTTGTGAGTTTGGTGGGCTCGGACCACTTCCCACAGGACAGGTGTCCACATTAACATACTCACCACAGTCGGCACTGATTAGTACTATCATTGCCAGATTCAGCAAAGCAGGCTTCTTAGTCACTTTCGGTGCTTTTGAACATTTTACCCAACCCAACTGAATTTCCGTCAGCCCACACCAGGTCCATGCTGAGCCATGTTGACGGAGCAGCGTGGGGGAAGTCCGCACTGTTAGTACCCATGTTATCTCTATTGGGTAGATACAGGACTCTGGTGCTATCAGTCTGGAGCTTTCCTCAGAAAAGAAATTCACTTAGAAGCTGCCCACAAACATACCAAACTGATTTGATTCTCCAGTATTCCAGGAGCACACGTGCAGTTTGAAAGCGCTTTGTCAGCCTGTTGAAATCCATATTTCTGTTTTCCCAACAGGCCCCGTACGCTGAAATCCACAGTTCTGTTTTCCTAGCAGTCCCTACACGTTCCGATGGAACATCTGTGCAATGATTGCTCAGGCTAAGCGGGGAAAAACGCTGCTTGACCCCAGTGGATAGGCATAATAATTTCTGATTAAGAAATGACTTATCCAGAATAACTCCTACCCACCCTGCTCAAGAATGTTTCTGCAGATATTAACACAGACCTTGAGGCATTTGAAACAAACTGGGCTGCTATGCCAAAAGTGACCTCAGACTCTGCATTTTGGAGTTTTTACCTATTCAAAATGGGTTTCAAGGGTAATAACAAGCTGGGCCTCTCTCTCTTTCCTGGCTGGGGATGAAAGGTACCAATGTGTGCCCACAAGAGAGGCAAATCTTTGGGACCGATTTGTTCTTTAGTGCTAGAGGGATTCCACAGTCAGGCAGTGTCACTTAACCGTGTCAGTTTGGCGCCAGTGCAGAGGCCAAGGCCGGTGTTAAGGGTCCCCAGCACTTTGAGCCCCATCGTCGATGGCACTGCAACCAGCACCATTTGAATGCCAGGCCTCCTAAAAAGGAGCCACTCAGCGCTCTCCCAGGGTTGGAGAGCCTGAACGTGGAATTGGCTGCTGCTAATTCTCACTTTCAACAGTCGGTTACTATGCACCGGCCTGGGCTTTGCCTTGGCTCACAACCAAGGTAAGCACAAACTCCCGAAGTGTTGCTTACAGAACCATAGATCATTAAAGAAGGTGAAAACTTTTCTCTTTGCAGATTCCATGAAGCTGAGGCTTTGTGTGCCGTTCGGAGAGGGCCGGACTGTTTTCTCTCTTTTCAATTACAAATAGCAAACCATCCCCTATGGAAGGAAGAACCATTCTTCCCCCACCTATTGTGGACAGAGAGACCTGGATGGATTTAAAGGGGGGAGGTGGTGACTGCTGCCTCTCCCCCTACAAACACACACGATCCAGCTAGATAGTTTTGTGTTATTTGGGAAATTCTGAACCCGTCAAATGAGTTCCTGGAGCAGCTGGAAATCCTGGGCAGAGCTCAGGTCTCAGGAAGGGGCACAGCTGACTTGTATTTTGGTGGGGATGGGATGCTTGAAATTCAGCCAGCAGGGCTGGGGAACCTGATGTCACAGGAACGTGAGGAGGCAAACCAGACACAGAGTGATTGAAATGTAAAAAGGCCATTCACAGCTGGATGCCGTGTTCTATCCAGGTGGGTCCCAGGATATTAAAGAAACAAGGTGGTTGAGGCGACATCTTTTACCGTGGACCAACTTCTGTTGGTGAGAGAGAGCTACACAGAACTCTTCTTCAGGGCTGGGAAAGGAACTTAGACCATGTCTACATGGGCACTTTCGTTGTTAAAAATTTTGTCGCTCAGGGTTGTGAAAAAACCACTCTCCCAGTGACAAAGCTACAGCCCCTCATAGGGGGTGGTTTTATTTTGTCATCAGGAGAGCTCTCTCCCAGTGAAAAAGAGTGGCTACACTGCGCAGCTGCAGTGTCACAGCCACGCCGGTGTAAGGTGCTCCGTGTAGACATAGCCTAAGGTCTTGTCTACACTGGCAAGTTTCTGTGGTGTAACGCCCGAGGTGCAAGCCACTTCGTGCGCAGAAACTGCACAGTTGCAGCGCTGTAAAAAAAACACCCCAATGAGAGGCGTGCAGCTTTCTGCGCCGGGGGTACAGCGCTGTGGTGCCAGTGTAGACACCCTAGTCGATTACAGCGCTGTGATTGGTCTCCGGGAGGTGTCCCACAATGCCTGTTCTCGCCTCTCTGGTCATCGGTTTGAACTCTACTGCCCTGCCCTCAGGTGACCAACTGTCATTCCCACCCCTTAAATTCCTTGGGAATTTTGAAAGTCCCCTTCCTGTTTGCTCAGTGATGTCTCAGCGCATCTTTCCAGGTGACCATGCCTGCTCCATGCACCAGGCGATCCCCCGCTTGGAGCAATGCCGAGCTGCTGGACATCATCAGCATTTGGGGAGAGGAGGCTGTCCAGTCCCAGCTACGCTCCAGCCTTAAGAATGATGATGCCTATGGACGGATTTCACGATGCATGACAGAAAGGGGCCATGACCGGGACACACTGCAGTGCAGGGTCAAAGTGAAGGAGCGTGGGAGGCAAACTGCCATTCTGGTGCTGTGCCCACGAGCTGCCGGTTCTACAAAGAGCTGGACGCGATACTCGGTGACGACCCCACCTCCACTGTGAAGACCACTGTGGATACTTTGGTGGCTCGTGTGACAGTCGAGAGTGGACCGAGCCAGGAGGAGGAAATCTTGGACGAGGATGTGGAGGGAGAGGGGGACCCAGAGGCGGAGGACGACTCGGAGGTCAGAGATGCATGCAGCCTGGAGCTCTTCTCTACCCCGGAGGAGGCTAGCCAGTCACAGCTGTCAGATCTTGGTGAAGCGCAAACAGAAGGGGAGGCCCCTGGTAAGTGGCTTTGATTTTGGGAATTGCTGAAGCGAGTTGTTGGGGGCAGGAGGGTTGCAGAAAGCAGGCTTGTGTCTGTGTGATACGTGTACCACCACATGCCTCGTCTGAGCAGCAGAACAGGTGTTGATTGACTACCTCACTTCAGGGGAATCTGCCTCAGATCTCCAGGAAACTCTCATGGAGATACTGGGCAATCCGCTGCCACAGGTTCTTTGGCAGATCTGCTTTGTTTCTTGCCCCATTAAGGGTAACTTTCCCGCGCCACTCTGCCGTCACTGGGAGGGGGGACCGTTGCTGCACACAGGCAAGCTGCATAAGGGCCAGGGCAGAAACCGCAGTCTTGGAGAAGACCCTTCCTTCATTCCCTGCTCACCCTCAGCAGTGAGATATCTTCCATAATGAACACAGCCTGTGGAAAATGTGGGGACAGGAATGATTATAAGGCCCCCCATGCAGTGCTGGCTCTCCCACATGTCCGGTGTACAGTACGGTCCTGGAACACTGATTTCCCTGGCCCCTGTGGTTACTCACCATTTTGGGGGTCTTGTGGGTCATGTGCGCTTGCCTGGGGTCAGCCAGATAGTGATAGGTCTGTGAATAGTGGCTGTGCTTTAAATCAGTGGTCTCTGTGTTGCAAACAATATTGCTTCTGTAAAATGTTGCATTTTGGCTTCACAGATATGACCCTGGGAGCCCAGCCTCCCTCTTTGTTATCGCCGGCTGAACGTCTGCCCAGAATTAGAAAGCGGCCACGAAGAACTAAAGAGGACTTTCTGCGTGATGCCATGATGCACTCTGCGGCCGAAAAACAAGAATTGAAAGAGTGGTGGGACAGCGGGAAGAGGGACCGAAAGGAGAACACAGCGCACCAGAATGAAGCCACGGAGCGGCTCTTAAACGTTATGGAGCGTCAAGCGGACACGCTCCAGGTGCTACTAGCACTGAAAACCGAGCAGCTCTGCACCCGCACTCCCTGGCAGACGCTGTCACAAAACTCTTTCCCATGCGCCCCCCAGACACCACCAGCAACCTCCTGGCTCCAGTATGCACCCGCTGCATTCCACTCCTGTCCCATCACAGCCCAGCCCTGCGGACTCCCAGTACCCACTGCACTCAACATCCCTCCCTCTGCAGTTTAGCTCTGCTGAAGTACAGAACCCGCTGCACTGTACTCCAAAGGAGAAGGTTGGATAGGATACCTGGACATACACAAATCTTTAACCGTCCCGGGACCCCACGTCCTCCTGGGACCCTCCCTACCCCCATCCTCCACAGTGCTGATGGGTTTTTTTGTTTGTCTCTCTCCTCCAGTTGTTGTTTTTTAACAAAAGAATTGTTTTGGTTTTGAAAGCAATCTTCATTCCATTAATTGAAAGCAAACAGAGCCCTGCGAAGCAACAGGCAGTTTTCTTTCACCTTCATAGTGCATTGTCTGCAGCAATCACAATCACCTCCTAGCATTACAAGCACTGCACTCCCGAGCATAGCAACAAATATTAGTGGATTTCAGCTTCAAATTGCTGCCTCAAGGCATCCCCAATCCTTATGGCCCTGCACTGGGCCCCTCTGATATCCCTGGTCTCTGCCTGTTCAAATTCAGCCTCCAGGTGCTGAGCCTCAGCAGTCCAGCCCTGAGTGAAGCTTTCACCCTTCCCTTCACAAATATTATGGAGTGTACAGCATGCAGCTATAAGCATAGGAATATTGTCATCGGCCAGATCCAGCCTCCCATATAGGCAGCGCCAGCGGGCCTTTAAACAGCCAAAAGCACACTCAACAGCCATTCTGCACTTGCTCAGCCTGTTGTTGAACTGCTCCTTGCTGCTGTCAAGGTGCCCCATGTATGGCTTCACAATCCACAGCATTAAGGGATAGGCGGGGTCTCCCAGGATCACAATGGGCATTTTGACTTCCTCTACAGTGATCTTCTGGTCCGGGAAGAAAGTCCCTGCTTGCAGCTTCCTGAAGAGGCCAGTGTTCTGAAAGATGCATGCGTCATGCACCTTTCTGGACCAGCCTGCGTTAATATCCGTGAAACTCCCACGGTGATCCACATGTGCCTGGAGAACCATTGAGAAATACCCCTTGCAATTAGTGTACTCAGTGGCTAGATGGTCTGGTGCCAGAATTGGAATATGCTTGCCATCTATCGCCCCTCCGCAGTTAGGGAAGCCCATTTGTGCAAAGCCATCCACAATGTCACACAGGTTGCCCAGAGTCACGGTCTTTCGGAGCAGGATGCGATTAATGGCCCTGCACACTTCCGTCAACACGAGTCCAAAGGTTGACTTTCCCACTCCAAACTGGTTAGCGACCGATTGGTAGCAGTCTGGAGTAGCCAGTTTCCACAGTGCAATCGCCACAGGCTTCTCCAACTGCAGGGCAGCTCTCATTCTCGTGTCCTTGCGCCACAGGGCTGGGGCGAGCGCATCACACAGTCCCATGAATGTGACTTTCTTCATCTGAAAGTTCTGCAGCCACTGCTCGTCATCCCAGACGTGCATGACGATGTGATCCAACCACTCAGTGCTTGTTTCCCGAGCCCAAACTGGCGTTCCACTGTGGTCAGCACCTCCATGAACGCCACAAGCANAATCACTTAAATCCTACTATCTGTATTTAATAAAATCACTTTCTACTTATTAATTAACTCAGAGTATGTATTAATACCTGGGGGAGCAAACAGCTGTGCATATCTCTCTATCAGTGTTATAGAGGGCGAACAATTTATGAGTTTATCCTGTATAAAGCTTATACAGGGTAAAACGGATTTATCTGGGTTTAGACCCCATTGGGAATTGGGCATCTGAGTGTTAAAGGCGAGCAGACTTCTGTGAGCTGTTCTCAGGTAACCCTGCAGCGTTGGGACAGGTGGTTCAGACTCTGGTCTGTGTCTGGAGCAGATAGGTGTGTCTGGCTGTCAGCAAGACTTTGAGTGCTGGAACCACCAGTAGCTGGCAGGGGAGAATAGAACCAGAGGTAGCCTTTGCACATCAGCTGGCAGCTCCCAAGGGGGTTTCTGTGAAGCAACCCGTCACAGTGCCTCTACCTCGATATAACACGAATTCGGATATAACGCGGTAAAGCAGCGCTCCGGGGCGGCAGGGCTGCATTCTCCGGCGGATCAAAGCAAGTTCAATATAACGCGGTTTCACCTATAACGCAGTAAGATTTTTTGGCTCCCGAGGACAGCGTTATATCGGGATAGAGGTGTGACTACATAGGGAACAAATATTTAATAAAGGGCTCTTCAATCTAGTAGAGGAAGGTCTAACACGATCCAATGGCTGGAGGTTGAAGCTAGACAAATTCAGACTGGAAATAAGGCCTACATTTTGAACAGTGAGAGTAATTAACCATTGGAACAATTTACCGAGGGTCATGGTAGATTCTCCATCACTGACGGGGGGAAGAGGCACAAGCAGCAGGCGAGGGGACCTCGGGGGAGGTGTCAGAGCAGGAGCAGGCCTTGGGGTGGAGCAGGGGGCGGGGCCACAGTCTGGGCACGGGTGGCCCCCCACACACACACACTTCTAGGGAGCTTCCAGCGCTCACGCCCAGCGTCCTCAAATGCAGAAGTCACACACCGCCCATGCCTGTTGATTTGTTACACCACATGAGTAAGGGGGGCACAGTATCCGGGCAACTTCCCTTTCCGAGTCCCTTTTTCTTTTGAGCTTTTTGTTCTTCCCTCCAGCATTCCCTTCATTCCTCTGTGTCATTCTCATTCCCATCCCTTCTCACTTCTCTCACCTGGAGTTAACTCTCTCCCTCCTCAGGGCTCTGTCCTCCACGGTGCTGAGCACTCTGGCCTGACCCAATGAAACACTATTGCACACGACTAGTTACATTGAAGTCAATACAGCTACACAGTGCTTCACTGTAAACACAAGCTTCAGTGCTTCCCTGGATCACTCAGAGTCCTGAATTGTGGCAGGATGAAGCCCTTAAGTAGCTTTTCTGCTCCCTTTACATCTCTTCCTTCTATCCCCTCGGCCTCTTACTCCTTCTCCCCCTTCCTTCGCTCTTTTACTCCGTTCCCTTTCACTAGGCCGGTGTGAGGAGCGGGTCGTTTCGCTGGAACTACTCATTGCTTCTGCATTTTGTTTCGTTCGAATGGATGAATCGGTCGTGCGAAAATTGCCATAAAAGCACCCACACCCCTCAGCCCAAAATGTGCCCTGATTCTACAGTATGTTTGGCAGGCCTAGCAAGCTCTGTTCAATCAAAGGCCAGTATTTAATGGGATCTGAAAGACTTGCTCCTCCCCGCTGGTGACCCTCCTTTAACTTGGAATTGACATTAATAAGAGCACCGGCGAACTCAGATCTGCAATACTGAAAACACAAAGGAGGCCCGAATAAGAAACATATGAAAAAATGAAGGCCACATTATTTGGAAATCTGTAAAATATTGGAAAGGTGGTTTTTTGTGCGCGTGTGAACAGCTCATTCTGGCGAGCACCAGGGGCTTTGCAGTACTGTGAAATACCTTCCAGATATCCACATGGCCCAGCTTCAGAGCAGCTAGCCAGCCAGAGAAAGGGACTTGGAAATTAAAGGTGTTTCAAGACATAAATGTCCTGGGCATTTCTCTGGAAACTGAGTTTGCTAATAAAACAACGGGCACCCAGAACGCTGGCTCTTATCCAGCTGCCTACAAGAGGTGGGGGAATTGCATGTGGGGGAATTGTAGTGTGGCAACAGGTTCTGGATTGACAATCCTGAGCATGGAAATCCTGGGTTTACTCCTCAGAGCAGGTACCTGTATGGCACTGAAGGCAGCAGCAACAGCTTCCCCCTCCCCAGCTCCCACCAACCTGACTCAAACCTCATAGGTAAGGCACAGAAGGGAGAGACAAGGTCAGGTTCTAGGGCCCATTCAAGGAGGTTAATCAGTGACGATTGTTGTGGCCGATTGTGATGGCAATTGTGATGGTGGTTGTGCTGTGAACACTTATCCATTAGTAACTGCTTGCTCTCACCCTTGCTCCAGTCTTGCTCCTGCCCTGCCTCACTCCAGGTAACCTGGTTCGGACCCTTGGCTCCAATTCCCAACCTCCAACATCAGCTCTGGCCTCTGGTTCTGATTCTGCCCCTAGGCTCTGACTCCTGACTCCGCTTGTGACCCTTGGCTCTGGCACCTGGCCTCTGACTCCAGCTTGACCCTGGGCTCCAATTCCTGGCTACCGACTCCTGCTCTAACCGATAGGCACAACCGCCCACATCCCAGTCTCTGACAGCATCATGTGAGTTCAGTCTGCTCTGCTGGAAGGGAAAGAACAAGTTAAAAATTACTTAGACAAGTTAGATGTCTTTAAGTCACTGGGGCCTGATGAAATACATCCTAGACTACTCAGGTAGCTGCCTGAGGAGATATCTGAGCCATTAGCAATTATCCTTGAAAATTCATAGAAGATAGGAGAGATTCCAGAGGACTGGAAAAGGGCAAATATAGTGCCCATCTATAAAAAGGGAAATAAGGACAACTCGGGAATTACAGACCAGTCAGCTTAACTTCAGTATCTGGAAAGATAATGAAGCAATCAAGCAAGCAATCTGCAGACACCTAGAAGATAATAAGGTGATATGTAACAGTCAATATGGATTTGTCAAAAACAAATCATGTCAAACCAACCTAACAACCTTTTTTGACAGGGTAACAAGCCTTGTGGATAGGAGGAAAGTGGTAGCTGTGGTGTATCTTGACTTTAGTAAGGCTTTTGATACTGTGCCGCATGACCTCCTCATAAAGAAACTAGGGAAATACAGCGTAGATGGAGCTTCTATAAGGTGGGTGCATATCTGGTTGGAAAACCATTCTCAGAGAGTAGTTATCAGTGATTCATCATCAAGCTGGAACTGCATATCAAGTATGGTCCCGCAAGATTTAGATAATGGCAGAGAGACTACACTTATACATTTTGTGGACAATACCACCCTGGGAGGGGTGGCAAGTGGTTTGGAGAATAGGATTATAATTCAAAATGATCTGGACACACTGGAGAAATGGTCTGAAATAAATAGAATGAAATTCAATAAGGACAAATGCAAAGTACTCCACCTAGGAAGGAACAATCAGTTGCACACGTACAAAATGGGAAATGATGTCAGTGTATATCAGGGCATGATACAGAGATCAAAGAAGTTCTAATAGCTGGTGGAGAGAGGCTGGGCTGTCTACTGAACTGGGATCTTCCAATGGCTGGAGGCGATTTAGTAATAGTTACTACACGTTTCTAGTGAAATCATGGGAAATTCATCAGACGCTGTTCCCCTCCCAGGGTTTGTTGTTAATGTCTTGATTTAAGGTTGCTGTTGAAGAAGAAAAGGAACCTACTGGTGAGTGTGTGTTACAGGTCCCCAGGTAGGCTTGAGCCACAGAGGATGAGAACCTGTTCCAGCCACAGCTAGAGGACCCTGGCTCTTTAGTTCAAGCTGTAGCAGCCCATGCTTTTAGCTCTGGAGGCCAACCCGTTCAGTCTCCAATGTGTTGGCCAACATAGTAGCCATCACGTAAGTGGGGTCTTGTCTGGGATTTGAACTGCTGTGGGCCTCGGACACTTGGGATCAGCTTTCTTTGATCCCATTAGGAGAACATTGACATGAACACACATGAGGAAGCGCTTCAAAGCCACAGCAGCTTTTGGCCCCTACTCAGCTCCCAGCTCTGCCATTTCTCACAATCTCCTCAGTTGCTCTTGACCCCCACCACTGACTCCAGGGCAGAGACATACCTCCACCTCCAAATGCGCAGAAGCCCTTTGAGAGAGAAGGAAAAAAGCACAAATTAAAAATAAATCTTGCTATAACTTTCTTGGGGCAGATTTTTACAGGCCCTTGAGTTTTCTTAACTGCTTTTTCGTCACAGACTCCTTCACATTTTTCCCTTTATTAAAATGGCATCTGTCCCAGGACACTTTATGATGCCATATGTGTTTTCACTTAGGCACTGATTTTGTTTGATAGTTTCTTTTCCTATAAAAATCCTGGTGATGTTATTAAAGTTCTTTTCTGTGTAATAAAGTTGCACAAGGAAAGTACATTTGCTGTTCCCACCTCCGTTTCCAGTAAGCCCGGGTTCAGAACTCCACATTTTTCCATTTCATTTAAGCATTGTCCTCTCTCTTCCAAGAGGTCAAGGGCCAGGCTAAGAATAGAAAGAACCTATGTCTGGAGACTCTGCACCAGGTCCTGCTTGGAGCTTGGCTCAGAAGCAGCGCTACAAGACCTGCTGCTGATGGATAGCAATTCTGTCACTTGCCAGACCAGTTCATAGGACAATGAGGTGAGGTGTTTGCATCCACACAATGCAGCGCTGCTGCTATGTGTCATAGATACAATAGCAACCTCGCAAAGGAATGCCAGACCATGCGGCAGGAGGCTTTTGTGGCTCTCCGGTGGCACAATGTAACTGCTCTCTCAGTCCCCGCTCCTGGACAGGGAGACGGGCAATAATAACAACAGTAATACTCAGCTCTTTTCACCTGTAAGTCTCTAAGTGCTTCACGAAGGAGGGGCAAGATAATTAACCCCATTTTCCAGATGGGGAAATTGAGGTGGGGAGAAAGGAAGTGACTGACCTGAGGTCACAGGGCAGAGCTTGGAGAAGAAACCAGTGTGACAGCGGACCCCATAAAGGGGCTCACAAATGTATGTATGATATAACTGGAATAGGGTATTGCTACATAGGCCATGTAACATATCTATGTAAAGGTGATGTTCACCCTAGTTGTATGCAGGCACAATTTGTGTGTTCAAAGTTATGAACATTGGCTATATAATTGCTTGATTTCTAAGGGGCCTCAGATAGAACATTTGATGACTTCTTGGGAAAGGAATGTGCAAATTAGGTGTTCAGTCAGGGGGCACTTAAGAGACAAAAGAGCTTGGAATGCTCCAATCCACATAAGAAGTCTACCTGAGGACGTTCAAGGCAGCATGTGGGTAATGGCTGCTACCTGCAGTCCTGAGTCATGCATGGGCATGTGACCTGCCCATGTGATTCCGTATCTCCATTTTGTGACTGGATTCTACAGAGGGTGAGGAGGGGGTCTCCACCCACAAGAGACAGTCTATTTAAACCCGTGTGAGACCCCTCCATTTTGTCTTCAGCTGGCTGAAGAAGAAGCCTCTCCATCCCCCCCAGGATACTTGAAGGAAAGGACAGTAACTACAGGGGGTGTGAGTGATTGCTGGACCCAGGCTAAGAGAAGATTAGCCTGTAAAAGGGAACATTTTGGAACTGGTGAGGATCTTATCTGTATTTAGTGCAATTAGACATAGATTTGCGCATTTTATTTTATTTTGCTGGGTAACTTACTTTGTTCTGTCTAGTATCAGAGGGGTAGCCGTGTTAGTCTGGATCTGTAAAAGCAGCAAAGAATCCTGTGGCACCTTATAGACTAACAGAGGTTTTGCAGCATGAGCTTTCGTGGGTGAATACCCACTTCTTCGGATGCAAGTTTTTGTTCTGTCTGTTACTACTTGAAATCACTTAAATCCTATTTTCTGTATTTAAATAAAATCACTTTCCACTTATTAATTAACTCAGCGTATGTATTAATACCTGGGTGGGCAAACAGCTGTGCATATCTCTCTATCAGTGTTATAGAGGGCGAACAATTTATGAGCTTACCCTGTATATGCTTTATACAGGGTAAAACGGATTTATTTGGGTTTAGACCGCATGGGGAATTGGGCATCTGAGTGCTAAGGGCAAGCAGACTTCTGGGAGTTGTTCTCAGGTAAACCTGCAGCTTTGAGACAGGTTATTCAGACGCTGGGTCTGTGTCTGGAGCAGATGGGTGTGTCTGGCTTCAGCAAGACAGAGTGCTGAAACCACTGAGCCGGCAGGGAGAATAGAAACAGAAGTAGTCTTTGCACATCAGCTGGCAGCTCCCAAGTGGGTTTCTGTGATCCAACCCGTCACAACCAGGTCTTATAACACCTCACCAGTGAAGGGCCATGCTGCAGGGGTTCTCCTTTCTCGCTCTATCATCCCTGCTCCTTCTCCCTCCCTGGCTGCTTGGAGGGAAGGGGTTGGATCCCAACAATTCCATTCTGTTTACTCAGCACTTTCCTCGTAGCCTCGCGGGGGCAGGGTGAACAATATTCACTAATAATCCCGAACATGTTGTGACCTGGGGGTCTATTTACCGGTGGACTAGCACATAGGATCATAATCTGTGGGATAAGGACAGCTGGCGCAAGTTCAGTAACTGCCCGGGGTCTTTTATTGCTTGAGATTAGCTCGGCAAGCTCGCCTCCTGCTGCCGGTGTGGGGGTTATAGTCACGTTTCTCTCGCCAAGAGGCAAGACGAACCGACACACGCTGAACTGCCTTGTGGAATTACTGAGTGTGACCTGGCCCTTTGTGGCCCCCTGCTGGAGGCCCCGCGATCCTACCGCACCCTGCCCCAGGGAAGGAGCAACAGAGGCGGGTCCTCCAGGCCTGCCTAGAGAGGCTACAGGGAAACAGCCAATCAGGGCACAGCAGGCTCAGCTAAAAGGCGCTTCAGGGGCTGAGCAGAGCAGTCCCAGGCTGGGACCAGAGGCGCTCAGCGTAGGCCAGAGGAGCTTGATGGGCTGCATTAGCTAAGCCTGGGAATGAGAGGAGCTGAGCGCTCTAGCTCTAACCTAATGGACAGAGGTGAAGAGGCCAGCTGGGAAGAGGCCCAGGGAATGTAGCAGCAATCAAGTAAAGGCACATGGCTGCTATTTGTAGGGTCCCCGAGTTGGGACCCAGAGTAGGCGGGCAGGCCTAGGTCCCCCCACCAGCCCTGAGAAGAGGATGAGGCTCATTTACAAGCCCAAGCAAAGGGATGAATTCAAAGGGCCCAGGGAGGGGGCTGAAGACCCTGGTATGGGCAGATAAACCATCTGGTGAACTCTTGGTTATCCCACTGCCCCATAAGGGGGCTGAACTTGAGAGATTAGCTGGGGCAGTGAGAACCGGTGAAGATGAAGAGTCTCCAGGGAGGAAGTCCTGGGAGCAGTGTTCTATCAGAGGGCAGGGAAGGACTTAAAGCTAACCCACAAGGGGCTGAGAACTGAGCCCAGAGACTGGGCTGAAGGGGCTAACAAGGGTGCAGCGATAGTCCTTGGTGGACCTTTGCTATCCTGGAAGGGGTTCATCGATTCAGCTATGAACTGTGTGACTTAGCTGGAGGGCTGAGTCACTGACGACCTGCCTGGCGAGGTCAGCAGCCCACCTGGGGCACCGGGAGCGGAGGGAAAGAGTCAGGGGCGGCTCTATGTATTTTGCCGCCCCAAGCACGGCAGTGAGGCAGCCTTCGGCGGCGCGCCTGCGGGAGGTCCGCCGGTCCTGCGCCTTCAGCGTACCCGCCGCCGAATTGCCGCCGAAGCCGCAGGACCGGCGGACCTCCCACAGGCATGCCGCCGAAGGCAGCCTCACTGCTGCCCTCATGGTGACTGGCAGGCCGCCCCAGGCACGCGCTCGGTGCGCTGGTGCCTGGAGCCGCCCCTGGAAAGAATGCAGGACCACACCCAGCTGACAGGAGGTGCTTACGAGAGGTGAGTGCCCCGGTGCACTAAGCCTGGGGTCATTCACCTCTAGGGGGAGCCACACCCCTTGGAGACTGCCTCAAGTGTGTGGAGAGCACTGGTTCCCTCGCCAGCACAGTTACTTTCTTACAGTGTCTGTGCTCTCAGAGACTTCAAGGCTAGGAGGGAGCGTGTCTAGTTGGAGCTGTATAACACAGGCCAGGCTGTATCCTCTTCCCTTCTAGTAGAGCCCCAAGATGCCCCTGCCTGATTCTGGAACCTAGCCAGCTCCTCCTGTGCGGTGCTGATAGGCCGCGACTGCTCCCAGTGATGTCACTCAGTGCCCCACAGGATGATGGGATATGGCATTCAGGTTTTTAGCCATATGAATTTGGGACCACTGTATACATCACAGGGAGGGAAGCCATGAGAGTTATCCAGATCGTCCGAACGAGTGCCAATAAAACCTCTAAGCCGCCCCACCAGTCACTCTGTACATGCAGATACATTGCTGGGATGTTAGAGAGTTTTCCAAGATGAAACAAGGACTATTTTTCAGTGTCCGTATGGGATGGCCACCATCTTGGCCAACACATTCGTGACTGAACTGGGGACCTCCAGTGCTAAAATCATGAGCTGTTACAGCTTGAGCTAAAGGTCACCCCTTGCGGATGTAATCGACTTGTATCACTTGTGGTATGTCACAAAGGAGCCTGTAACATACAGTAACCAGTGGATTTCATCTCCACCAATAAAACCTAGGTGCTTTCAGTACTATGAGTCCAAGTATACAGCACTCACAGGAAACATTAGAAACCTCTGGAACCTAAGTAACTTTTCGACAGCTAAAAGTGTCCCAACTTCAAACTGTGATATCTCAGGCACTTCCACGCTAGACATGATGCTGACAACCCCTCATTGCCGCAGGGCTACAAATCCCACTTCTAGCTCTGCAGAGGCATGGTCAGCACGCCTTGGGATCACACAGACATGGCCAACCCTGAGGCCTGAGTCTTCAGCTTTTAGGGTGAGTAGTTCTTATTCACGTGAGGTGACTACAGAGAAGCTGGTTATGGCCCAGCCTGAATCTTATTTGTCTTGCCCTTGAGGAAGTGAAATTGGGCGGGGGGCGGGCAGTAAGGAATTCCACATTTGGCGGCTCGTCCCCAGGAGGCGAGGCAGTGGGGGAGGCATGAGGCACACGGGTGCATGAGTTTAAGGCAAGAAGGGACCATTGATCACATAGTCTGACCTCCTGTATAGCCCAGGCCGGAGAATGTCACCCCCTGTTACTGTGCCCAGTAACTTGTGTTTGGCTAAAGCATCTTCCAGAAAGGACTCCGGTCTTGTTCTGAAGACTTCAAGAGATTGAAAATCCCCGACTTCCCTTGCTGGTTTGTTCCAGTGGTTAATCTCCTCCCTGTTACAGATGTGGGCCTTATTTCCAGTTTGAAATGGCCACGCTTCACCTTCCAGCCATTGGTTCTTCTGCCTTTCACCACTAAAATAAAGAGCCCTGGAGTACCCAGTGCTTTCTCCCCGAAGTTACTTGTAGCATGTAATCAAGTCACCTCTCAGTCTACTTTTTGATAAGCCGTACCGACTGAGCTCTTTATGTCTCTCACTGCAAGGCATTTTCTCCAGCCCTCCAATCAGTTTTGTGTCTCTTCACTGCACCCCCTCCAATTTTTCAACACCAGGACTAGACACCGTGTTCCAGTAGCAGTCTCACCCGCGTCAGTGCTCCTCCTCACCAATCCCCTCTTCGTAGCCTTTCCCCTCCCTTCCCCAAACCCTCCTTCAGGTTGTCAGCTACTCCTGTTGTTCTTTCGACTGACTGGGCAATAGACTCGTTGGGAGACGGTCCCCCAGCTCTTTCCCTTCTGTAAAACACTAGGCACATCTATGGTGCTACCTAAACAATTAATGGAGCTAAATAATAGTGATGAGAAATGCCTCCGGAAGTCTCCGTTGGATGCAATATTCTATATTTTCTGTAAAGGTGCTAGATCAGGGGTGGCCAGCCTGTGGCTCCAGAGCCACATGCAGCTCTTCAGAAGTTAATATGCGGCTCCTTGTATAGGCACCGACTCCGGGGCTGAAGCTACAGGCGCCAACTTTCCAATGTGCTGGGGGGTGCTCAATGCTCAACCCCTGGCCCTGCCCCCACTCCACCCCTTCCCGCCCCCTCCCCTGAGCCTGCCGTGCCCTTGCTCCTCCCCCCTTCCCCCCCGAGTCTCCTGCACGCCATGAAACAGCTGATCGGGAGGTGCAGGGAGGGAGGGGGAGGTGCTGATCGGCGGGGCTGCCGGTGGGTGGGAGGCACTGGGAGCGGGGGGAGCTGATGGGGAGCTGCTGACGTATTACTGTGGCTCTTTGGCAATGTACATTGGTAAATTCTGGCTCCCTCTCAGGCTAAGGCTGGCCACCCCTGGGCTAGATCAAAAATGGTGCTGGCCAGTGCCATTGGAGGGAACTGATGGTGCCCAGCCTCTCACAGGAGGCACTAGGCACCTTGCAGGTTTGGGCTCTTAAAGTATTGTGTCGTGTTGCTGTGAGCTGTTAGACAGTTGCCACATTCCACTCAGAAGTCGCTGCATTTCAGTGGTCCCCTACGTAACACGGCTTTCGGTTTGACTTCTTTGAGATGAAATCTACTGCATATGTAGGTATATAACGTAAGGCCCTCCCCCACTGCAGCTCACCAAGGCAGAAACATCCACCCTCATGCTTGGAATCACCCTCTTTCCTGCTCAGCAGATGCCATTTGGAGGTGCGGGGCACAGGCTCCATAACCGTCCGTCCGTGTTTCTCTGTGTTTCAGAGCGTAACGGCAATCCTGATTGAAATCGTAGCTCTCTGTGTCTGAATGATTGGCTAGGGAGCAACGAACCACATCCCCATCTCCCTGAGTCGCCTGGTTCTCAGCAGCTCCAAGGCCGAATGCTTTGCCCATTGTGGACACGCTACATATAATTGCTCAGCAGCTGCATTTTCCGATCTCCTCCTTGAGAGCTGCTCCCAGGCCAAAGGGGGTGGGCTCCAGCTGTCTCTCTCTCCCACTCAGAAAAGCACGCTAGTCTCTTTCCATCGTTATCCCAGAGCCCTCCTCAGCAGCAGGTGCTAACGCCGGAGGCACCGAGCCAGCCTGCAGCACTGGAGCCAGCGTTTCCAAAATGGCCCCATTCAAAACAATACGAAATGGAGGGGCGGGGAAGCCTCCCCGCCTGTTAGTCAGCAGCACTGAAGGTTATCTGGATTTTCCACATGTCAAGAGGCCAAATAACAGCCCCGTGCAGCTGAGCGTTTCGGCTGTAGCTTTGTCAGGTCCCTCACATCTGGCCTGCAGATGTGCCGCAGCACTGCAGAGCCAGCCTCTGCCGTCCAGATGGGAGAAGGAATGAAGTGCTGAGATTTTATTTGAAAAGCTCCTTGAAGGTTGAGTTCCATGACTCACGGTCCCAGGGCAGGGGACCCATTTTCCATGGCCGCGCCTTCAGCTGGGAGACTGCTCCCAGCTTACCCTACGGGGTGCAGTGAAAGGTGGCGGGAAGGAAAAGATCCACTTCCTTTATGTAATCCAAGGGCAATAGCTCACCATCACTCTGCTGCTATCTGACCCCTCTGCAGCCAGACCCATTAGAAATCTCTCAGGCCATAGTGACGACATGGTAGTGTTGGGTGTGGTCATTGCAGCAGGGAACGGGAACATGACACATGGAGCAGAAGGCTGGACTCAGATAGGGAGCCAAGGGGATAGGGAAGACTGGAGAAGAATTGCAGGGAAGACAGGGGTTAACCACGGCAGTGAGGAAGACTGGCATTACTAGGGCGAAGGATGGAAGAAATCTACCATTTCATTGCACTGCGTGAAACTGTTTCAGATGCTACATACCGTATGAGAACACAGGGAGGGCAAAGACAGACGATCAGTTTGCTGGGTGCTATTTCATGAGGTCGTTTTTTAGGATAATGCCACTCGAATGGGCAATTATATCTAAAAGACCGATACCGACGGGAAGAATTAGATTGGTTTGCAACCAGTGGGAACCTGAAGAGGAAGCACAGGACTGGGAGTTGGGAAAACAGCTGATATCTTGGGGAAAGCTTCATAGACTTAGAAATAATGGGAAGGATATTTCCATCTGCTACAGCCCCTGTATGCCACTCCAGCAGGACGTCCCCTGGCCCACCCACAAGCCCCCACACAGGGGGTGTGCCAGGTGCACCAGGGAGCAGGTGCTCACACCTCAGGTGGGCAGCATGCTGAGATACCCCCGTGGAAGCCCTGAGGGAGGACTGCAAGTTACAAGCTGTGTCCCTTGCTCATTTCTTACAGCAGGGCTGGGCTTGGGGACAGAACCCAACGTATTAATAAGACATAACTGGCTTTCTACAGCCTGATTTAGGAGTCCAAGTTTGATGGGTGGTCTTAGAGTTAGAGCAAAAGACTGGGGGTCAGGAAACGCTTAGTCGTACGCCCATCTCTGCCATTGGCGGACCCTGTAACCCTGAGCAAGTCTGGTTCCTCATTAAAACGAGGACAAGAATACTTAGATACTTTGTAAAGGACTTCGAGATCCTTGGCTAAAAGGTCCTATATGGGATGGATCCAAAGCCCATTGACTTCAATGGGAGTCTTTCCACTGATTTCAGTGGGCTTTGGCCCAAACCCTAGAAATGCAGAAGCGCTGTGATCCCTGGTTAACCGCCTCTCGTGGGAGAACAGATGTCATAGATACGGTGCTCTTTTTTTCCACCTTGGTGGGGGTGCTGAGCATTATGAGCCAAAGTCTAGTCTCACTGGAGGCAAAGACAACATTCCCGCTGACTTCAGTGGGTCTAGGACTTGGCCATGGGTCCACCTGATAAGTGTAACTCACAAAGTTCAAGTCCAAATTAGGTGTCAAAGAAAGCACAAGGACATGGGCTAGCTCAGTGGTTTGAGCATTGGCCTGCTAAACCCAGGGTTGTGAGCTCAATCCTTGAGGGGGCCATTTAGGGATCTGGGGCAAAAAGCTGTCGGGGGATTGGTCCTGCTTTAAGCAGCAGGTTGGACTAGATGACCTCCTGAGGTCCCTTCCAATCCTGATATTCTACAATCTGCTGTTCTATTTCCCTTTCTACCACCAGAGCGAAGGAAAAGACACGGAGCCATCATATTACAGTGCCAGTACTGCAGAAACCCCTGAACTAGGGAGGACTGAGCATGGGATGCTGGTGCTGGAGTAGGCAGCAGTCTTCTCTCTGAGTCACTTCAGCAGACGCCCTGTGCTGTTGCTGCCTTTTAGATGAGACCTAAGACCAATATGTAGCGATATCTCCTGACACTTCGTGCAAGAGTAGAGGGCTGCCCCTCTATCCTGACCAAATTCCAGTGGGAGTGACTGTATTCAGTTATATACTTTACCCCGTTAGTTTTGGTTATCTTTTTTTTCTCAAGAGGAAGGGTGATTTTATGGTTAAGGCAGCTGAAAAAAGAGTGGTTTTGGAAAGCGTGGTGAGAATTGGTGAATCAGTTTTTAAAGTTACATTCTTTATACAATGGAAAGGTTCTCTCCTTCATCGCTGCCTGGTTTCCTTATGAATTTTTTTTTGACACCTTATAACGAGAACGAATAAGTTTTCCACTTTAAAAAGTCTTTATATACATTTCTATGCCTGACAAAGTCACGAGATGTGCTTTTTACAAGGCCGAGAAAAATTTATTGCAAAATAGCAAAGTTGCACATGTTTTAAGTGTAGCCATTTGAAACATGTGGGCTGCTAAGTATTGGGACCACTCCCCTGATTAAGCATTCAGAACACCCCAAGACAACTTAGTACAGGAAGTAGATCCTACTAGTAAAAGGCAATATCAGTTTAGAGCACTGTATAAATGATTATTTAGTCAATAATCCCCATGTCCGATTTAAACTCAAAAGAGAGAACTTAAGATCGGTGGAATGGAATTACCCATCCTTTAGTTAATAACCAAATTAAATAGATTGTCACGGAGTCACCGGGCGATGCTCTGGAACTACTCCCTACGAAGCCAGTCAGGACTCTGGGGGAGCCTCCTCTCTCTGAGCAGACTGTCGCCAGGGCAAGAAGCTTACACCGCTTCGACCTTCCTGGGTCTGACCTCGGAGCATTCAGCATCCCCTTCCACACCATGCACTTCCCACAGTGAGTCCGCCCAGGTGAGGCTCCTGGGGAAACCAGAGGGCCCTGCACCCCAACTCCGCAGTCAGACGTGACTCTCAGCCAGCCAGTAAAACAAAAGGTTTATTAGTCGACAGGAACACAGCGTAAACAGAACTTGTTAGCGCAGAAATCAGTGACTTTCAGCCAAGTCCATCTTGTGGGGAAGGGAGCCCAGAGCCAGGGCTCTGGCCCTCCTCCTGTGCCCCAAGCCAGCAGAGACTGACTCGCTTCCAGCTACCTGGCCCCTGCCCTGCCCGTTGCTCCTCCTCCGGCCTTTGTCTCACTTCCCGGGTTAAGAGTCACCTGGTCGCATCCCCCTCCTGGGTCTCAGGTTGCGAAGAGGTGGCCACAGCATCCATGCAGGCAGTTGGAGCAACCCCCACAAAAGTCACACACGCTTATTCCCACCACCTAGACATTGGTGCAATACAAAGGGAAACTGAGGCACACACAGCATTCATGCAAAACAGTAAGACTCACATACAACATAACCAGGGGAAACCTCCACTTCCTCACAAAGATATACTGTGCAATCTTTAATGACGAGTGGTCTCATGTTTCATCGCTCATTGGAAAGACCACCTCCAGCAGTATGATATCCCCAGCTCCCACCAAGGTAAAGTTGAAGAATGCCACCTATTGAATCACCCAACCCTAGGTGTCTCTTCAAGTCTCCCCTCGTAGTGATTATACCAGTCTAGCTTACCTTTTCTTGGCTTTTCAGATCCAAGGGACTTAAAGCCCAGCATGGTATGGCTGGAAACCAAGAGATACTCAACACTCAGCGTTGTCTGGCTGAGGTTGTCTTTCACCACAGCTAGTCTCATGGGTCACAGCTTTGCATAGCAGCGTTTTCTTTTCTTTTATGAATTGCCAGTTGTGGGATTTATTTGTTTAAAAATCATCACAAAGAGGACAGCTCCTCCTTCAGATCTGACTCTTTATTTCCCTGTCAATCCCCAAGGGCAGAAGGCGGTCTAGAAGAGCAGGCAAACATTTCATAGTCTTGCCCAGCAGCCGACATTTGAAGAAAACTGCATTCATTGCACGTGGCATCATCTGGCGCTTGCATCGCTCTTTGTTCATTTAAACTGCATAGTCAATTCCACTCCAGACATAGACGAACAGCTGGCTTCAAGTCAATGTCATTACTGCGGGGTTTTTTAAAGAGGTGACCCTACCAAAAACACAAAGGTAATAAACTAGCTTAAAAGGAAAGAGCCAGAATTGCAGATGTTCTCCAGATGATTTGCATTGCTCGAGCAACCCAAAGTATCTTTAAGTCCATCTTGGCTGGCTGAGTAACCCTGCTAGAGAGCTGTAAAGCAGTCAGAGAGTACCAGGGAAACATTTCCCAAAGTCTGAAAATGCTGTATGATTTCCCCCCTTGCCCTTAACACATTTGATTGTGGATATTTCTTTGGCAGGAAAGCTTCAGCTGTGGATTGGCCTGCTAAACCCAGGGTTGTGAGTTCAATACTTGAGGGGGCCACTTAGGGATCTGGGGCAAAATCAGTACTTGGTCCTACTAGTGAAGGCAGGGGGCTGGACTCAACCTTTCAGGGTCCCTTCCAGTTCTATGAGATAGGTATATCTCCATATATTAATCAGATTCATGTTCATTGGCAGGGAGATGGACTGTGTAATCTACAAGGTCTTTTCTATCTCTAATTTCTACGACTCCACCAATATAAAAAAACGTGCTCTACCAAACAGGCCTACTCCATGTCAGAGATGTGTAACTGGAAGCACCTTCTGCTGCATATTGGCGCACATTATAATGAAGCGCTGCACTGAAGAGGATCTCTTTATATAAGGTGGAGCAAACCCCAGCTGCTGTAAATTGACATAGCAGCTAGACCAGTTTACAATAGCTGAGGACCCTGTGGGGTTCCATGGCTCTTGTCTCTCAGTCATGCCAGATCAGATGTACTGTTTACAAGTAATCAATGCTTTTTTCTAACCCCCCAGGATCAGAGCACCAACCAGCTCTTTCCTTCTCAGACAGTAGCACCAGTAAGAAAGGTTCAGCAGGATCAAGCTATGCCCTCAGTGACCCCTGTGCAGTCCCGGTTCTGCAGTGGGTTTGCACGGGTGGAACTGGTTGGAAGTTAGCAAACAATTCTGTTGATGATACACCACAAGGCCTGGACACCAGCTTCCTCTCCTACCGCTGTGTCTACTCTTCTGGGCTAGCAGGAGCACAAAGCAAGGGAAATGCATTTTCTCACTCGCATCTTGTCCTTCATATTCCCGATAATCAGCAAATTGTCCCCCATCCCTCTGTCAACCTTGCTGGGGTGTCACCCCTGGCAGTGTTACAGCTGAATTGAGAGCTTCCCGGCCCATTGTCCCGAACTGCGAGCAGGTGCCTGTTGTCTCTCTGAAAAGCCCCCTACCCACCAGTGCTGCAATAGGAGCTGGCTCCGGGAAGGCTGAGCTCTGCCGGGCTCTTGTCAAGCCGAGGTTTTTGTGCTAGCCCTTTCCATATATTTCACACTGCGTGGTGCAGGCACACCTGCTTTCCAAGAGGGCTTAGTACAGACAGGAACCAGAGGAACGGTGCTTTAGAGCTGACGCTCTCCAGCTTCCAGGTCAGATTCCAATCAGAATTTTTCAGATTCTTTTCATCCTGGAGTGTGGGGGCGGCAGGCATTCGGGGGTCACTTGGCTCTCCCCTCCTGCCTATACAGTATGAAGAAGGGATGTGACTTTTCTCAGGCTGTGTAGACAGAGGATTCTCTTACCTACTCATGTTGGGGCTGCAGTTCCTCCTACTCATAGAATATCAGGGTTGGAAGGGACCTCAGGAGGTCATCTAGTCCAACCCCCTGCTCAAAGCTCATAACCCTTCCCACCCAATTTCCAACTCTCAGACCCTGGCCCAGCTGCAATACATTCCAGTTACTGCTGCTAGAGATTCTAGTCTCCCAAAGAAAGATGCGGACGCCCAGCTGCATGGAAAAGAAAACAGAAAATGGCTTATAAGGACCAGCCATGCATTGGCTGGGGGATAACCAAGATGTGACCTAACAGGTATTTGCAATCTGTGTGCCTTTGTTGTTCTCTGCACTCTGTTTCCTATCATCATCAGAACGCACACCTAGCAGGAAATCCACATCTGGTACGGAATAATGCTCAGGGCCTGGGATGAGTACGTACCCTGATCTCCATTGGTGGAAGCTGGGCCACAGAGGAGGTTCATGAAGTTATGAGTCAGTGGTGCAGCTGGCAGTCGACCACTCTCTCTCGTTGATAGACGTTAAGGGAGTGATGTGGCTGACAAACATTTATATAAATAAACGCCGCCTCTATAAATACACAGCTCTGTGTTCGGAGCCAATCCATTCCTGTTCCATTTGCGTTGCACTGAAATCTTCCCTGCCCTGGGGCTCCTGCCGGTACTTTGATGTGTCCCGAGTGCTCTGGCATGCGTGTGAGTGTATGAGCATGTCCCGCTCCCCGCAGCTGTCCTCACTTAGAGGGAGCCTGCTCATTTTCACTTTTCCTTTTTCGTTTTCGTCGGGGTCTCTCTTGGGGCTGACGCCATCACTGGTTTATTACTGTTCTGGCCAAGTTTATTCGGCGTTACGGTCCCACCTGCCCAACATCTCTCTGTTTCTTCTGCTGCCCCATTTCCCTGGATTGGGAGAAACTTATCACGAGTGCGGAGTCTGTGTTTCTCATTAGGAATCAGGACCCCTGCCCCCCACCCCTCCAGCACTGTCAGTTTTCCGACAGTTCAGAAATGCCCACTGGCCATTCCTCAGAGCTGCATTTCGGCAGCGCGGTTCTCAGCTCACTGTACCAGCGTACATTCCTTTGGCCTCACAGCTGCCTGCGAGGTAGAGAAATATCATGATTAGCATTCCCATTTTACAGAAGGGGAAGCAGAAGGAAACAGCGGGGAAAGTGTCTTGGTCAGAGTCACACAGCAAGTCAATAGGGAAGTCAGCTCTTGGGTTAGGGACTGTCCATTCGCTCTCTGTTTGTACAGCTCCTAGCACAATGGGGTTCGGGGCCACGAGGGCTCCGAGCGCTGCCACAGTACAAATACTAAAATAATAATAACGCTGAAAATAAACCCCATGTACTGACTGCCGGTTCCCTGCTTTAACTCCTGGGCACGCTGCCTTCTTGCACTAGCGACTGGCCAAAACCGGTCCCATTTGGGGAGGTTTCTGCTAAAGTCACAGTGGACAGCTCCCAAAAATCTAGGGCTGGAGTTCCATCCGGTGCGTCTCCTCCAGCAAAAGGAAGTGAGTCACCGTCCCCAAGTGGGAGGCGCAGAAATCAGACTCCCTTCCAAATGCTTTCATCCCATTCTGAACTACATGGGGGCTGGGCTGCAGCTGCCCCCATCCCCCTACAGGGCTCTTTGGGGGGAAGCAAGGAATGTGCATTTTATAAGGAGGTGCTATTAAATGTGCACACAACCCCCCCCCCCAAAAAAAAACCCCCAAAACCTGCAATAAAATCCAATTAAGGCTGAGAGGTAGAGCCACAAAGTCAGGACATTTCTGCGTTCACATGATTGCAGCTGCCTCCGCTCGCCTCCTTGGTGCCTTATTCCTGCACATCTGGTCTGTCTCTGTCAGAGCTGGCCACTCTGACTAAACAGGGGCTTCACAGATTGAAACCATTTTTAAAAAGAATAACAACAGTTTCGTATCCAAGCCGAGGAGGTACCTACTGAGTTTAGTCCTGTAATGTGGGCACATAGTGTTCCGAATGCCCTCTAGTGGTGGCTCTCATTACAGTACTACTTAGTACAGGAAATTGCCTGTGAGACAGCACTACCCAGAATACTTAATAAAGACATAGATGTGCCTTTGGTTGGATAGTGGATTTTCAGCAGCACCTCAAGGTCTCTCTCTTCCCTTAAATACAATACATAAGTCCAACATAATTAGATGCGTTCAACACACTGGGATTGCAACAGAAGATCTGACTCATCCTTGACACCATGTTGCTAGAATCAAGTATTAATGTATTGTGTGAGACCAACGTGAGGGGCCCACGACCCTTTCCATTCTGAGCTCCATTTTCGGGGGGGTTATCACTGAAACTGGTGAGCAGGAGGAAGTAAGATAAACATACCCAGTTGGACAGCCAAGATCGGTCGCGGTCCGAAGACTCCGCCCCAGATACCGAGGCTTGATCCAAGCTGGAGCGGATGAGGACCGAGGAGCTCAGGACCCTCGGCAGGGCCTCGCATTGCTGAGTGGAGGGGATGTTTTGTTCAGTTTGTGTTACAGCGCTGCAGAGCTGAGTTTATTGCCCTTCAGCCCTATAGAATTATCTGACGGGCTCAGTGGCTTAAAGTTTTTAACGGGGCCACTGCTTTTCAGAGGTGCTGACACCCAGCAGCTCCCGCTGAAGTCAATGGGGGCTGTGGCCCTCAGCACCTCTGAGTATCAGGCTCCCAGTGGCTCAGGTTTGTCACGCAAACATTGATGGAACCATATTCAGTGGCCACTTCTTCAAATGTCTGGGAGAGCCTGGGCAGTCTCCGCCCTGCACCCAGACACCTCCTGCCACTCCCTGGGTGACATAAGAGAAGAGGCTCTTTTCCCTTTGCCCTGATCAGGGTTATCAGGAGTCCCTGACTCAACATGTTGGTTCCATTCTCTTGCCTTTCTCCTAGTCTCTCCTCATCTGTAGCTGATGTTACAGCACAGCCTGCCACAGGCCCTCTGCCGTAGCTGCCAGCTCTCTCCTTTTGGCCTGGGGCAGGCCCAGGCGTCACAGCCCTGCCCAAAGCACAATACCAGCCTCTTGCCCTGAGCAGGCCGGAGGCTGGCTGGGGAGACCCCTCTGCTCACTCTGGTGCCGGAGAGCAGAGGAGCTGTATCAGGCAGGAAGGGCAGCGTAGTCGAGCCAGCGGCTGCCTCCTGCCTGGAGAGGGGGTGGCATGTCCCTCCCCACAACCCTTCCCCGCCTCCTAGGGAAGGGGGGGATGGAGAGATTCTGCTGGGGGGAGGGAGACGCAGGTAGAGGGAGAAAAGGGACAGAGAATGAACCGGGGATGTGGGGAGAGGAGAGAATCAGGCAATGGGAGGTGCAGTTGCTGGAGGGGGTGGGGATCAGAGGCCTCCTTCCCCAAACACACCAGTCCGGATAGCAGGCCCCTGGACCTCTGCCGGAAAGACAATGTCAAAGGGGAGGGAGCCCAGCAGGGGAGCTGTGTAGGGCAGCATGGAGGATGTTGGGGGTCTCATGGGGGCCTCCATAGATTCTTATAGGCATTTGAACTTCTGGATGGCTCTCTTCGCCTCCTTAAACCTGCATTCGGAGTGCGCCCGGCCAAGGGAGTGGCTTTGCCTGTGGGGTGGAAAGGATCCTTGCCCGCCAGGGATTGCACAGAGCAGGCTTCGTTCACTGCAGCCAATGTGATAGCCAGTCGCCTGGCTGAGGACGAGCCTCGTAAATCACAACGGACGAGTTCATGATAATGAGAAGCAGCTTTACGAGGTTTCCACAGAGGTGAAGCTGCCCGGGAAACAAGCGTACAGCGTTCCCTTTGGGCCCCGCCGGGGAGAATCACCACCTGTAATACACTGGAGTGACACATGGTGGCCATAAGCACAATCAAGGGAACTGACTGCTTAGGGTTCCTCAAATGCAAGGCCCAATCCACACCTGCTGGCCGTGCGACCAGAGCAGGAGGAAATGCACAGCACACTCCCTGCTCCCTCCCTGCTACAGGGGAACTGAGATCTGGCTCGCTTGGCTCAGCTCTGAGTCCCGCTGAGTTCTTTGGCATCTCAACAAAGTTCAGGATCCAGGGAGAGGGCTGAATTGGTTCAATGCTCAAGCGGCACTTGGTCCCACAGGGCGAGAGGAGAACATTGTAGAGGCTCTGGGACTGGTGTGATAAACTTGGCAGTTTGAGGAGATGCTGGAACACTGTCATCTGCCCAGTACCAGCCAAAAGAGCTGGAAAATGGCGGACGCAAGAGAGATCAACCTGGAGGATTAACTTGAGTGTCTGCACCTGTTAAATGGAAGTTCAGGCAGTGAAACCAGTTGGCACCAAAACGCCCACGTGGGGGAGCATCAGACACATTGCACTGCAGATATATTTGTTCACGGTAGCATTCGCCATGGGCTAGGTGCTGTCCAGATAGTCAAGAAGGGGTGAGTTGTCCATGCCTTGATTTGCTCAGTTTACCTTGTCCAAGAAACGTGTATGCAATAAACCACCAGCGCCCCCAAGTCCTCCCTGCCAAAGTGTGACACCATGTCTCCAACCAGACAAGGTCTTTCAAGCCTGATTTGTATGCCGCTAAGCCAGGGGTAGGCAACCTATGGCACGCGTGCCGAAGGCGGCACGTGAGCTGATTTTCAGTGGCACTCACGCTGCTTGGGTCCTGGCCACTGGTCCGGGGGGATCTGCATTTTAGTTTAATTTTAAATGAAGCTTCTTAAACATTTTTAAAACCTTATTTACTTTACATACACCAATAGTTTAGTTATATATTATAGACTTATAGAAAGAGACCTTCTAAAAACGTTAAAATGTATTACTGGCAGGTGAAACCTTCAATTCGAGTGAATAAATGAAGACTCGGCACCCCACTTCTGAAAGGTTGCCGACTCCTGCGCTAACCTATCCCTTCCGAGACAGAGCACAGAGCAGTTACCACAGAAGGCAGTCTCAACAAGGGTCGAAGGGACCTGGGACTCCTTGCTGACGGAGGAAGAGAAGCACGTTCTCCATCAAGCGTTTCAGATCTGCTCTTTAGCCCACAATTACACATAATTGTCCTTGTTTTCTTTATTCCACTCAAATCATTCCCAATTGCCCAGGGACCTCAAGGGTTCGCTACCTCTCCTTATGACCGACATGCCAGAAGAGCATGTGTTTTATCTCAGACTCACAAGGTTTGTGGCTCAGATCAGAGCGAGAGCTGTACTATTAGCATAGAGTTCACACATTTTCAGGCCATCAGAGAGAGGGAGGGCTAAGCCAGGATGGCTGTGGCTGTCTGAGTTTAGACGGAGGCAGAATTTCAGGCTCCATTAGTGAAATCCCACTGCATCCCTGGGCTCTATTAAAGATCCCTTCTCAGGCTGCTTGAAGCTGAAAGCTAAGCCCACCCCATAAGTCAACGTCTCTGCGCAGCTACCTCCGAAGTGGTGATGGGGGACCCTCGGAAGTTTGGGAGAAAGCCTCGGCACTTTGAAGAGTTACAGCTTAGCAGACTTTATTCCCAGGGTCTAAAACCTCCCATTTGTCTCCATTCCCTTTCCCTCTTCATGACTAAACCAGAGTTTTCTCCCTTTTCCTGACCAGCCGCTGCATCTCCCCAGTTCCCAACAGCTCCCCCAACCCTTGGATGATATCCCGCACCAGGGACAAGGCATCTCAAAGTCTGGCCTCTAGCTAGTCACCTTGGTCATATTTGGTGCATCCTGGGGCTCCCCAGGTCAGAGGCTCCCCTCCCCAGGGTGCATTGCGCCCCCTCTGGCTCCTGGGAAGCCTCACAATTCACAAGCTTCAAAGAGAGCAACCAGCCGGGCTGAGGTGGACAGAGTTAAAGCGAGCCCGCTGCCTGCATTTCATCCCCCCCCCCCCTCCCCGACAGACACCGGGGGTTCGTCCCGACACAAGCCCTCCTGGGGAGAAGGGGCGTGCGCAACGCGTGTTTTCATGGAGACTCTGCAGCAACATTCGAGCTGCTCAAACAGACCTTGACGAAAACCAGGCCGCCGCGCCCTGGCACTGGCCTGGGGGCAGGACAAGGGATGACGAAGTGGCTGCTGTGAGGTGGGGCAGTTGTCACATCACTCCCTCTCCTNCCCCCCCCCCCCCCCCCCCCCCCCCCCCCCCCCCCCCCCCCCCCCCCCCCCCCCGAGCCTCATCAGTGAAAGCCGGGAGAACAGCCCCCACTCCCCTCTGTCCAAGGGCTCTGCTCTGTGGTAAACTAAGGGGCTTCTGACAGAAAAGTAAACTGTGGCCACGGGAGTTTACACAGCACAAATAAGCAGCACTTTGGTGTGTTTAACATTCCCGTCCCCCTGAATTAGCAGAGAGGCCCTGAACCACAGCGATGCTCCTTGCACTCCATATAACCCCCGCTCCGGCCCTGCAGCCCCAGCTAACGCTGACAAGCCCCGGCACAGAGACCAGCCGAAATTAGGGGGAGCTTCGGACATCTGAGTGGACAGATGCCTTCAGCTCCCAGAGCTGCCATCCTGGGTCCTTCCGCCAGCACAAAACACAAAGGGAAGGTGCAAAAGAAGTACCCTCACCCCCCACCCCCCCGAGTGTTTCCATAGGCTGCACTTTAGTGGGGGGACCAGGGTACCGAACAATGCTCCCAGCTACCAAAAACAGGTCAGCAGCAGCAGGAGGGACCAACTGTTTGTTTATTCCCCAGAGATGCTGCCTCACCCTTTCTCCCCCCCCCCCTCCCCCAGAGAAAGGATGCCTCAGGCAGGAGGAGGAGCTGGCGGAGGCCTGAAGTCTGATCTGCAAACAGCCCTGCTCTGGGGGAGACATTTCCAGCTAGGGCCAGCCATGGCACAGTTAATTGCCCATTGTGCACGGCCTTGAGGACATCAGCTTCGCAGCCTGGACTGGAGGAGGAGGATGTGGCTGCAGCTTCAGCGAGAGGCACTTCATGGGCATTTTCTGGCTGCAGCTCACTGGCCCCCTTTAAGGACTTGCCTCTGTTGGGATGCTGCACCCAACCCTGCAGGCTCCGGTGCCAGACAAAGAACAGGGGGAACTGCTAGTGACCCTGGCTAAGGCTGCCTTTTATAATTACAGTGAATATACCATTGCCTCCGTTTTCTCTACAAGTCCCTTTTAGTTAGCACAGATCATGTTACTTAGCTAGCATGGGGAATGAAACATTCATAAGGGTGACGGCGCTTGGTTTTTATTTTCTGTTCTCTCTCTCTCTTGTTCCTGGTACTCTTTCCTTTCTCTGTCTTCCTCTCTTTTAACTACAAGCCAGTCGTTATCATTTCAAACAGAACAATACCCAATGCTGATATTTCCACCTCGTGAGAAAATCGTCCCCTTTTCATCAGAAACCCAATTTGGGTGCAAATAAAGCTCCGGAGGTGCCAAACCGCCCTGCTTGGGATGGGCAGGGGCAGCTCTGGAGAGATGGAACCTCTCCGGTCCTGTTTGGAGCCAGCAGATCCGTCCCAGAGGAGCTCACCCAAATGCCAGCCAATCGCACTGTGGCGCGGACTCGACGTGGGTCTAGTTTGAAGGAGAGCAGGGGGAGGGCTCCTAATTTCAACCTGTGACTGTCTCGCTTTCGACCGCCTTTCTCTGGGAGAAATAAAAAAGTAAGCACACCAGGAAACCCCTGGCAAGAGGCGGGGGTTGGCAGGGCCGTCGGGGGGTGGCTGGAGGAGGGACACACCAGCTCCGTGCTGGTTGCGAGCCAGGTTTGCCTGGCCTCGCACTCTGGTTTAATAAACTCCGAAAGGGGGTTTTCAAAGGCCCACTTGATCTCCCCTATCAGGCGTCCCCTTCTTCCTTTCAGAGCTGGGGGACTGGAAAGAGGGGGGGAAAGCCCTCCAAGAACAACAGGGCCAGAGAAAGAAGCGCCTGAGGGTTTGACTATGAATTTTTGATGAACAGAAGGAGACCCTGCCCCCTTCAAGGAGCGCTGGGTGCAATGTCAATAATGTTAGTTTAAGTAATTTAGCATGGTTCAGTGGCTCTCTGAGAGCGGCTTGTATTCAGTCTGGGCCTCTCTAACAAGCCTCTTTTGCTCTGGGCTCCCTGGCACTGAGACTCTAACAATAGCCGCTTTCAAGGGGCTGCACTCTATGGAGTACTTGTCTTTCCACATCCTAACCCTGCCGCGTCCACCAAAGAGGGGGTCCGGCTCCTTTCACGCCCTCCCTCGCTGCAGTGGCAAGAGCTAACGGCACTTTAGGAGAGGATAGGTCAGGCTGAGATCAGCCGGTGTCCCGTCCCCTCCCCGCACACACTGCTGGAACAGAGCTGGCGCTCGGCGGTGCAGGTGAGGCGAGGATCCGCTTAGCTCCAGGGCCGAGGCGCTTTGTCACTCCTCAGTCCAACAACAGGGGAGCTGCACCTGGGCCAGGCTGCAGGTTCCCGGGCCGGATGGCAGCACCGGGCCATGGCTGAGAGCGCTAGGGGTCGGCTGGCCTTCCCAGCGTGTGTAGGGAGAGGCGGTCTTGGATCTCAAACCCAGGCAGAGCTTCTGGGTGCAAAACTGCTTGGGGGAGTGCTACCTTCCACTGGTTCACCCTGAAGAACCCCCGACCCTCCTACCCCCCCAACACCCCACCCCCACCCTGCACACCCCTCGGCCTCCTCCCTTCCACCTCCCTGAACCCCACCCAGGCCTCCTCCCCTCACTGAACACCCCCCAGGCCTCTTCCTCCTTAAACACCCCNCGCCCCCCCCCCCCCCCCCCCGCACACACTGCTGGAACAGAGCCGGCGCTCGGCGGTGCAGGTGAGGCGAGGATCCGCTTAGCTCCAGGGCCGAGGCGCTTTGTCACTCCTCAGTCCAACGACAGGGGAGCTGCACCTGGGCCAGGCTGCAGGTTCCCGGGCCGGACGGCAGCACCGGGCCATGGCTGAGAGCGCTAGGGGTCGGCTGGCCTTCCCAGCATGTGTAGGGAGAGGCTGTCTTGGATCTCAAACCCAGGCAGAGCTTCTGGGTGCAAAACTGCTTGGGGGAGTGCTACCTTCCACTGGTTCACCCTGAAGAACCCCCGACCCTCCTACCCCCCCAACACCCCACCCCCACCCTGCACACCCCTCGGCCTCCTCCCTTCCACCTCCCTGAACCCCACCCAGGCCTCCTCCCCTCACTGAACAAGCCCCAGGTCGTCTCCTCTCCCCCTACTTGAGCACTCCCTGGCCCCTTCCTCCTCCCTTAACACCCCCCAGGCCTCTTCTTCCTTAAACACTCCCACAACTCTCCTCCTCTTTCCCTACCCCCCTACCCCATAGGTCTACTACCCCACCCCAGATTCAGCTTTCTCACTCTGCCTCCCTCTTTCTGAACCTAAACCTTCCCTCCAGACCCCCTCGCCTCATTCACCCTGACCCCACCCAGGCCTCGTCCCCCACCCCAATCTCCCCCCAGCTCTCTGTCTCCTGAAGATCCCCAGCTGCCTACCTCTCTCCATGGGGCTGGCTGTTCTTTCCCAACAGTACATGCTCCTCTGGGAAGCAGGCTTGGGCGGAGAAGCCCTCATGGCACATCCTGCCCCAGGGAACCCCCCCGAAGCAGAAGGGGTTTTGATAGAGCAGCCAACATGAGCCCCATTGAGTGCATGCCAGCCCCATGGAATAGCCCAGCAGGGCTGGAGCATACCAAGGGCATGAGGGAGCTAGGGTGACACAGGGGGTGGGCTGGGCCTGGGTCAGATAAGGAGTTTTGAGAAGGGGTCGTTGCTCATTTGGGGCTCATCAGAGGTCAGGTGGCATGGGAGTAGGGTGACCAGACAGCAAGTGTGAAAAATCAGGACAGGGGGTGGGGGTTAATAGGAGCCTATATAAGAAAAAGACCCGAAAATCAGGACTGTCCCTATAAGAAAATCAGGACTGTCCCTATAAGAAAATCGGGACATCTGGTCACCCTACATGGGAGGGTCTCAGACTGAAGAGGCCCACTGGGCAGAGGAGGGGAGTTGGACATTCAGTGAGCCCGGGGGTGCTGGAGACGGAGGGGACCCAGGCGTTCGGGAGGGTGAATGGAGTGTTCAGGGAGCCAGCCAGGAGGAGGAGGGGGCAGGTGTCCAGGCTGGGAGCAAAGCAGCTTTGCAGGGTGCATTTCTCCCACACACACCTGTCCTGGGGACGGGACACAGGGCTGAGGGCTTCATCCTGCAGCCTCTCTGCGGGGGGCCTGGGAGCAGGGCGCTCTGCCACGGAGCGGGGCGCTGCGGAGGGGTGCAGGACAGGCTGGGTCACACTCAGACCTGCTCGTCTCCCCACCCACCTGCCTCTCTCAGTGCAGACCCCCTTTGGGGTCCATTCCCCATGGATTCGCTAGCCTGCTCTGGTCTCCCAAGGAAACACTTGCTGTTAACGGCCAGCCCCCCCGTCTAAACATAGGTATCAAGGGAGAAATAAGCCGGAAGTTGCTTCCCCCTCATTCCCTCTTCTGTGTCTTCCATTCAGGCCTGAGCCCTGCTGGTTCTCACCCGCCGGCCTGTCTCTCCTGGGACTGGATTTCCCCCTCCCCCGCAGCCAGCTGAGGCAGGTGCACCCACTCAGGACTGCCACCCGTCTGCAGGGGCAGGAGAAGAAGCAGAGCTGCAAATCAGCTATGCTTCCGAAGGCCATCCAGGCAGCCTGGCCTCTCTCCTCCGGGCAGCATTCTGGGGAGGTAAAGCATACCAAAGACCTCTCTGCTCTAACAACCGCTCCAGACCTCTCCCTTCTCGGCACACAAACCCCTCACTTGGCGCTCCGACACAAGGCAGGGGGCAGTCGAAATGTCTCCCAGCTGATACTAATTCTCAGGGTCAGGGTCTCGTACCCGGCGGGTTCCAGAACCTCACTCATTCTGACAGTCCGGCCTGGGACTGCTTAATACTCACTTTACGCTAGTGTGAATGGCAATGCATGGCTATCCATGCCATGCCCCCTCTGGTGTCCGTCCCCCCCCCCCAGCATACTCTCTGCAGTGCAGACTGCAAGGGATGCATTTGGGCTGATCTCTGCTAGTTCTGTGCTGGGGGGATTCTCCCCTGGCCCTCCGAGCTGCCTTTACAACCCCTGTACATCACTGGAGTGGCATATAGGGGCAGAGTCAGGGAGGGGGGAAATCTCTCCCGGTGTAAGTTAGGTGACCTTTCTCACCCCCACAAATAACCAATGGTAACTAGCTAAAGTGTCTAATTCACAAACAACCCACCAAGAGAGAGGCATTTGCATAAAGTCTCCAAACACCTTTGCATGAGGAAGAAACTTACCAAAATTCAGAGCCCGCCAATCAGCAGCGGCTCCAGGCACCAGCGCTCCAAGCACGTGCCTGGGGCAGCAAGCCGCGGGGCTCACCCTGCTGGTCCCTGCGAGGGCGGCAGTCAGGCAACCTTCGGCGGCATGCCTGCAGGAGGTCCGCCGGTCCCGCGGATTTTTNAAACTTACCAAAATTCAGAGCCCGCCAATCAGCAGCGGCTCCAGGCACCAGCGCTCCAAGCGCGTGCCTGGGGCAGCAAGCCGCGGGGCTCACCCTGCTGGTCCCTGCGAGGGCAGCAGTCAGGCAGCCTTCGGCGGCTTGCCTGCGGGAGGTCCGCCGGTCTTGGGGCGGCAAAAAAGCTTGAGCCGCCCCTGCCGCCAATGCCTAATTCATGAACCGAAAAGAGGCTAAATGCCTCAAATAAATGGGCTGTGGGAATACTCCCCCCAGCTCTGGCGCGGACACTGTTATGTCTGTTGTTAAGTTAAAATAAAACAAGGTTGAAATAGAAAGAGCAAGAAGGACCTTGGGAAGTCAGAACCCGCTTAGCAAAGCCCCCTGCGTGGATCTGTCCTGCTATTTGGTTGCAGCTGTTGGCTTTGTGGCTGTTCCGCTCTTGTTCTCTCCCCATGGGCTGCAGAGGATCGATTTGGGGAAGGGGAGCAATTAGCAAAAGAAACCCATGTTCATTTTTAGACTAAATTATTTGCTGAGAAAATAAGGTTCATTTAGAAAACAAATCAGGAGTCCGTCCTAATGAGCTGCTTTCCCTACCATTTGGCAGCCAGCGTGGCTGCTTTGAAGGTGACTTTTGACCCCTGAAAGTCCTGAAGGCTCCAAGATGCCCTTCCACTGAAGTTCCAGCCGGCCGGCCTGAAATCATTAGAGGAATTTTCCAGCCTTCTCCAAGAGCACCTGCCAACAATTAGAGCCATCTCTCCAGAGGCTAAACTCCTTCCCAGCCATCTCCTCCTCAACACTTCCATGGCCCTCTCACCCCTCAGTCATTCCAGTGAAAATAGGTTGGTGGGGGGAGGAGATTAAGCTCTTTCCTATTATCTATATTACAGCAGCACCTAAAGATGCCAACAACTGGGACCCCATTTTTCTGGGTGCTGTACACACATGGCAAGAGACAGTCCCTGCCCTGTAGAGTTTTCTAATTAGGGAGCCAACGCATTCTAACGGAAAGTATAGAGCCATCATTACGTAAACAGTGCAGATGGTTAAGCACAGTGTAAGGACATCTTCAACAGCACACCATGCTGATGCATTGACTCAGCAGAAAGTGCATCGGCTTCTCAATCACTAGCCCAGGTTCCGGCAGTGTTTGGGTTTACCCTGGCAGACGCCCATCCACGTCAAAAACTGGCCCAATCCTGATTAGGTTGTGAAAGCTGATGGCACAGCGGTGCAATGTAAGAGGACCATACTGTGTTAGGACCTGTGACAGTAAGCAGGGGGCAGGCAAAAGCTGTTAGTGAAAATGAAACAAATGAGGCAATTAAAAAAAAAAAACCCATCAAAGAAGGGAGAAATGAATCACCCCTGAGATAAACAGAAAATTAAAAGCTCCGCTCAGGACTAATCTGCAAATCCACCCTGCAGATGTTCAGTGTTTCTAAGGAGGCTGTGAGAATTTTGCATTTAAAGAAAGGCTCTGTTGAAAGCAGCTGGAGAACAGGTGGGAAAGGGCCCTGCCAGCACGCAGGGAAGACACTTAAACCTCTGGCCGTAGAAAGCCAAGTTCAGCCCTCCCCCTCTTCTTTGGGGCTCGCATGGCACATTATGTACCTCTGAGTGGGTACGAAACAGGCCAGCCTGCCCCTGCTAGGGCCACCTCCCCACCTTGGG
This sequence comes from Platysternon megacephalum, assembly GCA_003942145.1. Lineage (NCBI taxonomy): Eukaryota > Metazoa > Chordata > Testudines > Platysternidae > Platysternon > Platysternon megacephalum. The sequence continues at coordinate 1,386,286 of QXTE01000097.1, forward strand.
GCTTTGCAGGGGAGCCACTTCCAGAAGCGGTGGCTGGGGGCACGTATCTCAGAGACACCAGAGAGTCATGGTGGTGGCAAAACCATTACAGATCTGATCCTCCATGGGGGGGATAAATACTGAACCCTGTCAGCACTGGGCCTGCCTCACCCCAGCACAGCAAGGGGGCTAGACAGGGCTGGGTTTAATTTCTTAACAGCAGCAAAGCGTCTCCCACCCAGCTCGTAAAACAGCCACATTCGATAACAGCAGGTTCTTTGCAGCCGCTCCACTGTGTCTGGGGGCTTTAAACTCCTGTCCTATCTGTACCCACGTCCGCTCACAGCACCCGAGACAGGTATCTGGGCCTGCTCACCACCCTGAGAGATAGTGGTGGGCCTGGGTCCTTGGCAGACCTGTCCTGGGTCCCCACGCCAGGTAGGCGGGAGATGTGTTGGTCTGTACCAGTGGTTCTCAACCTATTTACCAGTGTGGGCTGCATACGCAGCTCTTTATGTGTTATGTGGGCCGCAGCCACGCAATATATATGCAATCTGTATGGCCCTGAGGATGTCACATGGGCCGCAGCTGCGTGCTGATTGGGCCACAAGGGGCCCGTGGGAGGCAGGTTGAGAACCACTGGTCTATATATTATAGCTAACTGGTTCTCATGGCCCTTTCTCTGTGCTGCTGGGGACAGGGACTGGTGTGCACTCTTCACTGTGCTCCCTACGGCGCATCGACTNGGGGGGGGGGGGGGGGGGGGGGGGGGGGGGGGGGGGGGGGGGGGTGTTGTAGCATTTTTATTACATTCTGCTAAGGTGCCCAGAGGCCCTTGGGCAAGTGGCACCAAGAAATAACCAGCATTGCTCTTACTGTAACATTTCCATGCAATAATCAGGCAGCTGAGGGGGCTCCCTCCCCCACAAGCTCCCCTCCACACAGCCAATGCTGGCATGGGAATACTCTCCCTCTCCCCCCATCCACACTCAGTCTGGACTGTGCCCCCCTCCACTCCAGCACCGTGATCGGCACCGTCTCCTTTCTGCCAAGGGAAAGGATCGAATGTAGATACCGATGATGAAAGGCCCGAATCCAAATGCTGCCTGGGAATTTCCTTCTCGCTTTTCCATTTCTTTTTTCCTTTCCCTCTTCTCTCCTTCCAGTCGCTTTTTACTGTTTCCCTTGTCCCTCCTTCCTGTCCCATTGTTCTTTTTCCTTCTGATGTTTTCCCTCCTCTTACTGTCTCCACCTTCTCCCTCCAAGCACTCCGCTCTCTCTTTCCTCAGGCCCAGCTCCCGTCTCTTTGTACACTGCGCTTTTCTCTGCAAAGGCAGAACTGCCTCCTGCCATCCCTGCTCCAGCCCCAAGCCTGCCAGGGAAGGAGTTCGTTTCCAGAATTTCCATGTCCCTCTGTCCCTGGCAATTGGACTCATCAAAATGGGGGCCCTGGCCTGCCCTTATGCAACTGAAGGATTTGCCAAAAGTTCACAGGTGACTGTGTCCATCCCAGCACTGCCTGTCTCAACTCATGGTGTGCACGTGTAACCCACACACCTCCTGGGTGTGGTGCTCTGTCCCATCTAGGGGCACTGAGACCACTTAAAGAGAAAGAGATAAAATGAGTCTGCTCGACAGCCTTAGCTAAGGGCCATTTGGCTTTTAGCTCATGTGGTAGAGGCTCATGCACTAAGCTCCCGAGGCCCCAGGTTCAATCCCAACGAGTGGGGTTACAGTCCGTGTTACACACATGCCTCTATTTTTACACACCCTCCCAACCCCTGCATGGAAGTCACACCTTGCAAACTGCCTCCCTTCACACACGGACACGNTGTACCCACGTCCGCTCACAGCACCCGAGACAGGTATCTGGGCCTGCTCACCACCCTGAGATATAGTGGGGAGCACTGGGAGATGGGCCTGGGTCCTTGGCAGACCTGGCCTGGGTCCCCACGCCAGGTAGGCGGGAGATGTGTTGGTCTGTACCAGTGGTTCTCAACCTATTTACCAGTGTGGGCTGCATACGCAGCTCTTTATGTGTTATATGGGCCCTCCTCCCCACAAGCTCCCCTCTGCCCTCCACACAGCCAATGCTGGCATGGGAATACTCTCCCTCTCCCTCCATCCACACTCAGTCCGGACTGCGCCCCCCTCCACTCCAGCACCGTGATCGGCGCCGTCTCCTTTCTGCCAAGGGAGAGGATCGAATGTAGATACCGATGATGAAAGGCCTAAATCCAAATGCTGCCTGGGAATTTCCTTCTCGCTTTTCCATTTCTTTTTTCCTTTCCCTCTTCTCTCCTTCCAGTCGCTTTTTACTGTTTCCCTTGTCCCTCCTTCCTGTCCCATTGTTCTTTTTCCTTCTGATGTTTTCCCTCCTCTTACTGTCTCCACCTTCTCCCTCCAAGCACTCCGCTCTCTCTTTCCTCAGGCCCAGCTCCCGTCTCTTTGTACACTGCGCTTTTCTCTGCAAAGGCAGAGCTGCCTCCTGCCATCCCCGCTCCAGCCCCGAGCCTGCCAGGGAAGAAGTTCGTTTCCAGAATTTCCATGTCCCTCTGTCCCTGGCAATTGGACTCATCAAAATGGGGGCCCTGGCCTGGCCTTATGCAACTGAAGGATTTGCCAAAAGTTCACAGGTGACTGTGTCCATCCCAGCACTGCCTGTCTCAACTCATGGTGTGCACGTGTAACCCACACACCTCCTGGGTGTGGTGCTCTGTCCCATCTAGTGGCACTGAGACCACTTAAAGAGAAAGATCAAATGAGTCTGCTCTACAGCCTTAGCTAAGGGCCATTTGGCTTTTAGCTCATGTGGTAGAGGCTCATGCACTAAGCTCCCGAGGCCCCAGGTTCAATCCCAACGAGTGGGGTTACAGTCCGTGTTACACACACGCCTCTATTTTTACACACCCTCCCAACCCCTGCACGGAAGTCACACCTTGCAAACTGCCTCCCTTCACACACGGACACATTAACTGGGCACTGACACCCCGGCTACCCACCGTGTGCTCACACGAACCCTCCTCACTGCAGACCTGGAACCTTCTCTAGCGTTCAGGGGCGGAATGTGGTGCGATCTCCCTGCTCACCCGCTGCTCTTTTCTTTCTCTCTTGGGTAGAGACGGGCCCTTGGATCTGAACCCAGAACCCAACTCGCCTGGCTGCTGGAGACGTTGGGTTCCAGTGCTGTACACTGCTGCTCCGGCTCATCTCAGCATGCACCTATCCTGAGACACATCAAAATCCACCCTAGGGCCCCAGTCCTTCTCTTGTTAAAGGCAGTGGCATACCTCCCCTTCACTTTAACAGGAGCTGGAAGAATAACCCACAGCCACGCACACACCCGTACACGCCCCCCTCCCAACTTCTTTCACAGCTACGAATCCCCTGCGCCCAGAGGATGGCAATGAGTTAATAAAGGATTTATGGCTTTTGTCTGACCTTTGTTTCTTTTCCTTATGAAGGGGTCATGTGTTCACATGGGCTGGCTCTCGGGCAGAGACCAGTGTGCTGGAGGGACGCGTGTGCCTCCGTGCAAAACAGATCGATGTGCAAAAACCGAGCACTGAAGGGTTATCCAGCTTTGAGCATTGCTGTACTCGGTGACCCCCACAACAAGCTGTTTGGGAACTGCTCCGTTATGTGCATCACACACCACAACAATACACGGTTCCCAGAACCTCCAAGGGGGTCCCACCTGGTACCCAGAACGGCTGTGGAGTTAGTATTCCAGTTGCACGTGCCCTGACGGGCTGGCCAGACTGTGCTAGAGACCGTGGTGACAGGTTTCCCCAGCCCTCGGAGAAACCAAGTGCAGAACGGCCTCTTGGCAGAGACAGTGGGATACGCTCATTCTTCATGCACCGAAGACTTCTCTGCACAGGCTGGGCTCATAACTGGAGAAGCCAGACGTAGTGCCCGGGATTCAGTCACTATGCAGAGACAGCTGGGTTTGTGAGACCCATGAGAACCCCATGGTGACCAGTCAGTTGGACACACTTGATCAGACTGAGCCTCTACGGGCTGTCACATTGCACTAGCAGTTCTCTGGTGGCGCCAACGGTAATTGTAGAACTTAAGCTCCCATCCCCTCAAAGTCTCACATCTCCAGGACCACAAATGTCTGTGTTGCTTATTCACATAGTTACTATTTCAAATCGAAAGCTAATTTGATCTCTGGATGCTGAATCTCTCCCTTTAGCTTTCTGTGCCGCAGCTCGTTCACACTGTGGGATCAAGACGAAAAATAGCCTCTGACATCAAGACTTGGCCAGTAGCAGCTGGACGGAAAGCACCCACTCAGTTCAGATGCACACTAGCGGACAAACCACTTTTCGGTCATGCATCCAGGGGCTGTACTTTAAACAGGAGTACCTGGGTACTAACCCTGCTGTCACCATAAAGTCCTGTGGAATGCTGCGTAATTACTGTAATTATATATTTCCCTGCAGTATGTTATTCAGCCATTAGATGGCTCCATGTGCTACATAGAGTTCCAAAAAGGGCGTGGTCCATGGTAAACCAAGAAGACAAAGCTGGAATACGAGCTGTGTGCAAGCCTGTATGTTTGTCTATAGTTGTCATTAGTTTCATTAATAAACATCACGTCGCTAAGGACTGTGATTGCATATAGCAGGGCAATACTAACAACTGTCAAATCCTAGTGTGACGGGTTGGATCACAGAAACCCCCTTGGGAGCTGCCACCCGATGTGCCAACATTACCTCTATCCCTGTTTTCCCTGCCAGTTTAAAATTCCAGCACCCTGTCTTGCTGAGCCAGACACACCCGTCTGCTCCAACACAGACCCAGGGTCTGAAATACTTGCCCCAAAGCTGCAGGTTTACCGGAAAACAGCTCACAGAAGTGTGCTTGTCTTTAGCACTCAGATGCCCAACTCCCAATGGGGTCTAAACCCAAATAAATTTGTTTTACCCTGTATAAAGCTTATACAGGGTAAACTCAAATTGTTCGCCCTCTATAACACTGATAGAGAGATATGCACAGTTGTTTGCTCCCCCAGGTATTAATACATACTCTGAGTTAATTACTAAGTAAAACGTGATTTTATTAAATACAGAAAGTAGGATTTAAGTGATTCCAAGTAGTAACAGACAGAACAAAGTAAGTCACCAAGCAAAATAAAATAAAATGCGCAAATCTATGTCTAATCAAACTAAATACAGATAATCTCACCCTTAGAGATGCTTCAGTAAGTTTTTCCTCAGACTGGACACCTTCCAGGCCTGGGCACAATTCTTTCCCCTGGTACAGCTCTTGTTCCAGCTTAGGTGGTAGCTAGGGGATTCTTCATGATGGCTCCCCTCTCCTCTGTTCTCTTCCACCCCTTTATACATCTTCTGCATAAGGCAGGAATCCTTTGTCCCTCTGGGTTTCCACCCCCCCTCACTGGAAAAGCACCAGGTTAAAGATGGATTCCAGTTCAGGTGACATGATCACATGTCACTGCAAGACTTCATTACCCACCTGCCAGCACACACATATACAGGAAGACTCACAGGTAAAACACAGCCATCTGCAGACAATGGCTCTGGTTAATCGGAGTCATCAAGATTCCAAACCACCATTAATGGCCCACACTTTGCATAATTACAATAGGCCCTCAGAGTTCTATTTCATATGTCTAGTTTTAGATACAAGAGTGGGACATTTATACAAATAGGATGATCACACTCAGTAGAGACCTTTTGCATGAAGTATATCCCAGGTACATTCTATTCACTTATCATATTTTTATAAAACCATATCGACTGCACCACGTCACACCTAGGTAACATCAGATTTGCAACAATATTTACTGTCCTAGTTCTCCATTATTTTATCACCGGCCTGGAGACTCCGGTGAACTGTCTCCTGGCTTCTATTAAATCTCTAACAATGGCACACGTATGTCTGAGTCTAGCATCTCCCATCAGGCTAAGCTAAAGCCCAACTCACATGTCCCACTCTGCCTAGCCAACATGGGCCGGCAGGGTTTAATCTTGACGGGAGTGAGAATGGAGGGTGGGGGAGAATAATCTGCAGGTGCCTTGAAGTCCTATAAAGCACCAATAAATCGCCCAGCTCTGCATGAGAAAAGCATAAGCTTTCCTGATGAAAATCTACCGAGAGAGGGAGAGATGGGAGCGGGCCCGTCACACCTGCCCGGGCGATGCTGGGAGGCACCCTGCTCTCCTCTGCCCAGCACGCTGTAGCTAACGGCTGCCCCTCTCCGGCGCGGATTGACAAGGAGCTCCCTATAGCTGGCAGCTCCCTTAATTGAAACCAAACCTGTGTTGCTCTTTTGTGAACAAACATGGCACAGAAGAAGAAATGTTTTCTGTTGGCTGCCAAGGCTTTAAGTGCCTACAGGTGTCTGAGGAATGCTAATGGCAGGGGGGAATGGGGGGGGAGGGGGGCTGCGCTGCCTCCTGCATTTGGTTCCCATTAAGCCCCCTTCCCCACCCCCTCTACACCCGCCCTTTCCTCAACCCTCCAGCAATACGCAGCGTTCACGAGCCAATTATTTCACCCACTCCCCCACCCCATGTGAAGCTGTTGCTGCCTTAACGAAGAGCAGATGTGAGGGCGGGACGGTCCCACTGGCCTGCGATGACAGGCCAGAGACGGGCTGTTCTCCACTCTCTCCGCTCTGTGTCCCCAGAGGCTGTGCGAGAGAAAGGGAAAGTGGCTCCAGCTGCGTCCTGCCTCCGCTGGGCAAGGGATTTGGGTTACATCACTCTGCTGGAGGAAGCGGCAGGTCCCATGGGGCTTCTCAGCGCCGCCCTGCTGATGGCACAGAGACACCGTCTGGGGGTGGCTCAGCCAGCTCCCATGCTCGCCAGAGCGAGTGTCCCCAGCAGACATCGCAGAGAAGACTACACCATCCCACCCCAGGGGACTGTAAACTTCCCCGGCGAACTGTCCCGCAGGAGACACAGGACTCCCCCACGACAGCTACAACCCTCCCCAAGAACTATGACAAGGAAGCGCCAACCTCCTGCCCTCTCCTCAGGCACGTGACTGTTACTCAGCAATTTTCCAGCCCCAGGAACGTTCCCAGCAACAAAGGGGCAAACAAAGACGAAAGCCCTGTCCCAAAGTCCACAGGACAAGCCTTTGCCAGCATAGTTCCGTTGGGCAGGGGGTGAGGAGGTGTGATCCCTGAGCGGCATAACTGTGCTGGCAAAGGCCCCTAGTGTAGACAGTTATACAGGCAAAACTGGGCTTCTGCCAGCATTCCTCATTTCGCTCGCAGGGGTGGGGGATGGACTAAAGCATACTGGCAAAAACAGCTTTGCCAAAATAAGCTGCGTCTACACTAGGAGCACTTTGCTGGGATAGTCTGAAGGTCCCAATCCCGTAGCTGGATTCACATAGGCAGACTCTTACACTCATGAGGATCCAATCCTTTGGAAGCTGTTTTACGGAAACCACCGTGCAAAGCACTGGCGTAGCATCAGAAAATCATCAGGACCTTGCAGAAGTAATCATCAAATGTGAAATACAGGCCTGGCGGGAGATCCTTAGGGGGCCCCCCGCTTTCAAGAGGGGCAATCAGTAGTAAGGGCATAGTAAGTGATCGCACTCCAGTACTTGTATGAGGTGAATTGAAAACTACTAATTCTTTTGTTTCTCTTTTTTACAGTGCACATATTTGTAATCAAAAAGTGCAGGGTGCACTTTGTATTCTGTGTTGTAACTGAAACCAATATATTTGAAAATGTAGAAAACATCCAAAAAAATGTCAATAAAAAGCATTCTATTATGATTTAACAGTGTGATTAAAACAGCGATTAATTGCAATTTATTTTAATCTCGCGATTATTCACGATTAATTTTTTTTAATCCTTTGGCAGCCCTAGTGCAGCTCTCTTTTAATTAAATGAGAACGTTTGCCTCTTCTTAGTGGACGGTTTCACAACACACCTCACAGCGCTTTGCCAGGTTCGCTAGTTCAGAGACTTGCAGGCAGATGGACAAACTCTGGACAGCCCATAGCGAACAATCTCCTTGACTCAAAGGCGTGTAATCCTGAAATAGTGACAAGGCAGCTGTACACCAGGAAACTGGAACTGAAGCAATACGCTGTGACGAACGTCAAACAGCCGCCCACAGTGCAAGTGCGAGGGAGTGTTTGATGATTGCAGACAGAAAGTGGCTGGCAACCTGCAAAGGTAACACCTCTATCAACCACCCCAAGGTCATACATCTTAACTACTCCATGAGTCAATGCTGCAGAAGGAAGAGGAGAATCTTAAGAATCCATGGAGGACACTGGAGGACACCAGCTGTCTGTTACTTGAGGAAATCCAGAATTGCCATTGATGGTGCTCGTGCACTGATGGAAGAAACATTCACCCACCCAGTCACGGACAACGGAAAGCACCAGGAGCAGCAAACGCAGGCGCCAGGGGGTAGAGATGCCTTCCTGGCAGAACAAGCCAGGGCAGGAAGAAATGTTCTGGGAGCAAGCGGCCATGCGATTAGAAATCTGTATTCATAGTGGTTGGGGTTTTTTTGACGTCATAGGGCTGGGGGTGAGGTGGGGTTCTGCACTTGAATTAAATACATAACAAGGGATGGTTTCCCAGTGACCCCTGGTGTGAATGGGACCCCAGCATCTGTCAGGGGGATTAGCACTTTGTAACCCCGATCCATGTCAGGTGACTGGGACCAACGTACAAAGATCCAGCAGCACTTCTATATTACACTAATGAGTGTACACTGGAGGAAGGAGAGCAGCAATGAGATGATGTGGTTCATGCCCAGGGTGTGGAGAATATTCTTGAATGGATTTCTTTGTATGGGGCCTGAGAGTGGAAGTTTGATGGACAAAGTCAGGAGGAGGCTCCTTCTGCACAGTGGGGAGGCATGAAAGAAGCCGCAGTGGCAAGAGCAGCAAGGAAATAGGGGACCAATGGAAAAGTGAAAAGAGACAAAGGCAGAGAGAGGCATGAGGGGGCTCATTTGTGCAGGGCCGTCCAAGCAAAGAGAAGGAGCTTGGGGCTGATGTAGAAGGCAAGGAGCAGCCTGTGGAGTGAGCTGAAGAGGCAAAGCCCTTTCTCAGGGGGAGAAGCAAGGCAGATGTTTCCTAAAGCCCCATTTTGGAGGAGCTGCAATGGGGAAGGGGAGAGAAAACGAGGCCAGAGAAAAGCACGTTCCTGTGTTCCTGGTACGTAACCAGGGCCTGGGGAAGGGCGTTAGCGGTGGGGATGGAGAGGAGCAGGGTGGATTCTGAAGGAATAATTGGCAGCACTGACAGCAGTGACGTGGATCACAAAAGAAGCTGCCACCCTCCTCCCATGAAATATCACACAGGAAGCTACAACCACATCACAGCAGGGTCGCTAGCCAGCAGCAGCAGATGAACCTTGAGACTGGGTGCGGGGGGAGCCCCCCTACAATATACAGAAAGGCTCTTAGGCCCACATCCTCAAAGGTGCACCAGTCCTTCACTCCCAGGGCACCTGTGCAGATCCAGGCCTCAGCTCTAGACCCCTACAGATTTCCACAATCCATCCTATATGCCCAGGGGCAGCTCAGAGTTCAGGGGCTGACAGCTCACGGGAACACATTAGATTTAGGGAGGGTGAGCTAATTTGGACCGACTCAGTCTTCATAGTGAACTCATGCCAAACCCCAAACCCTATTCCAGGCAGGAAAAGTACCTGACATCTTATAGTTTCCTTTCCCTGGTGGCATTCTCATTCCCTGGCTCTAGCTGGCATAAGGAGCGATGAAATGCCACAAGGTGGGTTCTGCTCCGATCATTCGACTTGGTCAGGAATTTTTTGATTAAACATTTTTTCATCAGAAAAACATTGATTTGTCAAAACCAAAACGCTTCCCGGGAAAGGCTCAGTTTCTATGGATATTTCTACTCAACATTTTTTGAAATAAATGTTTTGAAGCTGTCAAAATGTTTCATATTGACACTTTGAGAACGAAACATTCCAGTTTTCCGGTTCAGAACAACTCTTTGTTGCAAAATTTAAACAAATTATAGTAAATATTTATATACATATATGTTAATAAAAATGGTCAAAATTGAAACAAACCTTTTTGACTGACCCAAACCAAACTATTTGCTGGATTTTCAGTTTGCGAACATTTGAGATTTCCATTTTTCAGCCTGATTAGGGACAGGAAAATTTGTCGATGTCTCAAAGATTTTCATGGGGTGAGAAAACAGTTTCCTGCCCAGTCCATGCCAGCTGGAGCTAGAACTTGTGAGGGGTATCAGAACCCTAGTGAGGAACCCAGTTTGGGTGGGAGCCTCAGACCTGTGCCCAAGTCACACAGACACCATCCTTAGCAGAGAGAACAGAACCCAGGGAACCGCTGCCCATAAAGAACGAGGACTTGCTGTTGGTGCTGTCAGCTGTGAATCAGCAGCTGGGTGTCATAATGACCAGGCCCAGCCACCAGAGGGGGACATGCTCTCGCACAGTAAGACGGCATTACATTTTCTAAAGCTTGTGGTCACCTGTAAGCGAGCGCGGACTCACCCCTGCAGCTCCTCCTGCTGGTCGTCCAGGGAATTAGCTCTTCCAGCGTCCTGGAGCGCCCTCTGCAGGCTGGTGATCCGGCTGCCACTGGCCCGTGTCCCTCCCAGGACCCCGGTGCCCCTTTCTCTGGCTCTCCCCCCTCCCAGGGGACCCCCCCCCCCACTGCCCCCACCTTGCCTCAGTCATAGGCTACTGCCAGTCTCCAACTAGCCCCCGCGCCCTGGGGCAGACTGCAGTGTCAGCGACTCATCATAGGCTAGGTCGGGGTTGGACCTGCTGCCCCTCTCTCGAACCCAGTGCCTCTCTGGAGCCTGGCACAGGGCCCTGCAGCCTGGGGAGTTGCCAGCCTGGAGCTCCCCAGCCCCTCTGGCCTTCCCCCAGCCCTGCCTCACTCTAGGCACCCTGAGCTTCCCCGCAGCCAGGCCCTTCTCTCTCTACAGACAGAGAGAGACTGTGTTTGGGCTTCTGGCTTCCAGCCTTTTATACAGGCCAGCTGCGGTCTGTTTGGGGCGTGGCTCCCAGCTGGGCCTACTTCCCCAATCAGCCTGGGAGTTGCTTGCCCCAGCCACCGCCCTCTGCTGGGCTGTTCTAAGCCCCTCAGGGCAGGAGCGGGTTGACCACCCCGCTACATCACCCCATTTTGCCAGGTCAATGCTACTGTATTTTGGGGGGCAGAGGAGACTTCATCCCTGGAGCCAGGGACTTTGGAGATACCCCAGTTCAATATGCACCCAACTCCACTCCTGCACACCCATTTTAGGTATGCAATCCCCCAAGATCAGTCCCCCTGGAACCCAGGAGGCCTGTGCAGGCAGCTTGTCCAATCCCAGGGGAGGATGCAGATCCTCACAGCCTGCTTGTGTCTCAATAATGCCAAGTGAAATATGCTCACTTACAAGTAAAGAGATGGTTTCTCTGAATGCCAGCCCTGCAACCTGCCCCATGGGATCTGAGAGTCATGCTGGCCTCTTTCCTTCTCACTCATCATCACCAATAAAGGTGCTGCAGGCCAAATTCTGCCCTCACTTATCCCCAAAGAGTATGCCCATAGTGAGCCTTGTACAGGCCCATTGCCGGCTGTGGGTTGGCACAGGTGTAACTGATTGGAACTCATAAGAACGGCCACACCGGGTCAGACCAATGGTCCATCTAACCCAGTGTCCTGTCTTTCAACAGTGGCCAATTCCAGGTGCCCCAGAGGGAATGAACAGAACAGGGCGATTATCGAGTGATCCATCCTTTGTCATCCACACCCAGCTTCTGGCATTCCTTCAGCTCATGTGGAAACGGCCTATGTTTTTGGCTAAGGGACCTAGTCTGGGCTGGCCACCCAGGTGTGTGTACGTGGCATTATCTGGCAATGGCTTCTGTTTATTGCACAAAGGCATTTCATTCCAGTGGGCCTGGGTCCCAACTTTGCAGCTGGCCCTTATCTCCATGACAGGCAGAACCTACACTCAAGGTCCCAACGCGTCGAAACTTGGGAGAGTCCTGAGCCAGTCCTGCATCGGCACCCGGCCAGGCCTGGTGTGTAGGAGAGCGTAGGCTGTGCTTTGGGGCATGGCCTTCCTTCACCTCCTCAGGCCTTTCAGCTCCTCCAGCCCACTTGCAAAGAGGCCCAGAGAGCACACAGGTATTTTAATGAGCTGATTGAGTCAATCCACAAACAATGAATATAAACCAGCCGGAGTTTGCCCTGTGACCCCAGTAATGACTTGTTTATCGTCAAAACAGCAGTGTGTAATATAAGACAATCTCAAAGTGTCACTAACTGGAAAAGCACCAGTAAATAGCACCATATAAATGTTAAGTCCTTGCACCAAGGTTTGCTATTAACCAAAGAGAAATCCTAAGGCCCTACTCCAGTTCCAGTAGCCCAGCCCCTTTGTGCTAGAGGAAGAAGGTAAAATGTGGCCTGATGCGGATTAATGCTTGACAAGACATTCTCTATTATCTATCAGAGGGGTAGCCGTGTTAGTCTGGATCCGTAAAAGCAGCAAAGAATCCTGTGGCACCTTATAGACTAACAGACGTTTTGCAGCATGAGCTTTCGTGGGTGAATACCCACTTCTTCGGATGCAAGAATACCCACTTCGATTATCTATATTACAGTAGCACCTAGAGGGAACAGGTCACACGCAGCTCACCCCAAGCATTAAGAGGTATTGCAGAGGGAGCTGAAGGCAAAGCCACAGGTGGGCTTGTCACCACCTTGATTGCTAAAGTGAGGGGAGAAATGCCTTCACACCCATATTAGGAGTGGAGAGAGTGCTTCGATCCCTGGGGCTGAAACCTAAACAAGGGGAGTGATCGCCAGCCACGGACAGGAAAACGCGGCAATTCTAGGGCAAGCATGTGCCATGAAGCGTGGAATGTTCACCTGCCTCTTTCGTTGGGAGCCCAGTAAGGGGAGGAGGTGATGGGGAAAGGAGCGCAAAGTGATCTCTGACTCAGAGCTCCTAGCAGCCAGATTCGGCACGGACCTATATCCCCCCAACCCACTCCTCCCGGAGGCCAGGCAGCCAGGTTCTGTGTTAGCACCTAAGGTCACCCCGGCCTGAAATATCAGTAATTGGCCACTGTCAGAGGCTGGAACAGCCGAGGGTCTGACTTGATATGGCAGCTCCAGAGCAGCCAGGTGGAGAGAGGAGAGCAGAACGGGGGGGTGGAGCAGAAGAGGGGAGGGAGAGAAATGGATGGTAGGAAAGAGAAGGCAGGAAATTGGAAATAAAAAAGTACGGGCCTGTATGAGTCTTGACACTGATTTCATTGGGAGCAGGATCGGGCCTGGAAATCAGTGGAAAAGGTGCTGTACAGACCAGTGGGAATGCACCGTCTCTGCCCTGGAGGAAGGAGAGATGTGAGGGGAAGTCAGGGTTAGACGGAACCTGCCATCCTGACGCTGACAGCACTCCCATTGCCTTGGAAGGGAGTCTCGCCTGAGTAATGGCGGCAGGATTTGGCCAATAGGGATCAGTGCCGAAACACTGAGAGTGCAGAAAATGCCAGCCCCTGGCTGAATGAGATCCCATGGGCTGTGACCTGCAGCTCCTGGGTGTGGAGAGCAGCCACTCCCAAAGCCCCTCGCTGTGGAGATGAGTGATTTAGAAATAAAATCATTGTCACACCTACGCTGCCTCCTTTTTACCAGTGGCTGCTCCACACACAGTGACATAAATACAAAGGTCTAGAATTTGCTGCCCAGCTGCAGATTTCAGTCTCTTCCTTCTAGGACATTTTCCAGGGCCCCATGGGAATGGCTTGCTCAGAGAATTTGGAGCCCGGTTCCCCCATAACAGGCTCTGCTTCAGTCACTGACACCCAGATCAACCCATTTTCTTTTGAGGGGCATTAGGAGCCTATGTAGATCTCGCCCAGGTTTGAGCTGCAAAGGGCTGTTATCACTGTTCTATGGGCACAGAGAGATTAACTGCCATGCTAAGGTCACGCAGAAAATCTACAGCAGAGTGGGGATTAGAACCCACATAGTCTGAAGTGATCTCTCATGTCCAAACCATAAGGCTTGCCTCCTCTGCAGGCTGCTAGATGCACCCCTGGTGCTGGGCATAGCCAGCACTAATCTGAACTAATCTCTCCCCCCTAGAGGTCATTCTCCCTGGCACAATGACTTCTGTAAGGTACCAGCTCAGCAGGGTTGCACATTAGTGCCCTAGAGGTGAAAACATCCGCACCCAATTCCCTGAGCTAGGCCAGCCCCAAGCAGCCTGTGGAGTTTATCCTTTGTGCCACCAGTGCTGCCTGTTTTACAGCTGAAATGAGCAGGGAGTCACATAGAATCATAGAATCACAGAATATCAGGGTTGGAAGGGACCTCAGGAGGTCATCTAGTCAGTAGCAGCACCAGCTCTTCCGGCGCCCTAGGCGGCGGAAGGTCCCGCCCCCAAAATGCCGCCCCAACAGCGGCGGCGGAAGGTCCCGCCCCCAAATTTCTATGGGCGGCCGGGGCGCCGGCACCCCCAAAATAGCAGTGCCCTAGGCAACCGCCTAGATTGCCTAATGGGTTGCGCCGGCCCTGCATCTAGTCCAACCCCCTGCTCAAAGCAGGACCAATCCCCAACTAAATCATACCAGCCAGGGCTCTTGCTGCAGCTCGGTTTTTATTTACTTTTGTTCATTGACAGCTAAACACGTCTCAGCCGCATCTAAACCCTTCCCGTGTGACTTGCCAGAGCAGTAGCCTGGGGAATCTCTCATCGTCTCAATGTCGTTGCTGCAGAAATATTTGTATTAACTTGCAGCAGCAGCAACCAAGGCGAGATGACTGCAGAGCTCCTACTGCGTTACAGCCTGGAACATGCAGGACATTTGTGGTGTTGACTAGCACCCGGGTGGAGATCCACTTCTAAACCAAGATAACAGAGGAGCAAATAGGCTGAACTAGGAGGCATTAGCTGCAGGATGTGTTATGGCCCAGAGAAACAGCAAGCTGACAAAGCTACGGGACAGAGAGACCTGAAATGCTGCAGTTTGTATTTTCTCATATGCCTCTTTTACTATGTGGTACACACCTGATTTAACGCTCTGCGGGCCCCAGTTATTGCAGTGTGCAGGCCAAACCCTGATCCCATTGGAATTATTAATATTATTATTTATTTGTATTATCGCAGCATCTAGGAACGCCGGTCATGTACCAGGACCCCATTGTGCCAGGTGCAAAAGACATGAATGGTAGTTTGCTTTCAGCGAGGCCATATCGAAGGCTTGGGCATGTTAAAAGAGCATTTTCTATTCACTCAAGCAGAGCAAGTCCTTTACAAGGAAACCTGGGTAAAGCAAAAACATTCCCATGACACCAAAAGAGGAGCATGCAAATGGCAATGGTGCTAAGCAGGGAACAGGTCTGCTGGAATGCAGGCGCTCGGTGTGTATCAAATTCAAACGTGCCCCAGCCTGTCGGTCAGCTGCAGCCTCTGAGATGCCGGCCTGTGAAAAGTCGGACACTGTGAGACAGCTGAGCCATCCTTGTAGCTAGAGGCGGGCAAACGAGCTCCAGTAAGACAAGAACTAATTGAACCTTTGCCTGAGTTTTGCTAATGAGCTGGAAAGGGCCGGGCAAGGCGGCTGGTAACAAAGCTGGTCTTCTGGCTCCGTCATGGAGAACTGCTGCTTTCACTGTATGTTTCCAGCCCTCTTCCTTGCTATGATCACCCCACAAGCTCCTTCACCAGCCAGGAGAGACCCTGCTCTCCCCCCCCCCCAACCCCCCCAGTGGCGAGGGGAGACCAGCAACATTAAAGAGAGACCTGCCCACCTCAGAACCAAAGCGGACCCCTTCCCCATCTGAGCACCCAGCCCACTACCAGAGGGGACCTGCCCAGGCATCCCACAGCCTGAGGTCACAGGACAACCCACCTGCTAGCATCACTGCTGCTGAGAGGGACAGTTGGCACGTGGAGAAGTCACCAGGAGGGGTGTGTGAAGGGGCCACAGACGCAATGAGCCAGGGCTGGGCAGGGGATACGGGGTGGGGGATGGGGCTTGCCTTGTGTGTGGATGTGGATGGAATTTATGGCTGGGGGGTGGGGGGGAGTGTTTTACCATGTGTGTGTCAAAAAATGCTTGTAAACATACAAACCCAAACCCACCTGCACCCCGCACCAGGCCCTGACCCCATCATCTACACCAGTGCAGAGTAGGGGAGAACCAAACCAAACCAGCATGGCAATAATTCGCACCAGTGTGAGTGGCAACTCCCGGTGCTGGGCCAGGCGGAATCTTGCCCCAGAGCTTCCCACTGGATCTACAATGTTTCTGTATTTGCCCCCTTGATTGTTTTTCACTCCTGTGGCTGTCTCCATGCGTCCGTGGCACGCCACGACCCCACGGGAGACGCCGCTGCCCTGAGAGTGTTGCCTGCCCGGTTCTGTGGCCCCCAAGCGGTTGAGAAGAGAAGGCAATGGGATAGAGAAGGAGACTCGGGCCCCATCCTACACTGCTGTACACAGGGGCACAGCCCAGCACCCTCCCAGCTGCTAGGCTCCGTGTAGCTCTCCTCACTAAGGCACAGAGAGCTGGTAGTTGACACTTACATTATTTGTATTTAAATTGGAGCTGAACGGGAATTTTCTGACAGCAGGTTTTTTCATTGGAAAATGCCGATTGGTTGAACCCGAACTTTAGGTGGAAACACGCTTGTTTTCATTAAACCGTCTTAGGCCCAGGATGGAATTTCTGTTCAAAGAGACGGCTCCCCCCCAGAATGGCCGCTAGCCGGCTGGTTAGAGCACTCAGCTGCGTTGCTGGCGAGCCAGGTTCAAGTCCCTATGCTGCTCGACGTGGATCAGAGCCGCAACTTGACCCTGGCTCGCCGACAATGCAGCCGAGTGCATTAATCAGCAGGCTCCGGAGTGAGCCTAGCTCACTGGCCCAGTGAAGAGTTTCTTATCCGGGCGCAATGGAACCTCCTCCACCGGAGAAATCGGCTCTAGAGCCTGGTGTTACGGCACTTAGCTGGGATGGGAAAGCCCCACGTTCAAGCCCCTGCCCCAAATCAGGAAGGGCAGGGACCTGACGATTCGTTTCCCACAGCAGAGGTCAGTGCCTGGGCTACTGGGTGGGGCTCTGGCTTTGTTCTGATGCGGCATGAAAACAAATGCCAATACTTTCTGAGAACTGAGACATTTCTCGCAAAATAGAAATTCCGTTTTCTGGCCAGCCCTGATTTGAGCATTACAGAACTCGATCATAGAGCCGCCAGCCGCTCAGAAACCCCCTCTAAATGCACCCAAACATCACATCCTTATGCAGCGATAGCAGCTACCTTGCAGTGTGTCTGCTCTTATCCCTCCAGTTAAAGCATGGAGGACTGTGAAGTCTATCCCTGATTCACTGGGTGGCCTTGAGTTCTGGGTGTCACAGGTCTTGGGTGCCCAGCTCACACCTATGTACCCTCACAACGGAGGTACCCCAGATGAGTGGACACTTTGGGCTCTGACTTCTCTCCGTGCCTCAGTTTCCCTGTCTGCAAAATGCAAATAAACAACCACCCGCCTTTGAAAGATGGCCTGAGATCTTCAGAGGAAAGCTGCTACATCGGTGCAAAATGGGATCAGCCAAAGTTTCAAAGCATGGAAGAGTCCCCCTCCTGAGCCTAATAATGGTTTTCATTTTTTCTTGTATCAATGTGAGGAGGACTTTCCGATGGATGTGTGTCACAGGTGGGTTACCCAGACAAATCCTGTTAATTTATTATTTATATCATGGTAGCACCCGGAGGCCCCAGTCAGGGATCGAGGTCCCACGCTGCACCATTCCTCCCCTCACAATCCTTATTCTTGCTTCTTTTACTCTGGTTTTCAAGGTCTCATTGCTTTTCTCTCATAGAAAAAGGAATCCTTTTTGTGCAACAAAATCGACTTCTATTGTCCTCGAGACAGGGGCATGATTGGAGATAGTCGGTCATGTAAAAAAATTAAACGTGAGCCAAAATCCCAAGTATAATTTCCCTTTCTTTGGACTGGGGGAGGAGAGCGGGACAGAGAATGGCTACGGCGTGCTGGTCTGCTCAACAGCTGGTCCTGATCTATTTTCTCTTGAAAAGGAGGGGGGGGGAAAACATGAAAAAATTATATCTCTGCTTCTAGAAAATATGAGCAGGGCATTAGTTTCTTTGCACAACTTGTCTTTTACAGGAGTGGATACAGCTCGGGCAGAAACCAAAGGCAGCGGGGGAAAGGGGGGGGGGGAAGGGGAATCTGTCAAAATGTTTTAAAATGTCACTCTAAGTGGGACCTTTCTTGCAAGGCTGTCAAAACAAGAGGCCCGAGCCATTCACACAATGGGCCTCTATGACGACAGGTTCGTAACTGAGAGCCACTTTTCAGTCAAGTCAGGGTGAAGTGATTGCACTAACGAGTCAGGGGCTATAATAAGGGGAGAGACAGCTGTCAGGAACCCAAACTGGCCCTAAGTCCACATTAATGAGACTTCACGTGGAGAAGTCGTCTCTTTCAGGAAGGCCAGGATCTGAGGAACAGCTGGAGCCCTGCAGTCATCAATGCTGTTTATTAGGAGACAAAGAAAAGAACTTTGCTCTGAGTGTTTAAGGTCAAACTCAAGGTATCCCCAGGAGACAGCAGGAGAATTTATGAAGTGGTGGACAACTGGTTCAGCAAGAGTTCTTGTTCCTTGCCTGAGCGCCATTATCTGCTCACTGCCTAGCTATCAGGCTAGCCCTGTACCTTGCCTCCCAGAGAGCGCGTAGTCACTTACCTGCGTTTGTCTTTACTAAACCTGTTAGGCGCTGCTGCGGTGGAGTTTAAATATCACTGTAATTCCCCATGCAACCTTGACAGCTCTTGTTAATCAGGAAACCACCCTCATTAC
Source organism: Platysternon megacephalum (assembly GCA_003942145.1). Lineage (NCBI taxonomy): Eukaryota > Metazoa > Chordata > Testudines > Platysternidae > Platysternon > Platysternon megacephalum. Next base: position 1,405,122 of record QXTE01000097.1, read on the forward strand.
TGCTGCTTCCTTTGCGACACACAGGCAGGTAATATTTCCTCCAAGGCTGAGTTGTCCCAGGGTGAATTTGATTAGTTGGCCCTTGGAAGAAGAAAGGGACAGATTCATTCCTGCATGGATAAGAGAGAGGGTTTAGCAGGGAACAGCTGAGACAGGAATAATAATATTTATTTAGGGAAACTGAGTCAGCGAGCAAAAGTGATTTGCCCAAGGTCACTTAGCAGGTCAGTGGCAGAGCAAGGACTAAAGCTCGGGTCTCTTGACTTCCACCTTGTCCTTCGGATCACATGGCCTCCCCTAGCTGCTAGTCATTTGTGGGAGGCCCAGAGGTCCCATGAGCTGGGCTTTCTCTGTGGCTCTTAAAAAGCCTTCAGTGACCTGATTCTGCCCTCACTGACCCCAGTTTTACACCATGTGATTTCATTGACTACAATGGAGTCACTCTTGTTTCACACTGGAGTAAAGCAGGCCTGGTCTTTACACAAAAGCTTTGCCGATTTAACTAAAAGCACCTCTTAAATGGCTTTAAACTGAGATAAGTCAGATTTCGACTACAGCTGGGTGTGATGGGGTGTCCACCCCACACAGGACTGGAAGGGGTTAAGGTAGCTAGGGAGGCCAATTAACACTACAGGCTGCACCTGGAGGAGGAGCCAGGGAGCAGGGAGCTAATTGAGAACAGGCTCAGCTGAGCAGGAACAGGCAGGGCCTGTAAAGCCTGGCAGCTGGCAACAGATAATGTCTACTGCTGAGAAAGGGCAGTCACGCCCTGGGAAGATTGAGGAGGGTTTGGAGCTCCTATACCCAAAGAGGAGGGGAACTAGAGTGGTAGGAAGCAGTCCAGGGAAGGAGCAGTGAGGGCTGGGAGAGGAAAGCCCGGAACTGCTGAGTTGAGACTCCCAGGACTGGAACCCGGAGAAGAGGGCGAGCCCCTGAGGGTGCGGCATAGACTTGAGCCGGTGAATGGGAAGATGGCCAAGGACTGCTCAAGGAAGGATGCTGTGGTTCCTGGAGCGAGAGAGGGGCTGCAGACCAGAGAGAGAGTCAGAGCGATCGCATACGAAACACAGAAGGGGGCATCGACCTCGAGAGCTAATCCCCAGAGCGACCAGGAGGAGGCGCCAGCCCATCAGTGAGTGGATCACCCAGTGACACTGGACATTTTTTGGCCAAAACTTTTTTTCGGCCAATGGTTTGGAATTCATGACGTCTTTCAGGGAATATTTTGGCTGGAAAAAACCTCAAAAAGATTTTGAAAAAAGTGAAACATTTCATTTTGACATTTTTCTAAAGGAAATGTGTCAAATTTTCAGTTCACTGTGAATATTCCTTTGGAAATTTCTTTCTGTTTCATTAAAAAACAATTGAAAATGTTAAAAACTGCTCAGAATCTAAATGAAACATTTAGTTTCAGGTCAAATGAAACACAATTTTTTTCTGACTTTTTTTGACATTGCTGAAAATTCTCCTAAAATTTGTTTTCAGTTTGACCCCGAATATTTTTTCCCATTTTTTTCTGAATCGCCAGTGAAGCAAAAAAATCAGTTATTTGCACCATTCTAGTTTCAACCAACATAAGTGCGTTAATTGTGTTTGCATTGATTGACTTAAAAACACACTTCTGTTACACCAGTGCAACTCTGAGTGTAGACTGGGCCTAAAATCAGGATTAGGCCCTACCTAAAGTAAAATGCACCCAGTGACTTAAACAGAGAGAGAGAGACCAGTGTGATGCTAGCCCAGGGAAGGTTGGGGAGGCATTTTGCCACCAGATTGGACTGAATACAAGAAAAGAAACACACAAGCTTCAGTTCCATGGTCCCAGAAGAACATAGGGTTTGTGATATCCACTCAGACTAACAATCTATCTAGCCCAGTACAGCACCATCTGCATCAGATTGATGCTCCATGAGGTCTGCTGTATCTCACCTCTGTCAAAGCCCTGTGGGCCAGATTCTGCCCTCTTTTACATGAGTGTAAACCCACAGTGACTCCACTGATTTCCATGTAGTTGTTCTGGATTCACACCGGGCTACCGAGAAGAGACTCTTATTCTTCAGGGGATGGCTCCATAGAGCACCTAGTCAATAGTGCAATGCCAGCAAACAACACCATTCTCTTGATTTGTAGCAGGACTGGTGTGGGGTCTGTGACCAGGTGCCTGGAAGGGCCACACTGAGAATGCCACATTCAGAGCAGACTGAAAGAAATAGGGCAGACAATCCCGCAAACTGGTGGTTTGTATATTTAGATAAGAACATAAGAACAGCCATACTGGGTCAGACCAAAGGTCCATCTAGCTGAGTATCCTGTCTTCAAACAGTGGCCAATGCCAGGTGCCCCAGAATGAACAGAACAGGTTATCATCAAGTGATCCATTCCCTGTCACCCATTCCCAGCTTCTGGCAAAGAGAGGCTAGGGACACCATCCCTGCCCATCGTGGCTAATAGCCATTGATAGGCCTATCCTCCATGAATTTATCTAGTTCTTTTTTGAACCCTGTTATAGTCTTGGCCTTCACAACATCCTCTGGCAAGGAGTTCCACAGGTTGACTGTGCGTTGTGTGAAGATTCACCAAGCCAGTAACAAAAGAGCTTCTGCAGTACCACGCTGGTTAACCAGAAGTCAAACACAGTCCCCTCTGGGCATTCCAGCCCTTGGCTCCCATCCACACAAACAGGTCTAATATAGTGAGAGGTTACTGAAAACCCATTTCACCATATGAGGTTCGAACTGATCTCAAAGGATCAAAAACTTACCCCAGGTCAATATGTATCTCAGATCTGACCGAAATATTCCACTGTCAAACAATCCTTAGCAAGATAAAAATTTAATAATAAAAGAAAAGAAAAGAGTTATAAATGGTTAAGGAATCATGTACATACAAGTGATTGCAAAGTCCTTATATCAGGTTTGTAGCAGTGATGGAATAGACTGCTGGCTTGCAAAAATATCTCTGGTAACTTCCAAAAGATTGGAACATCCTCAGTCCATCGTTCAAGATGCTCCTTCAGTTGTAAATCCACAGTCCAGAGGATTAGAGCAGGAAAGAGGGTCTCAGAGGTCTTTTATACCCTTTGTCATGTGCATGGAAGTTGTTTACTGCCCCAAACAAAACCCACAACCCCTGCGTATGGAAAATGACTGGCTCAAGATGGAATCCAGGGTAACATGAGCATATCACATGTCCTTACATAGTCTGATGACTCACAGGGGTGGCCATTGGCTCCTCGCTGTCTGAAGCATGCTAAGGAACAACTATCTGGACTGGATGAGGTTTTTTCAATGGCCCATTGTGATGGCCTTGATGAGCCATCAACACCTATCTGTCTAGCCCTGATGTAAATCCAGCTGGTGGGTGTCACCCAGGAACGAAACACAGGTTTAAGATACAAGCATACAGCCAATATTCTTAACTTCATATACAAGGATGAGACGTGCATATAAACAGGATAATCGTACTTAGCAAATCATAACTTTTCCATTGACATCTTACATGATACAAATGGTCACCTTTCTTATACACGGTGTCACAGGGTCATCCTGGCTAATTACCTGCGTCATGAGCAATGACGCCAAGTGCCTTAGTCACAGATCAAAGGCGGCAAATCAGACCGGGCCCTCCATACAAGAACCCCAAGAATACAGGGATTTTGTTATGACCGCGTATATTCCAGGAGCATGTAGAGGCCCGACCTGAGGTCAGTTGTGCTGGACACTACAGAGATGTGGGTGCATAACTGGTGGCAAAACCGTTCCCAGAGAGCAGTTATCAGTGGTTCACAGTCCAGCTGGGAGGGCATATTGAATGGTTTCCCGCAGAGATCAGTTCTGGGTCCGGTTCTGTTCAATATCTTCATCAATTATTTAGATAATGACACAGAGAGTACACTTATAAAGTTTGTGGATGATACCAAGCTGGGAGGGGTTGCAAGTGCTTTGGAGAATAGGATTATAATTCAAAATGATCTGGACAAACTGGAGAAATGGTCTGAAGTAAATAGGATGAAATTCAATAAGAAAACATGCAAAGTACGCCATGTGGAAGGAACAATCAGTTGCACACACAAAATGGGAAATGACGGCCTAGGAAGGAGTACTGCGGAAAGGGATCTGGGGGTCATAGTGGATCACAAGCTAAATATGAGTCAACAGTGTAACACGTGCAAAAAAAAGCGAACATAATTCTGGGATGTATTAGCAGGCGTGTTGTAAGCAAGATACGAGAAGTAATTCTTCTGCTCTACTCCGCACTGATACGGCCTCAACTGGAGTATTGTGTCCAGTTCTGGGTGCCACATTTCAGGAAAGATGTGGACAAATTGGAGAAAGTCCAGAGAAGAGGAACAAAAATGATTAAAGGTCTAGAAAACATGACCTATGAGGGAAGATTGAAAAAATTGGGTTTGTTTAGTCTGGAAAAGAGAAGACTGAGAGGGGACATGATAACAGTTTTCAGTACATAAAAGGTTGTTATAAGGAGGAGAGAGAAAAATTGTTCTTCTTAACCTCTGAGGATAGGACAAGAAGCAATGGGCTTAAATTGCAGTAAGGGAGGTTTAGGTTGGGCATTAGGAAAAAATTCCTAACTGTCAGGGCAGTTAAGCACTGGAACAAAATCCTTCCCCAAATCTCTGGGGCCAGGTTCTCACAACATGGCGTGACAGCACGGGGATCCTGTCTGTGAGCCCAGCCCCAGGGAATGCAGGTCAAGCTTACTGACTTCCAAAGTGTTTGCTCAACCTTTCAACCTGACATGGGTTTAAAGCAACAAGAGGGACTAGCGCTCATTTCCGCCCGCGTAGCCCCAGAAATGCCCCACGAAGTCCCCCAGTCAGCTTGGGAGGAGGCCCCTGTCCTTCGTCGGCCTGGAGGCCGGTGGGCACGACCTGCGGTGGCTGTAATCATGAAGCCCCCAAAACTTTTATACACAAAATAAGAAAAGCAAGGGGAATTCCCAGCCCCGCCCCGCTCCCCGGCCCGTGGACCAGGGATGATGTTAACAAATTCAATAAGCTCCGATTTGCCAAGCTTGTTATGTCGTGGCAGCCCGCCGCCTCGCTTCAATTGGAAAAAGATGTGCCCTCTTTACCTGCTCAGGTTCAGCGGATGGCAAACACGCTGCATGAACGAGGACCCTGCAGAACTGCAAGCTGGTGGGAATTGGGGGGTTCTGAGTCCCAGTGCAGGATGGGGGACTTGGCCTGACTCCCAGATGCACCCCCATTTCCAGGAGCAGAGAAATACACCCAAAGGATGTCAATCCTACGCTATACCCATCAATGGGGATGTGCCCTGTTAGGTACTAAGCATCCTCAGCTGAGGGGCTCCATGGAGACTGTTTTACTTCTTAACAAGCTCTGCTTGGACAGTGCAGCTCTTCTGCCATCCCTCAGCCACTGGAACGGCCCTTTCCCAAGAGGCCGGGCGGGCGCTGTGGTGTTTGTCAGAGACGACACAGAGAGCAGACCCTGGGAACTTCTGATTTGGGTTGGGCCTTGAGGAGCTTTTAGGCTGGTTTGAGGCCTCCTTGCTGGTTCTTTCTCCCTTGTGTGTTCAGCTTTCCTTTCAGGCGCCTCGGTGCTGCAGTAGCCAAGCAGCCTCACCCTAAGGAGTGCTCACGAGAGCGGATCAAAAACACCCATTATTCTGCATGGGAAATTTTCAGGATTTTTTGTTTTGTTTTAAAAATTTCCAGAATGTTCAGGATTTTTCCATCGAAAAGCTAGAAAAAAAAAAAAAATTCAAATTTTTGTTTTTCAAAACAAGAACATTTTCAGGGAACGTTTTGACCAGAACCGCAATTATTTCTGGGTGAAGGAGAGAAAATTCTGGTCAGCTCCAGCTTAGCTTAGGGCTAGCTCATTGGGGCTCAATCTGCTCAGAGCAATGGGTGGTGTGCAGTGGTACTGCTCCAGGAGAGGGCAAGGAAGGAAATGTACCTCTGGAGGGAATTTTCTGTTGCCCACTTGCTTCAGGTGGGTAGTAATTTGCTGCTGGTCCATGCATCCCCTGCATCCCCTGCAGGCTCAGCTGGGCTGGCTGTTACACAGAGGGCTCTGCTTGCTCTCCGCCTGCCTGCTCAGGGGCGGACGGGAGGAACGGGTACACAGCAGGTTACCAGCCCTTCACACGTGACTCAAGAAGCTCCAGCCCTCATGAATTTCTGGCCTGCGCAAAGAAAACCCCCTCTGATTGGTTGCCTTCCCCACTGCCCTGCCTCCCAGAGAAGAGCAGCCAATCAGAGCTGCTGGAGGGGGCAGGCAGAGCTCTCCTCCCCCTAAGGAGCCAGAGAAGTTTTTGGGTAGGGGATTGAGAGATACACAAGCGGCGACCCCAGTTTGAGAAACACCGATCTATCTGTATGAAGCCTAGCACAATGGGGCTCTACTTGGCATCTATACACTCTGCAATATAAATGCTCAACACTAATAGCAAGGAGCTGCCTAAGAGCCATCAAGACAATATAATGAGAAGCGCAACCCCCTCCCCCATCCTATAGTCCACAGTGTAGACGAGCCCAAACCAAACTCAGAGCTGAACACCAATAGACCTTGGAGAAATTTGATTTGGATCCAAGCATTGTGGCTAAAGCCCATCCAACGTCCAAAGCGAAGCGTCCGTGCTGAGCCAGTGTATCATCATAGGCCAAGAAATGGCAGTCACCTTGCCACTGTTAGTTTGCCTTTTGCGGGGGAGAGAGGTGGGTTCAAAATATATCATATATTTTATATTAATAACAACACAGTGATGGGCGCAGTATCAGAACTTAAACTGGCAGATAGAGGGTCAGGTCCTGGTGACAGATCGCTAGATTAGATATGGTGTTTCTTTTTTCAAAGACCCACATACACACAGGGTGTATTTGGAAGGTGTCTTCACTGAGGATTCAGTGTGGTACCATGTTGTGGAAGGCCAGTTGGGGGATCCCAGCTCAATTTTGTCCTGTGCCGATCTCTGCTGCAAATGCTGCATTTACAGCTTGGGAAGGTGAATTAATTCAGTTCTACCCCAGCTTCCAGTGTCTCCAAAGTGTTAATCCCAAAATGCCAGGTGCCTCTCAGATCACCACCCCAGCCAGGTCAGTAGCCCCTGCCCCGGCTCTTAGTTATTTAGCATTAGCCTGGTGTCTGTCGATTTCATTGATCGGATGTTCCTCCTCTCAGATGGATTATTGTCTGCAGAACAGCTCTACCCACATCCTCATAGCCCTTATCTACCAGAGGCTTGTTTACCCCTTAATCTGATCGGTTTCAACCAGAGTCTCTGCATAACTCTCCTCCCCTTGCCCTTTGCAGGCAGACACGGCGACAACCCAGATAACCTCCCTTTTGTAGTGTCTGGTCTCAGGATAATCCACAAACCCCCCCCTCATGGAGCTGCCCTGATGCCCAGTAGCTGTTACTCATGAAATCTCATTACCAGATGAGACACGCTAACCTGCTCGTCTTGCTGGGACAGAAGCTCTGTCACTGTAAACTAGTGAATCTCCCGTAGGGAACAGCCCAGTGCTGGCTGGATGAGAAGGGCCCAGACTGACCTACAGTGCTAGGTCTCACTCCTTTGTGATCTTCTAAAAGCCTGATACACCGGATTCTTTTTTATTATTCTTGTAGTATTATATGCAATGAAGAGACGCCCATCACCGTAGTATCTGGGTGCACAATGAGGGATAAGGACCATACAAATCCAATCTCCTAACCCATAAGGCTCTGGAATCTTTGCACTCAAGGCCAGGCCTGCTGGTTTTCTATGGGAGGGGGGTTGGCATCGTCCTTCCCTGTTCTTCCATCTGTGACTTGCCAGAGGACTGCACCCTATCTTCAACAGACCCAGATCCCCTGGAGTTCCAGGCTGGACTGCTGATACTCCCTAGGCATTAGANACCTCTGAGGATAGGACAAGAAGCAATGGGCTTAAATTGCAGTAAGGGAGGTTTAGGTTGGGCATTAGGAAAAAATTCCTAACTGTCAGGGCAGTTAAGCACTGGAACAAAATCCTTCCCCAAATCTCTGGGGCCAGGTTCTCACAACATGGCGTGACAGCACGGGGATCCTGTCTGTGAGCCCAGCCCCAGGGAATGCAGGTCAAGCTTACTGACTTCCAAAGTGTTTGCTCAACCTTTCAACCTGACATGGGTTTAAAGCAACAAGAGGGACTAGCGCTCATTTCCGCCCGCGTAGCCCCAGAAATGCCCCACGAAGTCCCCCAGTCAGCTTGGGAGGAGGCCCCTGTCCTTCGTCGGCCTGGAGGCCGGTGGGCACGACCTGCGGTGGCTGTAATCATGAAGCCCCCAAAACTTTTATACACAAAATAAGAAAAGCAAGGGGAATTCCCAGCCCCGCCCCGCTCCCCGGCCCGTGGACCAGGGATGATGTTAACAAATTCAATAAGCTCCGATTTGCCAAGCTTGTTATGTCGTGGCAGCCCGCCGCCTCGCTTCAATTGGAAAAAGATGTGCCCTCTTTACCTGCTCAGGTTCAGCGGATGGCAAACACGCTGCATGAACGAGGACCCTGCAGAACTGCAAGCTGGTGGGAATTGGGGGGTTCTGAGTCCCAGTGCAGGATGGGGGACTTGGCCTGACTCCCAGATGCACCCCCATTTCCAGGAGCAGAGAAATACACCCAAAGGATGTCAATCCTACGCTATACCCATCAATGGGGATGTGCCCTGTTAGGTACTAAGCATCCTCAGCTGAGGGGCTCCATGGAGACTGTTTTACTTCTTAACAAGCTCTGCTTGGACAGTGCAGCTCTTCTGCCATCCCTCAGCCACTGGAACGGCCCTTTCCCAAGAGGCCGGGCGGGCGCTGTGGTGTTTGTCAGAGACGACACAGAGAGCAGACCCTGGGAACTTCTGATTTGGGTTGGGCCTTGAGGAGCTTTTAGGCTGGTTTGAGGCCTCCTTGCTGGTTCTTTCTCCCTTGTGTGTTCAGCTTTCCTTTCAGGCGCCTCGGTGCTGCAGTAGCCAAGCAGCCTCACCCTAAGGAGTGCTCACGAGAGCGGATCAAAAACACCCATTATTCTGCATGGGAAATTTTCAGGATTTTTTGTTTTGTTTTAAAAATTTCCAGAATGTTCAGGATTTTTCCATCGAAAAGCTAGAAAAAAAAAAAAATTCAAATTTTTGTTTTTCAAAACAAGAACATTTTCAGGGAACGTTTTGACCAGAACCGCAATTATTTCTGGGTGAAGGAGAGAAAATTCTGGTCAGCTCCAGCTTAGCTTAGGGCTAGCTCATTGGGGCTCAATCTGCTCAGAGCAATGGGTGGTGTGCAGTGGTACTGCTCCAGGAGAGGGCAAGGAAGGAAATGTACCTCTGGAGGGAATTTTCTGTTGCCCACTTGCTTCAGGTGGGTAGTAATTTGCTGCTGGTCCATGCATCCCCTGCATCCCCTGCAGGCTCAGCTGGGCTGGCTGTTACACAGAGGGCTCTGCTTGCTCTCCGCCTGCCTGCTCAGGGGCGGACGGGAGGAACGGGTACACAGCAGGTTACCAGCCCTTCACACGTGACTCAAGAAGCTCCAGCCCTCATGAATTTCTGGCCTGCGCAAAGAAAACCCCCTCTGATTGGTTGCCTTCCCCACTGCCCTGCCTCCCAGAGAAGAGCAGCCAATCAGAGCTGCTGGAGGGGGCAGGCAGAGCTCTCCTCCCCCTAAGGAGCCAGAGAAGTTTTTGGGTAGGGGATTGAGAGATACACAAGCGGCGACCCCAGTTTGAGAAACACCGATCTATCTGTATGAAGCCTAGCACAATGGGGCTCTACTTGGCATCTATACACTCTGCAATATAAATGCTCAACACTAATAGCAAGGAGCTGCCTAAGAGCCATCAAGACAATATAATGAGAAGCGCAACCCCCTCCCCCATCCTATAGTCCACAGTGTAGACGAGCCCAAACCAAACTCAGAGCTGAACACCAATAGACCTTGGAGAAATTTGATTTGGATCCAAGCATTGTGGCTAAAGCCCATCCAACGTCCAAAGCGAAGCGTCCGTGCTGAGCCAGTGTATCATCATAGGCCAAGAAATGGCAGTCACCTTGCCACTGTTAGTTTGCCTTTTGCGGGGGAGAGAGGTGGGTTCAAAATATATCATATATTTTATATTAATAACAACACAGTGATGGGCGCAGTATCAGAACTTAAACTGGCAGATAGAGGGTCAGGCCCTGGTGATAGATCGCTAGATTAGATATGGTGTTTCTTTTTTCAAAGACCCACATACACACAGGGTGTATTTGGAAGGTGTCTTCACTGAGGATTCAGTGTGGTACCATGTTGTGGAAGGCCAGTTGGGGGATCCCAGCTCAATTTTGTCCTGTGCCGATCTCTGCTGCAAATGCTGCATTTACAGCTTGGGAAGGTGAATTAATTCAGTTCTACCCCAGCTTCCAGTGTCTCCAAAGTGTTAATCCCAAAATGCCAGGTGCCTCTCAGATCACCACCCCAGCCAGGTCAGTAGCCCCTGCCCCGGCTCTTAGTTATTTAGCATTAGCCTGGTGTCTGTCGATTTCATTGATCGGATGTTCCTCCTCTCAGATGGATTATTGTCTGCAGAACAGCTCTACCCACATCCTCATAGCCCTTATCTACCAGAGGCTTGTTTACCCCTTAATCTGATCGATTTCAACCAGAGTCTCTGCATAACTCTCCTCCCCTTGCCCTTTGCAGGCAGACACGGCGACAACCCAGATAACCTCCCTTTTGTAGTGTCTGGTCTCAGGATAATCCACAAACCCCCCCTCATGGAGCTGCCCTGATGCCCAGTAGCTGTTACTCACGAAATCTCATTACCAGATGAGACACGCTAACCTGCTCGTCTTGCTGGGACAGGAGCTCTGTCGCTGTAAACTAGTGAATCTCCTGTAGGGAACAGCCCAGTGCTGGCTGGATGAGAAGGGCCCAGACTGACCTACAGTGCTAGGTCTCACTCCTTTGTGATCTTCTAAAAGCCTGATACACCGGATTCTTTTTTATTATTCTTGTAGTATTATATGCAATGAAGAGACGCCCATCACCGTAGTATCTGGGTGCACAATGAGGGATAAGGACCATACAAATCCAATCTCCTAACCCATAAGGCTCTGGAATCTTTGCACTCAAGGCCAGGCCTGCTGGTTTTCTATGGGAGGGGGGTTGGCATCGTCCTTCCCTGTTCTTCCATCTGTGACTTGCCAGAGGACTGCACCCTATCTTCAACAGACCCAGATCCCCTGGAGTTCCAGGCTGGACTGCTGATACTCCCTAGGCATTAGAGATGCATCAGTTCATCCAAACTGCAGCAGTTGCCTCCTTAGCAACCCCAACAGTGAGGAGCACCCCAGCCTCTCTTGAAAGCAGCCACCTTTGGGAGTAACACCCTGTCTGATGTGCCTCTCATAGAGGCGGAAAATGCTTTGGATGGGTGTGACCAGCCTCCCGCTATGTTCCATCTGCTGGGGGCACGTGAGCGCCAAAGCCCTGCTCAGATCACACTCCTCCTAAGCCTGCTGTGAACTTCAGCATGATGAAAAGCCCCAAAGAACTCAAACTGGTTTCCAGTTCCCAGCAGTGGTTCTAAAGATGATGATCCCCCATCGCCTGCTTCTGCTCAATGTGTCACAGTCTCTTCCTAGGANTCATAGAGGCGGAAAATGCTTTGGATGGGTGTGACCAGCCTCCCGCTATGTTCCATCTGCTGGGGGCACGTGAGCGCCAAAGCCCTGCTCAGATCACACTCCTCCTAAGCCTGCTGTGAACTTCAGCGTGATGAAAAGCCCCAAAGAACTCAAACTGGTTTCCAGTTCCCAGCAGTGGTTCTAAAGATGATGATCCCTCATCGCCTGCTTCTGCTCAATGTGTCACAGTCTCTTTCTAGGAACGTGGACCAGAACAAGGTACTTTCGATAGCCACTGGGCTCACCAAAGGAAAGGACGTGAAGACTACTCATGGCTGCTTGAACGGTGAGCAAAGCTTGTGAGATCACCAGGAGCTGGTCGCTTGTCCCTGAAACATTTTTTCCATTAAAAATGGTTGGTTGGTTTTTTTACTCCTCCCCAGAACCCAAAAAAATGTCAGTAAAATTTTTCAATGTTTTAGTAAAGACATTTGGGTTAGGGGGATTTGAAAACTCTTTTTTTTTTTTAACCACAAACTGCTTTCAAAAGTATAAAAAAAAATGAAGTTGCACGTTGGGGATTGTCTTTATATCAACATTTTCCAATCAACTTTTTCCCCCCCCCCCCGATCTGCCTCTGCTGGGAGGAGTCCAGTTCTGGAATGTTATTTTGATGTCATTTGTAATGTGGAGACCAGTGTGATTTGGATTGATTAGTGATAAGGATGTCCCACTGACAATACACCTGCTGGCACTTGTCTGAGCTGTGATGTGGGCTAGGTGGTGGTTCAGTGTATGGGGAATTTGGTCAGTTACAAAGCAATTTTATCTCCCTTGGTGTCAGCAGTGGGGAGTATTCTGTCCCACTGGACAGTGTTGCTCAGTGCTGGATCACACATAACCACTGCATTCCCAACAGTGAGGGCACTGGAGCTATCAAAACACTGCAGGGATTTATTCAAACCTTCGCTGATGAGTCCTTTCAACCCTGTGTGACACCCTCTATTATTTCCTGTTTATAAGCGTTGGTGCAAACAGGATTTTAGTCACATGAACATTTCTTCATAGGAACAAGAATATTTGCTGTTTGTGACTGGGAATCCCTTATTCTCCTGGTTCCAGTCATCCAGCAAGGGCATAGGAACGCTACCATGGGACTCAGGTGAACAACCACACACCGCAAATGGCCGCTAGTCAATGGGCCCAGACTGCAAACACCCTGTAGGCTGGAATGTGTTTGCAAGCACGATTCAGCAAATCCTTGTAAATACCAAATACTTGCGCAGAAATCAGGAGCTATTGGCCAATGGAAAAGAGATGACATTGATCAGCTCAATTACTCACAACAAATAATTCAAGTGACTCTAATGTGCAGAGTGAGAGGAGCAGCATTCCGGAGTGGGAGGCTTACACGGGGCAGCAGAATTCATAGATTATTAGGCCAAAAAGGAATCCTGTCATCATCTGTCTGACCTCACACATAACACAGGTCAGAGGATTTCCCTGAATTGATTCCTGCTTGGAGTAGAACAGAGCTTTCAGAAAAATATCCCTTGGTTTAAAAGTTGTCAGTATCAGAGAATCCACCCTAACCTCGGTAAACTGTTCCCATGGTGGACTGATGCTGTCTGTGCAGCGCCAGTAACTTTTGCACATAGCAGAGCTCATTTGTACATGCTCACAGCTGAGTCAAGCTGAGCATTTCACTGCATGACCCTCCGACTGACTTCATTTGGTAGGGGCTAGTGTTCCGCCTCGGAGTTCGGTCTGCCACACCGTCTTCTGCTGACGTCCTCAGCTGCCACTTCATCTGACCTGTACACAATAGAGCTTTGTCACATCTGAGCTGCCTACAGTGACAGGGGCCAATCGGCTGTGTGGGGCTCTCCAGGAGCGTATGAGTAAACACTGCCTGTTCCTCACAGGGCCCGTCTACTTGCACTAAAACCACACCCACAGGCTGTTGCTCACACTGCAAATTTGTGTGGATGCATTGGAAAATAGGGGCCAGTGACCACTTTCCATTTTTGGGGTCCTTTGGGAAACAGCCTTTTCATTTATGCACTTTTTAATGCCAAAGGTAGAGGATTGGGCAAAACCTTTTGGATCTATCTATCTATCTATCTATCTATCTATCTATCTATCTATCTATCCCCATACACCCCCTCTATCTATCTATCTATCTATCTATCCGTCCCACACTCATCCCTGCCACAGCTGAAGCCCAGAAGTTATGACAAATAAGTGAAATTTTCCAAACCGTAAAGAGACTCTGTTTAGAAGACTCAGGTTAATACTTATTTTCTCTTTGCCCAGTGGTTCTCAGACTTTTGTACTGGTGACCCCTTTCACATAGCAAGCCTCTGAGTGTGACCCCCCTTATACATTGAAAACACGTTTTATATATTTAACACCATTATTAATGCTGGAGGCAAAGCGGGGTTTGGGGTGGAGGCTGACAACTCATGACCCCCCATGTAATAACCTCACGACGCCCTGAGGGGTCCCGACCCCCAGTTTGAGAACTGCTGTCTTAGTCCCTTTGCCAAGCTCTAGTGCCTACTTGGGGAGAAGCACCGTTGTATCTATTTCATGGGCAGTACCAATAACAACTAAGACTCTGTGATACTGGCGTAGTTGGATGAATCTGAATTTTGTTGGCAGTGCTCAGACGCAAACCCATGAGCATCAGATGCAAAGGATAAAGCTGATGCTCCCCATAGCCATGGCACTGGCATAGTCCAGCGGTTTTCACGCATGGGCAAACAATATTCTTCAAACCCCAAGAGCAACTGTAATTAAGAGAAGCCAAGGGTGTCTCAAAACCCAGGTCATGCTTAAATGGAGTTAGAATAGACCGAGCAGCAGGTCCCGCTAATCCTGTTTGGGCCATCATGCGATTTGAGACAGACTTAGCTCCAGATATGAAAGGCATCGCAGCATATGCAAACAGCCATGGGAAACCTTGACTTGAGCACAGTTTTCTCCCAGCTGGGAGAAAGAGGGAAACAGAAATCCATTCCAAGGTCAAACGGTTCTCTCCGGAAGCTCAGCAACATGGACTCCCCTCACGCCTTTCCTCTGCATCCTCCTTGGAGTTTGCAAAGTATCAGCTGCAAAATTCAGATCCAGATTCAACCCCCCACCCCCACCCCCACCCCTACCCCTCCCCCTCCAAATGTCCAGAGGTTTGGATCTGTGCTGATGAATAGAGACACAAGGGGGGTGAGGTGATAGTTTTAATTGGACTAGCTTCTGTTGGGGAGAGAGACAAGCTTTCACACTACACAGAGCTCTGCTTAAGGGCTGGGAAAGGTACTCAGAGTGTCACAGCTCAATATAAGATCAAACAGATAGTTTAGCATAAGTAGTTAGCACATGTTCTAAGGGACCACTCAAGGTGAAAGCAGCCAGCTGAAAAACTCATGTCCTGACCCGGGCCTAGTTCCCAGACAACCCTGAACATGCAGGCTGAATAGCAGGGAAAACGTCCTCTCCTGATAAGGAGATGGGTTAGGCTGTGCAACAGTCTCACTCCCAAAGGAAGTGGTGGAAACTCCACTGCTTGAGTCATTCAGAATTAGGCCAGACATCGCCCTGGAGAATTCACCATAGGGAACAACCCTGTGCTGACGGGGAGATGGACTATCAGGTCTCATCTACCTCTGAGTTTAAGTGTTCTATGAGATGTTCATGGACAGTTCATGGACGGGAATGGGCCAGTGCAAAGAAGTACCTGTGAGTTCTCAGTATGTGGCTGGGGTGTATGGCATGTGAGTTACTGTGGATACAGATAGGTCCACACTAATCAGACCATGCATATGGACAGCATCGTTTTGTTCTGTGTTTTAATCAGCACCACTGAACTGCCCCAGCAAGAAGCAGTCTAGACATCAGCCAATAAATCACAGAAATAAATATAGGTTTCAGAGTAGCAGCCGTGTTAGTCTGTATCCGCAAAAAGAACAGGAGTACTTGTGGCACCTTAGAGACATGCATCTGATGAAGTGGGCTGTAGACCAGGAAAGCTTATGCTCCAATAAATTTGTTAGTCTCTAAGGTGCCACAAGTAACTCCTGTTCTTTTTGAGAAATAAATATGCCTCCCAAAGTGCTTGGCAAACCCTAAAAAATAAAGCTGCACAAAGTAGAGTTCCAGGTGGGGTCAACAAGGGAGACAATGCTGGAACTTGAGCTGTGGGTGTCTATCATTGTTTATAAATGGCCTCCTGTTATGAAAGGCTGTGATTCCATCTAACAGGACAACCCCTAGCTGCACTCCAACTACACAGGCAAACATCTCTTTGAACGTAGAGTCACCCATTGGTGCATCTAACTGAATATAGCACGCTCACAGTTACGGCACTGGGGGCCTGATCCTGATCACACTTACACAGCTGTAATTCAGGTGAAGCCAATGGAGTTACACTGGTGTAAATGAGTCGAGAATCAGTCCTGCAAAGATCTATTTGCCTGAATCTCCAAGACCACTAATAATCCCCCAACCCAAAGCAGGTGCAGCTACAAGAACCTCAAAGGTTTCATGGGCAGGGAATAACAGGATGAAGCAGGCAGCACTTTGTGTAGAAGCTAGAGTTGGTAACATTCACAAATTAAGTCTCTCCTCCTCCTCCCATGCGAGGCAAGTAGTCTGTATTATTACAATAATTTGGCAGACAGGCACATTAACTAAGGCCAGGCAGCAAGTCGGTGGTGAAGCTAAGAGTAGAACCCATATCTCCTGAATGCTAGGTGACTGCACTAACCACTAGCCCATACAGTCTCTTCATAATAGGAAATGGGCCCAGGCTGCAAAATTTGGGGTTGTGTTTCAGGGCACTTGAAAGCTAGGTCTAAAGCAGCTGGCTTTGGGGTTCCAGTTTGGGTCACATTGTGAAACTCCGAGTTGGGCTCTGGTCCAGATTTTAAATCGTCCACACTGAAATTTGTAGCCCCCCTTTGCCCCATCTCTAGCCCAGACTGAAGCCTTCCCTGGCAGCAGTAATCAGAGAATATCAGGGCTGGAAGGGAGCCTGGCTGCTTCCTCCGAAAGCCCAGGGATGGGAATAGGGCACGGATGCCAAGGCTTGGGGAGGCACAGCCTGGAAATCCCAGCCCTGGCAGCGCTGGAAATGAACCGTTAATCTGGAGCTCATATCCAGCCTCCAGAGTGAAGCCTCATGGGCTCAGCATCCCGTCGCAAAACACAAGGAGTTTATAGAGCATGAACCATGACCCCTGGCCCCCAGCTGTGTGGCTCTAATCACTGCCAATGGCAATCCATCATCAGCGTCAGCCGTGGCTTCGGGGGCAGGCTCCGCGGCTCGGCTTGTAGAGCAGTTTATTAAAAACGTGTCCTTTCCCTTCATCCACTTCATTTACCTTTCGATTCTGTTGCAAGACTACAAGCTCAGCAGGGCTGCTAGGAAACCTGGCCTCCTTCAGGCTGGCTGGGTGGGCCGATGAATCTCCACTTTTGTGGGAGACCTTTAAATCTTTGCAGGGGGGAGAGCGAAAAGGGGGGGGGGGGAAACCCAGCATTTGCAGTATAAACTTCCCTCCTTGCAGGTCAATATGGTGGAGCATTCCTACAGGGAAGTTGTCAGTATTACACATGGCCTCCCATGTCTCGTTGGGCCTCCTCTCTCAATGCCCCACGTCTTGTCCAAGCCAACAGTTTGCAGAACCTTTGCCCTCTCGCTGGCCTTTCCATGACAAGCAATGTCGGCTCTGCAGCGCTCAAGACAATTCGCTCAAATTAAACACGCAGCATGATGCTTACTGTAGCCCTGGATTGCTCACAACAAAGGGGGCCAGATGCTGATCTCAGTTTCACCAGCGTACATCTAGAGTAACCTTGCTGGAGTTATTCCAGATGTAGCCCTCTGTAGCTCAGATCAGGATCTGGTCCCTAATCAGTTATACACCTCGGTATGAAGTCTGCTTAATGCAATAACAACCCATTGCACATACATTTGTCTCAGGATCTCAAAGTATTTTTCAAAGGCGGGTCAATATTTTTATAAGCATTTTATGAATGGAGAAATGGGGCACCGAGGGACTGAGGCCTGTGTTGTCTAAAGTGGCCTCTACTTTTTGTTGTTTCCAGGTTTTGGAACCCAGCGTCAGAGGTGTCTCATGTCGGGACAGCCTCAAGATGACCCCGAAACAGAGGCATCTAAAATCAGTGGACGCTTTTGAAAATATGAACCCAAGTGACTTGCCTGAGGTCCCACAGGAAGCCTGAGGGAGAGCAGGGAGACAGACCCCTGTCTCCTGATTGCCCATCCCATTCTAAGCACAGGCCAATGCTTCCTCTCTGGGTAAGGCAAACAGGAGAGCATGGCATGCTAGTGCTCTGCTCCAGGGGCGGATTAATAATTTTGCCGCCCCTAGGCCCTGAAATAATTGCCGCCCCTGGCCCCGCCCTGACCCCACCCCCTTCCCTCCCCCCCTCCCCCCCCCTCCCCAGCCCCCCGCGTTCCCCCCCCTCCCCGACCCGCGCAACAGCTGTTTCGCGGCGCAAGCACTGGGAGGGAGGGGAGAGCAACAGGAAGCGGCGGCGCGCTCGCGAAGGAGGCAGCTGGAGCAGGGGAACTTCGCCGTGGGTGCTCAAATTTGCCGCCCTAGGCCTAGGCCTTGTCGGCCTAGGCGATAATACGCCGCTGCTCTGCTCCCCATACAATTCTTGTCCTGCTTAAAGATCCAGATGCTCATCTGATCTTTTGCTGGGCCAGGGCCTCAGGGACCATCTCAGAGCTACAAGCAACAGAGTCACTGTGGCCCAGCGCTAATAGAAACTCCCAGGAGCTGGAGACAAAGGCATTCTTGTCTGTGGGCCCTGCCACTGGAAATTAGGATGGGCTGAGGCTGGCCATATTCAGAGCAGGATGCAAGACTCATGCGGACTTCCGCCCAATAAAGGAGGCTGCGAAATGACAGAGCCTCATTCCTCCCTCGTCCCACTGTAATCATTCTCCAATAGTAATCAGCTAGAACACGACAGTTTTGGGGTGCGGGTAGGGGCCGAGGGTCGAGTACACAGTCCTTGTTGATCAGCAAAATTGCTTCAGTTAATCTTTGTCATTAGCTCCAACAGACTAGGTGATGGGCATCCTAGGAGTGCAGAGAGGAAGAGTGAAAAGTTTCGATCAGGACAGCTAGAGAGATTAGAATGAGAAAGAGAGACTGAGCAAGAGAAATTGACAGAGATTAGCAAGAGATTATCTAGAGACAGCTCAGACACTGACATTAAACAAATATACATATATGACTAGCCGCCACAGCAGACGGACACCAGATTTGATGGGCTGAAGGATCAGATCCTGTATGGCAAATTCGAATGTTCTCGTGTTTTGTAAAACAATAGCAAACGGAGTTCTCCAAAGCATTTTGAGCCGCCCAAAGGTTTGATCAGAGGTTTTGGGCAAAAGTTCAAGATATTGTATTGTTGTTGTTATTATTCGCTCTGGATTGCCCATCCCTCAGGCCCCTGTAGCACACGAGTTCCCACCGTCCTTCCTGACTGAGTTGACGGTAAGCGAGATGAACGTGTCGTCACTGTGGTGTTTGTGGAAGAGATGCCGGATTTTATGTTTTATTTACAGCAGTTCTACGCAGGCTGATTTCCAGAAGCTGTTTGTGTAGGAGCCGCAGGGCCATAATGAGTTGCTGATGTTCCTGCGGCTGGACTGCATTTCAGTGCTGGCGACAGTAGCTGCTGTCTCTCTGCCACGACTGGATAAATGGGTGTGATCGTAGGGGAGCCCGGTTCCAGTGGCACAACAGCAAAGGACGGATGGTATTTCATTGATTAGTCTCGCTGCTTAGGGCATAGGGGAGGGATGGCTCAGTGGTTTGAGCATTGGCCTGCTAAACCCAGGGTTGTGAGTTCAATCCTTGAGGGGGCCATTTAGGGAACTGGGGTAAAAAAATCTCTCTGGGGATTGGTCCTGCTTTGAGCAGGGGGTTGGACTAGATGACCTCCCGAGGTCCCTTCCAACCCTGATATTCTATGATTCAATGTTAAATGCCCTCATCCCCTCCAGCACACAGGGCTGGGCTGCTGTCCCCATAGTACAGATGGAGAAGGGAGGCACAGAGAGTCTAAGTGACTTGCGTAAGGTCACACAGCATATGTCTGGCAGAGCAGTGAATTCTCCAAGCCCTATGCTAGCACCCTAGCCACTGGAGTTGTCTGCAGGAAGTGGATGTAAACCTGTTCAGATTGGCAGGAAGAGCCCAGGGATTGAATTTTGCTGAGATGGGTTGCCGGAGGGTATTTCAAGTGGCGGGTGCGCTGGGAAGCCAAGGGGAGGGTGGTATCCTGGGGAATTTGAAGCTAACCTTGTCCTCAATCCTCTTTCCCATGCGTTCTCCACCAATTTCTGGGGGGAAGTGGGGGTCACTGGCTGTCGCCATGAAAATGCAGCATCTCAAGCCCCAGCCCCCTTCTCTGTGGCAAGCTGCCAGCATCAGAGTCATTGCACTCACTGGAAAGCACTCCAGACAGGAACCACACCGCTTTCCCTTCGCACACTCCTTTGCTCTCCAGATGCCTGACTCGCTAATCCCAGGGGAGAGCCTTGCTGCTGTTTGATACGTTGTTTACTATGACTTCATAGCGCATGATCGCACTGTTATTGCACCTCTTGGCTTTCGCACATGTAGCGGATAGCACGAGTGATACAGATCAGGGCCCAGGGTTCTTTTCGTTTGAAGGATTTGATTGTTATATTAAACAGAGACGAAGGCAGTAAAGAAAAGAAAGCAGCAGCCAAGCACCTTAGGATGAGCGGGAAAGAGGAATTGGCACATATCTCTGTTATCTAGCTCAACTTTCATCGCTAAACACCAAACACTCAATGAGCTCATTCATTGTAACTACAGTAACTTTTCACGGGTCTCCAGATGCTTACAAAAGACAACATCTTGTTCTGTTCGGGACATAACGCCTCCCAAATGTGTATGTCATCGCTACAGTAGGTTGAATAGGACAGAAGAGAGAGTGGGGACTATTTTCATGAGTCTAAGCACTGCATAGAGATTACCATTAGGGTCTGTCTACCTGTGACTACAGCAAGTGTGGACATCTTGAGCAAGCTTTGATCTAGAATAACAGTAGCAGTGAAGCAGAACAGTCTGCAGCATGGGCTATCCGCTCACGTACATCCCAAGAGTCCCAGGCGGGCTAGGACAGCCTACGCGTCGCACGATTGGGATTGGAGCTAGCTGGAGCCAAGCTAGCGCTCAGGTACGGCTCCACGGGCTGCAGTCACATCTCTGATGGCAGTATAGACGGACTCTCAGTCACAGAGTCGCGTCATACACAGGTGTGCAGGTGGCTGGTGGCTATGTAATCCCAGCTCCTCCACAACCTCCAGCATAAATATCCATTCCAGGAACAGCATTGCTTACTCCCCTGTATAAAAATGTCAGTCGTCCAATCAGGAAGCAAAACCAGCACCATGAGACTCACACGACCAATCACACCCCAGAAATAACAAATAGTCAATTTTGGGGGAGCTGTCTGCTTTGACTATCTTTATTATTGTAATTCTTATTAGGATAGCGCTTGGACGTCCTAGGCTGGGTGCTGTACGTGGACACACAGGAAGGCACAAGCCAAGATTTTCAGACGTGATCAGTGATCATGGGAGCCTAACTGGAGACACCTTAAAGGGGGCTGGTTTTCAGAGAGTGCTGAACACCTGCCCTCTGAAAATCAGGCCCCCTTAAAGGTGCACCGAGTGGCACAGGTTTGACAATCTTGGACATGGCTTGTGCCCGCCTGGAATATTTAGTCTGAAAATGATTGCTCAAAACTCTCCAGCAAATCCTTACAAATAGTGACCACGTTCGCAGAACCTAGCATCCAGGCATTGCAAATGACAGAACAAGGAGCAATGGTCTCAAGTTGCAGTGGGGGAGGTTTAGGTTGGATATTAGGAAAAACTTTTTCACTAGGAAGGTGGTGAAGCACTGGAATGGGTTACCTAGGGAGGTAGTGGAATCTCCTTCCTTAGAGGTTTTTAAGGTCAGGCTTGACAAAGCCCTGGCTGGGATGCTTTAGTTGGGGATTGGTCCTGCTTTGCGCAGGGGGTTGGACTAGATGACCTCCTGAGGTCCCTTCCAACCCTGATATTCTATGTTATAGATGACCTCCTGAGGTCTCTTCCAACCCTAATCTTCTATGATCTATGAAATATCATTGGTACTGAACAGCTCAGTTGACTTTAGTGACCAAGCTGGGATGAGCTGTATTCAATGCCATGCCGCTGAGAGGGGCCTGGCTAGTTCGATGTAATTCTTGCGGGGACGGGAGGAGAGCTAATTTCAATGGAAAAATACCAGCATCATCAACATCTGAGGGCAGGAAAAGAAACATTGAGAAAGTTGTTATGCCTCCCAAGAGAGCAGCAGATTGCCCACCGACGTTGAGCAGCTCAACCTTCCGACAAAGGACTGAAGCTAGTGCCCGGCCTGGAGCTTCGTAGAAGCCCATCTTTTGGGATGGACAAAGACCATAACTTCGTATGTAGCCATCCCAGCGTGGGGACTCCAGAGCCTGCACATGGTTTGAATTTTAAATGCAAGCCCGTTCGCCAAGGCACCGTTAGCCTAGCAAGAGCCAGCGATTCCAGCCCCGCGAACATGGCCAGTTAATCCCAACTAAATTGTATCTAGAGATACAAATCCCCCAGTAAATCTAATTGTCTGCAGGAAAGCGCAGCTGGCAGAGTTACGGCAGAGGCGGCACCATTCCAGTCCCCTTGCCCAGGGGGATTCAACCAGAAAACTACATTCAGACTAATTATCCCCAGAGCCCCAATCTGTGATCTTTGGAACAATTAAAAGTCCTTAATCCTGAATGAAAAGCAAACAAGGGCCAAGGCATTGTCTTCCTGCTTCCCCTAATCAGGGCTGCAGGTCCTGCTCCTGTTTACAATACAAATATTCAATTAAAAATTCCAAAAGGCCCCAGTAATTGGGTCTCAAAGGGGGTTCCCCACCGACAAAAAGAAATGAAAAGAGCTTTACTGTTCCCTTCCTGGCCGGGTCCCCTCCGCCAAATAACCCACAATTAAACATCGTCTGGGAACGCATGCGACACGGACAGGCTCCCAGACACCAGCAGGCTCTGGCTGGGGCAGGCAGTGCACATACACATCCTCTCCCCCCCCCACCCCACCCCCGGCATGGGCATGCACCCATGCACACACATGCAAAGCCGCATTAATGATGTGTAGCGCGCGAAAGCAATTTCATGCCCAGCAAGGAGCATCGCAGTGGCTGTGTTGCCTCTTGATTCAGATCTGCTATTATTTGATGAGCCCGTCTCTTAATCAGGATCAGTCGAGGAAACTGGAGGTGTTTTCGGACCGTGAGCCCCAATGTCATAGAATCATAGAATATCAGGGTTGGAAGGGACCTCAGGAGGTCATCTAGTCCAACCCCCTGCTCAAAGCAGGACCAATCCCCAACTAAATCAGTCCCTGATTTACAGGGGAGGGAGCTGTGAGCAGGGACTGGGAGTCGGATTGTTTTTCTTTGAAATGTCAAAAATGCCAGAGGAGTTTGTCCTTGCTGTTGCTGCTAAATTACAACTTTCAGGAAAACCCTTTCTTGGGCCTCTTTTCCTCATTCCCAAGGGCAGCACCTGAGTAAATAGATGGTGCCATGGAGACCAAAATGCATCTTGTGCTGTTCCTTTAACTGCACTTGAGAGACAAACCCTGGGCCAGATTCTTAGCAAATCAGTGTAGTTCCATTGACCTCAGTGATGGCACATCAATCATACCAGCTGAGGGTCTGTCCCCCCAGCTCTCCTGTATCTGTTTATTAAATCACAAATTCCTTCCCCGCAAGGGCCATTGGTGGGCCCCGCCCCTCCGCAGCTAGCTAGAATAGCAGGCAAGCAATCAAGTGAATTGCACAGCTAGCAAGCAGGTCCTTCAAGTGGGTAATCGTAAGCTTTCTTGACAAATCAACCACCTTCGTGGAGGCTCCTCTCGGTCCAGTGCTAACAGCCCCTGGCAGCTCCTCGCTCATTACCCTCCAAAAAACAATTAGAGAAGCAGGCTTTAAAAAGGCAACTCCTGATGCAGGCGCTGACCTGATTCGAAAGGGGGACACGACTACGAACTGCTCTTCTCGGGGGAGCCTCGGAGTTATTTGTGGTTAAGGTCAGTTCCAGCCACAGTCCCCGGCACTTCCCAAAACGCAGCTGAAAGGCCCGGGATGCCCCCACTCATACAGGGAGAGCGGGCACTCCATTTCAGACAGCAACACCCCGACAATGCCCAGGGGAATGGCGACGTGCGGGGCGGGCGGTACTCGCTGCATGGTCTGTGCTCTTTGAACGTCGGTCAGAGGTATCACGTTCAAGACAAATTCAGGGCCTGATCCTCGAACTCTTTCCGTCTAAGCATCCTTAGCCAAGGCTTTGCAGGATCGGGCCCTTATTGCATATCAACTACATCCCAGCCTGAGTCACAGACTAACACACCTTGAGCCTGCGCAGCAGCTCAGAGAACCGTTCACAAAATCAGGTCTCTTCTCCCCACACAGAGGCGACCAAAGAGGGAACCTCCCGGGGTCGTTTGTTTTCTTAAGCACCCTGGTATATTTGTTTTCACTCTGCAAGGCGTGCAGGTCCAGCTCGTCAAAGGTTTTTAGGCACCTGACTCCTATTGGTTACCTAACTACGTGCAAAGATCTGGGCCCTAGAAAACACAGAGATGGGTGCAGCATATGCACCTGAACAGAGCCAGGCAAGCGAGGAACGAGCAAAAGGCTGAGAACTGACCCCCTAGGTCTGATTTTCACAGGCCTTGAGCACCACCGCTCCAGCAGGAGCCCAAGTGCTCAGCACAGTGCAGGTGCTCAGAAAGTCCAAGGTCTGGCTTCTGCATCTCTCTCTTCCCACTTGTCCCAGCTGCACCATCCCCAGCACTTGAAGCCTTTCAACAAGACAGGGTGTCTCCTTCTCAGACATATGCTCCGGTTCAGGCAGCAGTTCTGAGCTCAAGGCAAGAATCATAGATTAGGATTGGAAGGGACCTCAGGAGATCATCTAGTCCAACCCCCTGCTCAAAGCAGGACCAATCCCCAACTAAATCATCCCAGCCAGGGCTTTGTCAAGCCTGACCTTAAAAACCTCTAAGGAAGGAGATTCCACCACCTCCCTAGGTAACCCATTCCAGTGCTTCACCATCCTCCTAGTGAAAAAGTTTTTCCTAATATCCAACCTAAACCTCCCCCACTGCAACTTGAGACCATTTCTTCTTGTTCTGTCATCTGGCACCACTGAGAACAGCCGAGCTCCATCCTCTTTGGAACCCCCTTTCAGGTAGCTGAAGGCTGCTATTAAATCCCCCCTCACTGTTCTCTTCTGCAGACTAAATAACCCCAGTTCCCTCAGCCTCCCCTCATAAATCATGTGTCCCAGCCCCCTAGTCATTTTCATTGCCCTCCGCTGGACTCTCTCCAATTTGTCCACATCCTTTCTGTAGTGGGGGCCCCAAAACTGGATGCAATACTCCAGATGTGGCCTCACCAGTGCCGAATAGAGGGGAATAATCACTTCCATTGATCTGCTGGCAATCCTCTTACTAATGCAGCCCAATATGCCATTAGCCTTCTTGGCAACAAGGGCACATTGTTGACTCATATCCAGCTTCTTGTCCACGGTAATCCCCAGGTCCTTTTCTGCAGAACTGCTGCCTAGCCGCTCGGTCCCCAGCCTGTAGCAGTGCATGAGATTCTTCCATCCTAAGTGCAGGACTCTGCACTTGTCCTTGTTGAACCTCATCAGATTTCTTTTGACTCAATCCTCCAACTTGTCTAGGTCACTATGGACCCTATCCCTACCCTCCAGTGTATCTACTTCTCCCCCCAGCTTAGTGTCATCTGCAAACTTGCTGAGGGTGCAATCCATCCCATCATCCAGATCATTAACAAAGATGTTGAACAAAACTGGCCCCAGGACCGACCCTTGGGGCACTCCGCTTGATACTGGCTGCCAACTAAACATGGATCCATTGATCACTACCCGTTGAGCCCGACGATCTAGCCAGCTTTCTATCCACCTTATAGTCCATTCATCCAGCCCATACTTCTTTAACTTGCCGGCAAGAATACTGTGGGAGACCGTATCAAAAGCTTTGCTAAAGTCAAGGAATAACACATCCACTGCTTTCCCCTCATCCACAGAGCCAGTTATCTCCTCCTTGTGTTTCCTCCCGGTATCCCACTTCCCCACTTACCTGCAGGCTTAGGTCACCATCCCCCGGCAAACCTAGTTTAAAGGCCTCCTCACTAGGTTAGCAAGTCTGCCTGCAAAGATGCTCTTCCCTCTCTTCGTAAGGTGTATCCCATCTCTTTCTAGCAATCCTTCTTCTTGAATCCCTGAGCAGAACCCTTTGGCCGGTGCTATGCAGGCGATCAGACTGGATGATCCAAATAGTCCCTTCTGGCCTTCTCAGCTATTAATCTATGTCACTCTTACCCCAGGCCTTTAATTGCCCTGCAGTGGTAGACAAGGCCCAGGTACCTGGTGTGACCTACTGACCTTTGCCTTTTGCTAAACGCCCAGGAGACAGGAAGTTGCCTTTGAGGAATGAGTGACACTGAGTTTTAAATCACTGGAGCCAGAGCAACGAGACCACAAGAAGCAAAGAAAGGGTCCCATGGACAGAGTGACCAGGAAGCCAGCCCCAATGGGAAAGCTGCGAACGCCTGACTCCTCTGTGGGGGAGCGGAGGCATTTCGTGCTCCCTGGAGCTGTGCATGGGCTCCCCGGCTGGAGCTGGCAGAGCCGTTGCCCTAGAGAAACACCTCAGGAAATCGTCGCTTCAGTTACTCCACAAGTGACTGCTCCCTGCGGGGCAGGCATGGAGTCACGAGGCTTGTTCGTTCACTGAGCTCCCCAGCGGCTTCGACAATAGAGTGAATAAATGGAACTTACAGCCCAGGAAGAAGCTCCCCGGCTTTTTTGCCCCATAAGCACTAATGATGAAGACAGCTCCTAGCAGCCATCAAGCAAGACAAGGGCCCAGGTGAGCAAAGCCTTTTCACGGACTAGCAGTGCAAGGCTTCCACCAGTCTGCCTCCCCTATGACCTGCTGGGACCCCCAGACAGGCTGGGAGTGTTATGACCCACCGGTCTCAAGCACGGATCTGCAGGGTTTATAGGAGCAGCCACGCTCCAGCCTTGCACATGGCAGCCTGTTAACACTTGCTTACCTGGCACCTATGAGGCCCAGCCCCTGTCTGAGGCTCCACCCCTGCAGTCCTATGGGCAGAGTCCCAAAGCAGCTGATTGGCCCCCTGGCCCTACTTAAGCCAGCAGCGGGCACAGGAACTGGTCTGAACAACTGAGCTCCACCCTGCTCTGGACTGTGCACCTTGTGCTTCCTGCTCCCACGGCTTGATTTCCTGGCATCCTGACCCAGCCTGACTCCTGGCATCGGATTGGTGGTTCTGACCTCCAGTTTGTCTCCTGACCCTCCTATCCTGACCCAGCTGACTCGTGTCTCGTGACTGTGGACTCTGGCTCTCCAAGGTCTGGCTGCCCATAAGGTGGCCAATTTTGTAACATTTAAAAGCCAGGCACTCCAGCAGGAATGCTGGAACCTCCCCAGCCCCCGCCTCGTCCCCCTGAGGCCCTGCCCCACACCCCCTCCTCCTCCCCCCCGCCCCATCGCTTGCTGCTTTTCCCCTCTTCCCCCCACCCTCTGGGTCGGGAGGGACTCGTTATGGAGCTGGGGCTGGTAGCTGCAGCCACCCTAAGGCAGGTAGGAGTAGGGGCTGATGCAGTAACTGGACTTTGGGTGTCTGATCAATAGATCTGACTGGACACTGTCAGGTCCCCTTTCGACTGGACTTTCCGGTCGAAAACTGGACACCTGGACACCCTAGCCGCCCACCACCCAGCTGTGACAGGGACGGCTCGTCAGGCTACATGGCCCACCCCGTCCTAGGCCTCCTTACTGAAGGTGATCACATATATTTTATTTTATTTTGCAAAAATGTATTTAATTGGAAAATGGGGTATTGACAGCAATGTCGCTTTTTGGCTTTGGGGGCTTTTTTTGTGTGTTTTTTTGGGGAGGGAGAAAAATCTCATTTTCATCCATTTTATTTTTTGTTTTCTGACAAAATGAGAAAATTCGAAATGCTTCATTTTAAAACTGGGACAAAATCCCACTGTCTCAGAGGTGGCCATCTACCTACTAGGAACGGGCCTACCAAGAGTTGAGTGATCTGCTGGCAAGGTAGATGTCACACCCCTGCTTTAGTGGCTGATAAATATAGAGGATAATAACCTACTATGGCTGCCAATTACTCCTTTAGCTCAGGTGGTGATGGAATATGGTGCAGATCTAAGATCCTGTGTTCCAAGCTTGCTGATGACCCATGCTGGAGTCAATGTGGTTCCACATGGTGGAATTTATTTGTTTTCTAAAAAAAAAAAACCCGTTAAGAAGGTACATACAAAAAACTCTGCTAAAAGAATGTTCATGTTGCAAATTCAAGCACTTAAAACTTAGGAAATACCAGCATGAAGGTTGCCCAGGCACTTTTTAATTACATTATTGCATGCTCTGCATTTGGGAGGATTCCTGCCTTGTTCAGTGTGTTTAAGGTTCTGGACTGAGACTCAGGAGAAGTGGGTTTTATTGCTTGGACTGACACAGACTTGCTAGGGGATGACGTGTCATGCATAAATGTAAGGGAGCAGAACACAGAGAAGCTTCAAGTCTGACATTTCCCAATGTTTGAGTTCTTGGCTTCGCCACCTTAATGTTCTTTTAAGATAGTTTGCATATGTAATAAATATGCAGATGAGATGGACAGAAAGCACACGGAATAAGTGACTACATAAAAACTGTATCTATTTGATTGTACGATTCTCGCCACACTCTTAGGGTATTGTCTACACAGCACCTAGACACCCGCGGGGCTGGCCCTTGCTAGCTGACTCAGGCTCACAGGGCTGTTTCATTGCAATGTAGACAGCCGGGCTCGGGCTGCAGGGTGGGAGAGTCTGATTGCTTGGGCTCCAATATGAGCCCGGAAGTCTACACAACAATGAAACAGCCCCACGGCCCAAGCCCCATGAGCCTCAGTCAGCTGGGCCAGTCACAGGTGCCCAGTTGCTGTGTAGACATACCCACAGTATGCCCCTTGTCTTCTTAGGGCCCCATCATGCACCCATTCAGATACGCGAGTGACTTTACCAGTATTGCCAACCTTCCAGAGATCAAAAATCATGAGATTTAAAAAAAAACCCTCAAACCACGTTTTTAGTCTGGCCTTCTAACTTTGCTCTAGTCCTCTGCATGACAGCTCTCAGAGGAGCCAGGATTGTGGGTCACCTCATTACCTCCAGGCCACCAGCGTGAGAGAGTCTGCTTGTGCTTCTCTGGGTGTTAGCGCCCTGACATCGCCATCCTGTTAGCCCCCGAAGCATTCTCTGCTGCCCTGACTTTGCTTTGCAGGTTAACACTAGGTGCACCCCAGTCCTCCAGGCCCTCTGAAGCGTTCCCCTTCTCCCCTGAACACTCACCGAAATACCAGGTCTGCTGTCGCCAAGGAAACAGTGCAAACACCAACTTATGTGGTTCACCGTGGGACAGCACAATATCGCAGCACTGAGATATATGTATAGTGAAAACAGAGATCAGCTGATTGCTCATGGTTCACGAGCTAGTGAGTAATCTTTCACGTCAGACCTCTCCTGCCGTTCTTTGGTGAACCAGGACGTACCAGAATCGGGGCACTCCACTAAGCCCCTTGCCAGGTGGCATTGAAGGGCTCTCGGGTCAGACTCTGGCAATGGGTGTGTGGTCATTTAGAGTTGACAAGTCAACCTTTAAGGCATGCGCAAATGCACCTCTCTCCCTGGCTGCTCAGAGGAAGATTCCACTTACCCTCTCCTCACCCCTAAGACAGGGGAACAACCGTCCATTTCCTGGTACTGGCTTCACCCCCTGCAGCAACACTGCCCTGCCTCCCACAGCCCCAGGACTTCTCCTCTGCCCAGGTCCCAGCAGCACCCCCTGCCCCGGGACCCTCTCTCTGCTCTAGGGCCATACACCGAAGGCCGGGCTCAGTGGCAGGGCAGGGCTGTGTCCCAGCCCCGAGGCTCTCACACACAGCTCTGCCCACGTGCCCAGCCCTGAGTATCGGGGGCTCAGATGAGCTTCTCGTGGCATCGCGACAGCTCCTCCTGCAGGCGCCCAAATCCTGCACCTGGTGATCAGTGCACAAGTTGGCAACACTGCAACGCAGCTTCCCCAGCTGCTCGGACGGGCCTCCCCTTCCCCACCACTGCCCCCTTGCCAGGGGAGCTGCCATCCCATT
The DNA here is from genome assembly GCA_003942145.1 of Platysternon megacephalum. NCBI lineage: Eukaryota > Metazoa > Chordata > Testudines > Platysternidae > Platysternon > Platysternon megacephalum. The sequence continues at coordinate 1,435,093 of QXTE01000097.1, forward strand.
CTCCCACCTCCCACCCCATTGCTGTCCTCTGCCCACTTCAGCCTCCTTCCTCCCCTTGGCCCCCTCAGCCTTCACCTTGCCCCCCCATCTCCCTATCTCTTAGCCTCCATCCTGCCCCCCACATCCCTCTGCTCACTTCAGCTTCCCTCCTGCTCCCCACATCCCCCAACCCCCCTCAGCCTCCCTCCTGCCCTCCCAGCCACCCTCCTGCCCTGCCCCCAAGCCCCCTGCCCCTTCAGCCTCCCTTCTGCCCCCACATCCCCCTGCGCCCCTCAACCTCCCTCCTGCCCCCATCTCCCTGCGCCCCTCAGCCTCCCTCCTGCTCTCCACATTCCCCTGCCTCCCTCAGCCTCCTTCCTGCCCCCACATCCCCCTGGCCCCTCAGCCTCCCTCCTGCCCCCCACATCCCTCTGCCACTCCCCAGCCTCTCTTCTGCCTCCCATATCCCTTTACCCCCCTAAGCAGGTGGTAGCTAGGCCAATGGAAGAATTCATAGGTTGCCCTAGCATTGCCTACACCAGGGGTTAGGTCAGTATTTCTACATCTCGGGGGGGGGGGTGGATTTCTCCCACCCCTGAGAGACATAGCTATGCTGATGTAAGTTCCAGTGTAGACCAGTCCTTAGAGCTGAACATGTAGGAGACATTTGGGAGCCATGGAGAACCACTCTCCATTTTCTGAGTCCAAAAATCTCTCTCATTTCAAATGGCCCCTCCGAAAATTCCACCAGCCAGCGCAACAAGAAATGCTGGAGTCATGGCAGGTGGCAGGTAGTTCTGTCATTACAAGTATATGGGAGCCCCCCAAGCTCTCCTCCGTCCCTACCTGACAGAAATGCTCCCCGGGTGCCAGAGAGACCGTCGAGATGGCAGGGATGCTTAGACGTTGCTTGTCCTTAATCTTATCATCCCTCGTATACCAGATCCGTCCAAGTCGAGCGCACTAGCTGCTATGTTAAATATACCCAGCGTGACCTGGTTGGACACACTTGCTCTCCTCCTTAGGTCTGGGTGGAGTGCGCCTGTTGGACTGTCAAACTTCCCAGCTCCAGCATCTGCCGCTGCACTTGCTACGTACATCTGGGTGGAACGCCAGGAGCCTGAGGATTTGGGGGTGCTTAGATCCCCACATAATGAGGCCAGTGAACATGTCAAGCTAGAGCAACCATAAGGAACCCGTTAAAAAATCCCAGAAAAATCCTGCCTGGCTGAGTCCCTGTGAGACTGCGCTTTGAGGGATTGGCCCATTTCGAAGAGGAACAGCACCGCTTGATTTTAACCCCGTGAGCTGCCAGACAGGGGCAGCAGTCACCCCGCAGCAGCATGGCACCAGGCAACGCTAGTTTGTTCTGACCCCTGACCCCTCCTCGCCGGGAAAGTTACGGCTCCCCCTTCGCTTGGCTAGGAGAGAGTTTCCTTGGCAGGGTATGTGCTGATGGGAGCCGAGTGTGAGAAGGAAGGGGAAGAATTGCCCAGCGTGCTCCGTTAGCGTGAAACCTCATGATGAAGTGAAATATACCCCCAAAACACCAGGCCTATCCATTACAGCTACCTCTTGGCTGGCTCCCTGCGCCTCCTACAACGGATTGTTTTTGCCTTGTTTACAATGGCCTGTGCTCAGGCCACACACGCTGCTCTGTGTGTTGTGCAGAACTGAGCCAGGCTCCAGTCCCTCCCCCCAAACCTAGAGAAATGAATCGGCCCCATGCTCACTAACATCACGGTGCCCTTGTCCCACGAAGGCTTTCCCCTTCCAGCACTGGCCTTCACTTACCCGGCGAGTTTCATTTTGCATGTCAATTGCGATCCTAAAACGAGGCATTTTATCTCTTGCCAGAGGCTTGCCAGGCTTTGAGCCAACAGTTGTGTTCTGGGCACGCTCAGCGGGAGATCGGAGGAAAACGGGAGGGAAGGACAGGTAGAGCCATTGAAGAAGATGCACTGGTTTTAGAGCAGAGATGAGCCGGCACACAGCCCCAGAACTGAGCATCCCCTGAATTTAGGATTACTACAGTGGTGCCGAGCCTCAGCTAATGTCTGGGCCCCACTGGCTAGGTGCCGTACAAGTACTATACATAAAAGAGAGACTCTGCCCCAAAGAGCTTTCAGTCTGAATAGCCAAGACGGGCCAAGGGTGGGTGGAAGGAAGTGGTAGTATTCCCATCTCACAGACGGGGAAGAGGTCACCGAGCTAGGAACTGAACCCAGAGCGCTGGGCCAGTGCCACCACCACAAGACCAACCTGTCTTTCCTCAATTACTGACCAGCCCAAAACTGAATAGCTAAGGCCGGTGACCCAGGAGTCAGTCAGACACTGTGTAGTTGAACCCCACTGAGACTGAAGGACAGAAGTGGGCTGTTTTAGATACTGGCGTTGATGGTTGTGCAGGACATGGGGATTCATAGAAACTGCAGCAGCATCGCAGACGGTCTGTCTTGTACAAGTTTGTTTATGCTGTTTTCTTTTCCTTCCCTTTCCCCTGGAGAGTGTGTTCTACGAACCGCCTTTGGATGCCGCCCCACCTATGGGAGGTGTGCAGCACTGTCTGCACCATTGGAAGGCAGCTCTCGGACACCACGGTGATGGACTCAGCATAAGAACCTAATGGCACGAATTAGAATGGCCATGGCCACAATGGGACCATCTTGTCCAGATCTCTTCAGGACCTGAGTTTGGCTTCCATGTGACCAAATTTGGGAACACTTTTCAGCTCAGTATATAGACCTTCCGCTGTAATTATAGTTTGCACATGTAGGTTCTGAACTTAACAGGTGCCTCTTGCAGGCTTACCAGGCACTCTAAAGTCCTATGGAACTTTATATAGCATCTTCTATCTGAGATTACCTCAGACCTCAAATCCTCACAGGTAAATATTTCCCCATTGCACGGAGGATGAGTGTTTACAGGAGCCTGCGGCGGAGAGGGGAACAGAACCCAGGTCTCAGAGCCCCATGCCTACATCACATGACAACCTGTTCCACATTTCTCTGCCCAGTGTAACATCTTTCTACGGGCTGAGAACTGAGCTGTTCCAAAAGGTTGCTATGGTAGATAAAGGGGCTTCCCTCATACCACACTTCTCTTCCAGGATCTAGATGGGATTTGCAAAGTCCTGGAACACTGTCTTTACCCAGGCTTGTCCGACTGACAGCTGAGGCTGTTTACTGTATATATAGTCCATTGTAGCTGTCCTGTGTTGTCAGGTCTGTTGCACGGCATTATCAGATGTGTCTGTTCCATATACCATATTACTGCCTAACTGTGTCATGTGTAGTAACATGGTTAAAAATTTGTATGGTGCCATTTTCCTAGCAGAATTGCCTCCACTGTTACCCCTGGACACTGCCTAGGAGTCAGAAAGTGGTGGAGGACATATGCTGGCTTTCTACCAAAGCTCCATCCATAAAGGTAATCTCCACTCCAATTTCAGAATAACCAGATGTTCCTTCAGAAATGACCAGCAATGCAACAGATAACAGTGCTGAAGTGCAATTTGTCGTCATTACAGTCCAGAGTGAACGCCTTTATTTCATCTCTCTCGGAGCTATTATTTCAGGCTCTTTCTTTCCAGCTCAGGAGGAGGACACTATATCAGTCAAATTCAGAACATTAGAAACCCAGGTCAGTAAAAACACAGGGACACCAGAAAAGTTCTAGTGTGTCAAACAACCACCTATGCATGTGCTGAGATGAGCAATCGATGCTTCTTGGCTCTTGTGAAATGTGCCCGATTTCAATCGAGCAGGAGAGTGCTTCTTTTGTTAAAACGGCAGAGAAAGCAGATATCCTCTTTTTGGTGTGATTCCTCTATCTCTCACCCACACGCACGCACCTGAGACCCCTCCTAAGAACCCGAAAAAGCAAACCACGTATGTGGCTATTATGTTTCACAGAACCCATTACTGGCCCTGTAGTTTCCTTAAAAGATAATTAAACCCAATGGCAAAGTAAAGATAGAAAGCGGAGAAGGAAATGCATGGAGCTGCTAACTGCTGGAGGTGAATTTCAAGCTTCTTGTGATTCAGCTAATGAAACACAGACGGGAGCAATCAAGACTCAGCTAAAATTAGCTGATTGAATTGAGGCAACTGTAATGAGTATAGAACAGTGATTAAAGGCGTGCCAGCCAGAGGTTCATCCCAGCACCCCCAAAGCAGCTGGAACAGCATCTGTCACTCACGGAGATGAAACAAAATGCTGACAACAGTGATTCATATTTATATGTCCTTGAACTGTCTGTACGAAAAGGGGGAAAGCTAATGGGACAGAAAGAGGCCAATCTTCGCTTTTCGCTGGCTATGGAGGAACAAAGTGGAAATTTGCACGTGCTGATGTGCTCACCTTCTCGCGTTGTAGCATGCATAGTAGAGACAGGAAACCCTCAACGTTTTTCCTTCATTAACAAACATCTGGGGCAAAATTCAGACATCAGTTACAGCAGTGTAAATCCACCAAGGTCACAGTACGGCTCCAGATGCTCAGGCAAAGCTGGCCCAAGTTAATTCAAACCTCCTTGGTCTGGAACTCAGGCTAGAATTGAAGCAAGAACCGGCTATTGTAAGGTTTCATCATGACCCAGCTGAGGCAAGGTCAGGGATGCAGTGGGAACAGATCCCACCACAGGATTTTTATAGTTCCACTGCCAGTTGAAACCAGGAGGAACAACCATGGGGGACAAAAAAACAGAACTTCTAGAACAGTTTCTGTTCAGTTCCTATTCCGGCCATTGGCTTGCCGATAACATCCAGACTTCAGGAGGTTGACATTCACCCCAGCACAAGGCCCAGGCACCACTTAAACCCTACTTAAGCTTATGCATTTCACCTCTGCACAGGGGTGAATTTCACCCACCGTGCGTCACCACAGGCTCTAAGGCGGCAGTGTAACCAGCTAGTGATTACAGTGTGTGGCAAGGGACATGGGTTCTAGATTCTGCCTCTGGCTCACTGGGGGGTTGTGTTGGGTAAGACGCAAACTCTCTGCCTCGGTTTCTCCATGTCTGAAATGGGAGTAACAGCACAAAGCTGCCTATATTGAGCACGTTGAGCTCTGTGGCTGAAGAGCTATATAACCGCGAAGCACTGGTATCGCAAAGCACTTGGCAAGCATTACGCTTCACCACGCCCCTGAGCGGTGATTTTCTTCATGGTACAGGTGGGGGAACTGGGCACCCATGACTAGCTCCCGGTAACAATGTGAATTGAACAGAACCCGGAACAGAACCCCACCCTGTGCTGCCTTGCTACTGCATCCTGCNTCTGTTCAGTTCCTATTCCGGCCATTGGCTTGCCGATAACATCCAGACTTCAGGAGGTTGAAATTCACCCCAGCACAAGGCCCAGGCACCACTTAAACCCTACTTAAGCTTGTGCATTTCACCTCTGCACAGGGGTGAATTTCACCCACCGTGCGTCACCACAGGCTCTAAGGCGGCAGTGTAACCAGCTAGTGATTACAGTGTGTGGCAAGGGACATGGGTTCTAGATTCTGCCTCTGGCTCACTGGGGGGTTGTGTTGGGTAAGACGCAAACTCTCTGCCTCGGTTTCTCCATGTCTGAAATGGGAGTAACAGCACAAAGCTGCCTATATTGAGCACGTTGAGATCTGTGGCTGAAGAGCTATATAACCGCGAAGCACTGGTATCGCAAAGCACTTGGCAAGCATTACGCTTCACCACGCCCCTGAGCGGTGATTTTCTTCATGGTACAGGTGGGGGAACTGGGCACCCATGACTAGCTCCCGGTAACAATGTGAATCGAACAGAACCAGGAACAGAACCCCACCCTGTGCTGCCTTGCTACTGCATCCTGTCCCTTACCCAGTAGCGGCGCCAGCTCTTCCGGCGCCCTAGGCGGCGGAAGGTCCCGCCCCCGAAATGCCGCCCCCAACAGCGGCGGCGGAAGGTCCCGCCCCCAAATTTGAACGGGCGGCCGCGGCGCCGGCGCCCCCAAAATAGCCGTGCCCTAGGCGGCCGCCTAGGTCGCCTAATGGGTTGCGCCGGCCCTGCCCTTACCCCATGTCTGCTATGGGAAGCAACATGCCCTCTTTGAGACAAATAGACCCACTGGGGCTATGTTTTCAAATCTTTGTATTTCATTTCCCCCAGGCATTATAGGTCATACACAGGCACTATGGGCAATGCACACATATTTGCACATATTGAAGTTGCTTCATCTTCAAGATTGCCCTAATCTCCCGAGGTTTTTATAGAGCATTTAAGAAATATAAAGAGATTAAGTGCTTTTCCGTTCTGTAAGTGACATGTTATTATGAGTCTCTGCCAAGTACATTTATCCCAGGGCAAAATTGATAGCCCCTGAACTCAGAGAAAATTTGTAACCCTCAAAGGGACAGTGCCAGGTTACAAAATCAAATCTAAAATTGAAGTATACAGCTCCTTAGATTATTAAAAATGAAAGAAATTTTAAAGACAAACTGACCCCATTTCAGCAAAGCTGCTATACAAACAACAAAGATCGGCGAGAGGATGGCTGCAGGGAAGAAAGAAAGAGAGACTTTGGGGATGGGGGAAGGAGGGAGTGGATAGTAAAAATAAATGAGAAGTGGGAAGGAGAAGGGAGCGGGATTGGGAAAAATGGGAGGAAGGAAAGTAGAGATGGAAGAATGAAGAGAGGAGAAGATAACCCACTGCATACCCATGTGCTCAGAGCCCAGACATTAGCGGCACTCAAAGGAATCGCTGTCCAGTATTTCTCTGTGCTCATTTGCGCTGAAGCTAAATTCTGCAGTTTCCATTTCTCTTAAAACTGCTAAACACAACTAAACAACATCATCTTTTCCATTCCAACGGAGCTCATTAATTCCTGCCACCATCCAGCGAGATCTAGGGCATTTCTTCCTCCTATCATCACGCTGCATGCATCTAACTACACAACTCTGCCCTCTAAACACAGTGGGGCTCTGTGTGCTCAGTCCAATAATATTATCTTGGGACACTATCAAGGGAAATAAATTGTCTAGGGAGGAACCCAAAGGCCTACGGATGGAAATGAGCAAAGGAAAATTGAGGCTAAGTATCAAGAAATGTTTCCCATGGATCAGATGCATTAGGCTTGGGTCCAGTATTGCTAATCACTGGCATTCGAATAGCGTGAGTCAGGCCCCCCGAAAGGATCATGAGATTCTAAAAAATAATAAATGTGGGGTCCTCTTTAGTTACCTGCCAGTTTTTGAGCCTTCAGGGTGTGCTTGAGTCATGTTCTCAAGCTTTTCTCCACAACCGCAAAGGCTAGAAACTTACACATTTTTTAACTTACAGCTGAGATTCTCATGTCATCACATGACTCCAGGAGCTGGGGCTTTAAGGAAACAAATATCGCAAGACTCAGAAACACTGTAGAATTGGTTGGCAGGCCCATCCCTGGAAACACCTAAACTTACAGTGGCAAAGCATTGGAGGGCACAAGTCTATGCTACATCCATGAACAGGTTAGAGAATCTATATACTTATATAGTCCCTACAGCACATGGGCATCTCACAATTGTTAATTGATTTTACCATCACACACTAGAAAGGGAATTATTATTGCCATTTTTCAGATGAGGTACAGAGTAGATTAAGGGACTGGTGTAATAATCTATACCTGAAATAGGATTTGGGCCCTACATTTTTTGAGGCACAGACCAATGCCTCATTCACTAGATCATCCTTTTTACCGCCAGGGCTTGCTGTCACCAACTTAACCTACCTACCCCCTGCTTAGCCAGTGAGGTTCAGTTGAGAGTGACCCCTCAATCAGGGCATGCTAAGCAGTTCTGCTGCCTTTTACTTGTACAATAAGGATACCAACATTTCATTCCTCCTGCATTCAGATACTAGCGTGATTTGTAAGCCAACACCAGCTAAAATTGATCATTTTGGGAAAACAGCTCCACCCTGCTGCGCACCTAGTCTGTTCCTGAGGTTTCCCCCCCAGTGCAGTCAGGTCAGGGGACAGCTTGCTCAGACTCTTACACTCACAAGACACGTTTTGGATAAATGCTATGAAAGCAGAGTGTTAGGTGCAGTGAGTTTGTCAGGACTGTAGGGAGTTGCTGTTGCAGAACAGTGAACCCTTTGCCTGTTGGCATTTAGGAATTCTTAGGGTCACACCTGCCCTCAGTGTCAGCTAGTGCAGCATAGCTGAGATTCTTCAGGACAAGGTGCACACACTGGGGTGCACACACTGGATGACAGAGAATAACTCCCACCCAGGAAAGCTTTCAGAACACTGTAGGGAATCAGTGAATGTGTCAGAAACTACTCCACCAATATGCCTCAGCTCTGACCTTTAGAATAGAATATCAGGGTTGGAAGGGACCTCAGGAGGTCATCTAGTCCAACCCGCTGCTTAAAGCAGGACCAATCCCCAGACAGATCTTTGTCCCAGATCCCTAAATGGCCCTCTCAAGGATTGAACTCACAACCCTGGGTTTAGCAGGCCAATGCTCAAACCACTGAGCTATCCCTCTATTGATTTCACCTGGAACACATTTATAGATACTCCACAGGCATGTTGCACGTTTCTATATTTGTACAGTTGGAGAAGATTCCCTAACGCGTTCCATCCTTGCTACCAATTTACTGGAAAGCGTTCCCTTCATAAAAAAACCCTACTACAGCTATCGCCACAAACACTGCAGTACCACTATTGCAAGATGTAGTCTTTAGGATCATTACTCAAATCTTTTCTTACAAGGATAGCGACAGAATTTAATAGGAATTCAAACATTACAAGAGGACTCTGCAGAACATCTACAAGGATCAGTAGATACTGACTTCCTATAGAAATGTTCCTGTCTCTGATACGTCGGATTAGAATTGCCATGAGAAAAGCCTTTCCGTGCTACTTCACTGCAGCTGCTTCTGTCCCCTGACAGAACCAAAGGCAGCCATGAAATGAAAACCAAGACCGTTAATGAAGCCGCTGTGAGCCTCTGAAAAAGAACTGACAAGTTCATCTTGGGTCTTCTTTTAACTGCTCCATATCACTCATTCTTTGGGTGCATGGGTGTGTGCCCAGTTTAGCACCTGGAAGTCCACAGTGAACTCTCCAACATGTCCTTCGAGTGCCAGTAGCTTTGCTAGTGCCCTGGATGAGCCAGAAAGCTTGGAAGTGGAGCCAAGGCTGAGGTAATTCAAGGCTTCTACAAGCCAGAAACTTGGCTGGTCACTAATGGAAAAGGAAACAGAGAAAGTGAAGCACAAAGTCGCTCCTGACTGCCAGAGAGCAATGGCACAACATCCTAGTTGGCTCCCCTTCTCCTTGGCTCCTCCTCAGCGTCAGACAGGGACGTGAGCCAGGACAGGGCACGGAGCCTGAATCTAGCCTGTTATTAACTTGCCCATCTCTGCCGCTGGCTTATAGCAATCAGGCCGTCAAGGAGGATGAGGGCTGGGGTTGTCGTTACCAAAGAGCAGGAGGAAGGTGCAAGAATCCAATGGTAGATGTAGGCTTTTGCTGCCAATGTGATGGCATAGGGCCCCACACACCCAAACCCAACTGGACAGTCATGCTGCCACTAATACCTCTGCCAAATAGAGGCCTGAGGAGGGGCAGCCCCACGATAGGTGGGGAGACGCTCAAGTTGGACCCTGTGACGGGACGCACCAGGCCCTTTGAGGCCCCCTGCTGGAGGCCTTGACATCCTACCACACCCCGCCCCAGGAAAAGGAGCAGTGAAGGTGGGTCCTCCAGGCCTGCCTAGAAAGGCTGCATGGAATCAGCCAATCAAAGCCTAGGAGGCTCAGTTGAAAGGAGCTACAGGGCCTCTGAGCAGCTCAGTTACTGGCTGGGACCAGAAAGGGGAGGAAGGAGTGGAAGGCTGTGTGACGCCCCAAGTAAAGAGGTTTGGGAGAGACCCTGCTCAAACAGGGAACAGACAGAGAACCCAAGAAGGACAGAAGGGTAAGCAGCCCAGGGAATGCAGCAGCAGCAGCAACTAATAAAGGGAAGCAGCACGTGGCTGCTGTTTATAGGGTCCCTTTGTTGGGACCAGGTGTAGTGGGCGGGCCTAGACCCCTCCGCCGGCAACTGGGGAAGTGATCTAAGCCCCGAGGATGGGATAAGACTCGGTACTAAAAACCCAAGAAAAGAGCTAGAATTTAAACAGCCCCAGAGATGGGGCTGCAGACCCCGGAGTGGGCCAACAATTTATTGGAGTGTGGTATCCCGGAAGGGGTTCCTGAACTTCCTTCATGAATGTGACTTGGCCGGAGGGCACCAGCCAACCGGGGGCACCGGGAGCAGAGAAAAGACAGAGTGCAGGCTCGCCCCCAGCCCACAGGAGGCACTCATGAGAAGCGACTGCACTATGCCACAGACTCCCAAAATGGCAGGCGCTCAGAATCAGAGGCCATGCAGGGAAACTTGCCGCTGACTCAGGTAAGGGAAGGGTCTGTCTACACGTGGAGCTGAAGGTGGAATTTCCCAGCTCAGGTAGACGTACACATGCTCGCTTTGATGGGACGAGCGCATTAAAACAGAAGTGAAGCCGCGGAGCTGCAGGCTGTAGCTGCCTGAGCACGTCCCTTGGGTCACGGGTAGGACTGTACTCAGGGCAGCTCGCCTGTCCCGCCGCCTGCACCGCTGCGGCTTTGCTCCTATGCTCAGCGTGCTAGCTCAGTCAACGCTAGTGCAGGTACGTCTGCTCCGGCTCGAAATGCACGTACCCTGAGTGAGGCAGCGAGAGAGCCCAGCTGTGTGGTCACTCCGCTAGATCCCAGCTGTTCCAATAAAAAACACATGCATTTCACTGCCAGCCACTGTGCGCAGGCGGGGCGGGCTTCACTCTCTCTGGGAGCATCTAGCACCGGAGACAAGAAACTGTCTGTAGGTGTCGGGCCGAGCGCCCGTCCGCTCCAGCTGGCTGGGTACGCAGACAGATTGCTCAGCCTAGCGCTGGGAGAGCGGGAGGGCTACAGGGAGAGTTCTGTGCGGCTTTTTCCAAATTGTTTTGCCAAAGTGTAACTTGAAACACAAAGCTCGTTTGCAGCAACGTTTGGGAAAGATCCCCCTCCCCCCCCCCGGGATACAGTTAGAGGAGCAAACAAGCTCTGCAATTCTACGCACCCCACATAGTGCTCAGCAGCCCCCGCCCCCACATTGTACATTGCACGCCCGCCGGTTAGTGCAAGTCAGACAATGGGGCGGCACCTGCATAGGAGACCTCCAAGCACACTCAGGCCTTGGGTATCATTTTCACAAGCACCTAAGTGACTTAGGAACCTAAGTCCCATTCTGAAAAATGACTTAGGCACTTAGGGCTGAATGCTGGCAAGGACGTAGGCCTTCAATGCTCAGTGATACAACTCCTAACAGGTGCCTGGGAAAACCACGGCAAGTCTCAAAGCCTGAGTGAGGGACCCAGATTCCTAGCCAAGGAACCAGGAGAGAGAGAGGCGTCTTGCACTGTGATTCACAAACACCGGCAGGCTAGCTGGGGAGCCGCCTAAGATAGCCAATGGGAGACCAGCCACACGTGTGTTACGCTCCACCTTCTCACAGGGAGGTGCCCGGCACGTTACGTGATTCTGAAGCCAAGAGCCTTGAAGAAGCTGCCAGAGGAGGAGCTGCTGCTGCTCCACCCACCTTATAACTTTCAGCCCAGCTGGGGGGAGGGATAGCTCAGTGGTTTGAGCATTGGCCTCCTAAACCCAGGGTTGTGAGGCCAATCCTTGGGGGGGGGCATTTAGGGATTTAGTTGGGGATTGATCCTGCTTTGAGCAGGGGGTTGGACTAGATGACCTCCTGAGGTCCCTTCCAACCCTGATATTCTATGAATTAGCACGTGCACCTGAGAGGTGGGAAAGCCAGGTTCAACTCCCCCTCTCTGCCAGAGGAGAAGAAAACTTCCTACTTCTCAGGACTGTGCACTAACCTGTGAGCCAGGGGATGCTCTGTTGTGGCAGTCTCTCCATTTCTCCTATCGCACGCTGGATAAATAATCAAAGACTGATGAGAGAAGGGGGACTGGATCTTCTATCTCTTGGGTGACTGCTTTAACCACCAGGCTAGAGAGTCACGCACATGTGTCTACACCCCACCCCCTTGAAAGAGTCATTTGGGCAAGCGAGAGCGAAGCCTGCACGGTTTGGTAGTGGCTTGTGCCTCGCAGTAGTGCCAAAACCAGGCTGTAGGTGTCTAAAACAGGGACTTAGGCGCCTAACTCCTTTGGAGCCCTTAGAAGCCTTTCAGAGAGATTAGGGCTTGTCTACACAGGAAAATTGTGCCACTTGATCTACAACCCCCTTAGTGTGGATACTGTTGTATCCGGATAAAGGGCCTAGTACAGCTTATTCCTGTACAGGAAGGGGAATAAGCTCTACTGGTATAAAGGCATCTTTATAGCGATATAGCTGCATCCACACTGGGAGTGGTACCGATTCAGCTATGTCAGCTAGGGGTACGACTTTCTATTATAATAGTTAAATTGGTGCAAAACCATTTGTAGACCAGGCCTTAGCGTCCTCTGTGCCTAAGTCCCTTTTGAAAATTGGACTTAGGATCCTAAGTCGCTTGGTACTTTTGAAGGTTTGACCCTTTATCTGTTGTTATTAATTATTGGTCTTGCCATTGCTCCTAGGCACTCTAGTCAGAGACCAGGACCCCATGGGAGTAGGTGCTGTGCAGACAGAACAAACAGACAGGTCCCGCCCCATAAAGCTGCCAAGCTAAGTGAGTTAGCAATTTATTCTGCAAACAAATGTACCCTGGTTTAGTTAACCCCCCCGCTGAACCATGTGTGGACACTTGTATTTTGCTTTAACGGGGTTTGGTTTGGTTTAGTGTCAACCTGTTCCCTAATCAACTTCAACTAAACTGAGCCTATTTAGCCTGCATCAGAGCATCCACGTGGCCTTTTCACTGGTTTAACTAAGTCAGGTAATTTAAACAGTTCAGGTTAAACAGATGCACGTCTGCAGGCAGTCAAGCCCTTAGGTGTTGCTGGGGTATTGTTAATTCAGTATAAAATACTCTTCCTTGTGGCTCAGTACTAACCCCTCTCCCCCAGAATGATCATAGAATATCAGGGTTGGAAGGGACCTCACGAGGTCATCTAGTCTAACCCCCTGCTTAAAGCAGGACCAATCCCCAGACAGATTTTTATCTCAGTTCCCTAAATGGCCCCCTCAAGGATTGAACTGTAGGTTTAGCAGGCCAATTCTCAAACCACTGTGCTAGGGAGCTGCCGGGTGACAGATGAGACGATAGTCCTTTTCATCCAGCTTTCAAAGGTGAGGACGTGTAATTATCTCCATTTCACTGTGCGGGAAACAGAGGCACAGAAAGAGGAAGTGACCTGGGTTACACAGCAAATCAGTTGCAGAGACCAGCTTCCCCCAACTCCCACTCCACTAGTCTATGCCGTGGGCCACCACCCATGGTACAAAACCAAGGCCCTATCCACCTGCAGTCACCAACTGATCCTACAAGAGCAGGGTCATTCATTCACCCAGGCGTCCTAGCCAAAGTCCAGCTTGGGTAATTACCAGCAAAATGGCTAACGCTGCTCCGGTCGCTCTGCCCTGTGGAATGGTTGCTCCGTTCCGCCTTCACGGCGGCCGATGTCTGGCACGGATGCTGGGCGGTGTTTACACTGAAGTTTGTAAAATGCCGGGTGCGCCTTGTGCCGAAAGGTGCTGGAGATATTGCAAAACCGTCATGAAGACAGCTCCACAATTAGCTCCAAAGCAGGATACCAGTTAGAGTAATGAGTCCCAGCCAGTATCTAGTGAGTAAGATTTTCTGATGAGCCCGGGACAGGGTGGGAATTTCTGTTTCTTCCATTTGCTTCTGGACTGGCTCATGCAGATTATAGCGATTAAAGGCTGAGAAAATGTGGTCATCACCCAAAGTGGGAAAACAGGCCGAGAAGCTAGCTGGAAAGTATTGTCCATCCCACCCCCCCGCAATCAAAGATGCTCTCAGAGAAAGTGGGGATGATGTTAGAATGTGGCTTTACTTATCAAGACAGCATTTTATTCTCTCTCCTTCTGCCTTTCTCTCTCTCCAGTGAGTTTTAGCTTGGAGATTAAAAGCTCGTTCTCACTCAGGAAATGAAGAATTTCTGCCAAGACCTCCGGCTGAGAAAATCTGAACAAGATGCCTTGTGCCTGCAGACCCTGCTGGTGAACTCCCTGCTAGCATCTTGTAACGAGAGACACGACAGAGCCTCCAGTGTCACAGGCAGTTTCTTAACCCTGATTCCCATCCAAGCAGCACATGAGATGGGGGCAGCGGGTCGCTCGCTGAGAGCAGCCACTGCCTTTTCACTTACATGGGCCATGACTCAAACAAGCCAACCTTTTCTCGGGGCAACTGTAAATCTGGAAGCTGGAAAGGATCCTAGGAAAAAGTGGCCGTGTAGCCTCTGCTCAGTCCCCGCAGAGCTCTGATTCCATCAAACTGCTACCAGCTAAACAGCACCAAGGGCAAGAACCTCTGCAGCCTTTCAGCTCACACCAGGCACCAAGCCATGGCTTCCTCCATTCCTCTGCATTGATGGGTTCAATGCCAGTACCATCCCCAGTACCCAGAGGGAGGCCCCGCATGCTGGACTCCCAGTCTCCGAGGCCATGGAAGTCTCAGCTGGGTCTCCCTGACTGCACCGCACTGGGTGCACCAAACCTCGAAGGTGCCCGGAAGCATGCCAGGTGCACCAAAGGCAGGCGCCGAATGCGTGTCAGCTACTGGGCCCTGTCAGTGCTGGCCCTGCTCGGATCCCGAACCACTGAGACCCGTGCTTGAAGGAAAGGGATAGAGAAGGGATCCTTTACTAGGGCTGTCAGGAAAGGGGCAGATCACAAATACCAAAGGGACAGGGGCTTGACCAGTCAAGGTAAATGAGGAAACCGAGGCACAGAGCAACAAAGTGGCATCTCCAAGGTCACACGGCTATTGGAGGGCACAGCCAGAAATCGAACCCAGGCGCTCGGACAAACAGTCCCCTGCTCTAACCGATAGACAACACTGCCCCCCCCCCCACTAAAATCAGGACTCCCATGTAAAATGAGCTCCTGTGAATGCCTCACGACCACCAAAGGCAGGATTGTTTTCAGTCACAAACATTGTGGAGGACGCTAGCATCAAGGTAAAACGTCCATCCTTCCCTGTGATCTTAATGGAGGTTTGCACCGTTCATGCCTCTAATTTCTTTTATGCCTTTGGCTCAAGCAGCACATTCGGAGCAGACGGGTGCCTTGCCCTTTCTGTGTCTGTTCCCCGTTGCCAGGTGCTAGCCCAGAGCTCCCTGGTGGTTGCATTTCCAGCCCTGAGAGGAAACATTTTTAAAAGGGAGAAGGAGGTAACGATTTCTGCCCTCAGAAAGTGAAGGCTGGAGGCCGATTCCTTGTGCATGAGGAGCCAGATCCAGCCACTACAGAAGTCTACAAACTCCCCTTTGCTGAAACAAAGGCACTGGCCACAGCTCAGC
Source organism: Platysternon megacephalum (assembly GCA_003942145.1). NCBI lineage: Eukaryota > Metazoa > Chordata > Testudines > Platysternidae > Platysternon > Platysternon megacephalum. The sequence goes on from QXTE01000097.1 coordinate 1,450,528, forward strand.
CAGGCACTGCTATCCAGTCGCCTGAACTCCCTCCTTCGACTCCCCCTGCTGGGCCTTGTTTCTGGGGTCCAAGCCCCGTTTTGGTCTAGGACCAAATCCTGTTCCCTGTCCCAGGTCAGTGGGAGCTTTGCCATTGACTTCAAGGGAGCAGGATTGGTCCTTGGTCTCCTCCTAGGTATGTCTCAGCCCGTTGGTCGTTCCCAGTCCACAGGCGGTAATGGACATTGGGCCCAGCACTGGCAATACCTTCAGCCCCGGGGGGAATGTGCCATGAGTCATTCATCATCAGCTATGCTACCTGCCCCACTGTGCTTGGAGAGGAGCCGATGAGAAGCCCAACCAGCCCCGTCACCTCTCCTCCGCCACGTCTGACACAAGGTCCAAGGTGGGAGAACAGAGGCTACCAGTGGATCCCATCCAGCAAAATACCGAAACAAAAAGCAGGCTGGAAATGCCCCAGGTGGGAAGAGCGGAAGGACAGTGGAGCAGGACCGTCGGACAAAGGAGCACAGAGAATCTGTTGAGCACAGGAGTGCACACTGACTGGTTTGCTCCCATGTCCTCTCTGGAGCTGATCTCTTCCCTCTTCTTGCCCCCTGCAGTACACAGGCGTCTGTGCGAATGTAATAAGCTGCTTCTCATTACCAGAGGCCAATGCTAAGCTTGCCCGCTGGGGCTAGTGGAAATGACTTTGGAATGAAATTGATGATCTGTCTCCAGGGACCCCAGGTCGCTCTGGCCACATGGGCCCAGAGCAATGAGGCTGAGACGAGGCCGACTGCACCAGGAGGCCGTGTCGTCCCTGGCATGCGGGAGCAGCAGTTCCAGGTCAAGGCTGAAAGGCCAGAGTAAGACTTTAGACTCTGTGCAAGGCTCCACTGCCCACATTTATTACCAATGTCCCTATTCACATTCCTGGTCTGCCCAGTGAAATATTCATATCCAATCCCCGCAAGGGCATTGCTCTTACTGATCATAGCAGAGGTCACGGGTCATTGGCGACTCCCCCAGCAGCTCTCGGAGACCTTTATATCCTTTCCCTACCCCCGATGTCTCCCTGAAGGTGGAAAAGGCCCTTACAGTCAAGCATCAAGACGAGACTTGCAGGCATAAGAACAGCTTTGCAGTGGCACTGGCAAAAGGACGAGGAGCGATTCCCCGGCATGCTTGCTGTGCAGACGTATTGCACAGGCGCCGTATTAGATGACAGGCGAGTAGATTTGTAGGTTCCAAGGCCAGAAGGAACCACTGTGATCATCTAGTCGGACCTTCTGTAGAGCACAGGCCAGAGACCTGCCCCCAAATAATTCCTAGAGCAGATCTAGGGGGACACCTTGCTTTAAAGAATCCCACATAGGTGGCTGCTGGATTAAGGCGACCAGAACCATACGCCTGGTCTGGTGAGCTGGCCTTGTGTTCCTCAGGGTCCCTGGTGGTTGACAGCAGCTGCAACCCGTGTCATTCCAGGAGCACCTGCCTCCTGGCTTCCTAGGCAAATAGAAGAGCCTCAGACTCCGGATCATACCAGTGCAGGTGCAATCGGGCCATGTCACTGCCGTCCCTGGGCTCCCTGGAAAGGAGCATTGAGATGTCAGGCCAGCCCCTCCAACGCTGACGCTTGGGAGCCACATACCGTGATGAACAGCTGTGGAGACCTCTGACATCATGCAGCCAGCCTGCCTTTCACACTCAAATTGATTCGCCAAGACGTCGCTGGGCCCCTCCTCCGCCAGAGGTTCCCTCCATAAATCATTTCGGAGGCGGGGGGGCTGAAAGGGAAGGATCATATTTAGCCCTAAATGACGATGCCAGGTTGAGGCTAACAGAGCTACTGTGATCTTCAGTTACATATGCCCTCTAGAATGACACTGGCCCTACATGCGTGTATGTGTTAATCTTCACATGATGAGCAGATGAAGCTCTGAGCCAGACAGGGAAAGGGAATCTCGAAATCCTTACCTTGGCTAGATGGTTTTCTTTGCTGATCTCTTTCCAGAGTTCCTGGCTGTATCCCATCGCCATAATCTCCCTCCCTTCGGCCAGCCCGGAGGCGTGTCTGATCCCAGCCCCTGCAGGGGAACAGCAGATTGCTAGAGCAGCAGGGGTCCCAGGGCCACGTGCGTGTCAGCACCTTGAACCCGTGTGTCTCAGGGAGTCACGCCGCACTCCACACCAGCAGGAGCAGAGGGGCTGGCAAGCACTTGTTCCCCCCCTCCTCTGGTAGCCACTCAGGCTCGCCCAGTGGTAACTGACCTGACCCGAAAGCCCATTCAGCTGGAGAGTGGGTAGCAAAGTGGGCAGTTTGGTTTCACCGCAGGAGTACGTGTAACCCACACACCTCCTGGGTGTGGTGCTCTGTCCCATCTAGTGCGGAGCCCCAGTCGGCGACAGTCAGGAATCTGTCCACGTGGCAGCTGGGTACAGAGGAAGGTCCCCAACCCACAGAACAGAGCCAAGCAGCTGTAGCTATTAAGACACTGCAGCAACTGGCTGGTGAGAAGAGAGGGGCAGATCCGGAGTGTGGGGGAAGGATACATTACCACAGCGCCATCAAAGATGATGTATCTACTAGATCCATGCCCCTCTCCGTGGCATTTCCTACGGGCTATCTCAGACAGCGGAGCTCCCCGCTTCCTTTGCTGGTGTCTGTAGCACCTAACTCTCCCCGTGCATTGTAAAGGGGTGACCCTCCAGGCTGAGGAGTCCGCTAGAGAGCAGGGCGTTTAAGGTTAGGCCTTGCAAAACTGAGATTAAATCCCCTGTGTGGATCTAGCCTGAATTTGCTAGTTCCTCTGCAGGGGTCTTCATTGTCCCGGCAGAGCTGATTTGCTTTCTGGAGCAGCAGCTGTTAACTGCCAGGGTGACACCTCTCATCACAAGCAAAGAGGACAACATGGGCCAAGGCAAGCCGCGAAGGGGCATGTTTGCCTGTGGAAATCTATTTACTTTGAGGCCTGGCTAATTGTTATGGGCCAACCCCGTATCCCTGGGATACCTACGCCAATCCCAGTCTGGGCTAGAACCTCGCTGTAATACACCTGAAAACAGGTTCCAGTCAACAAACCACAGCTCGTCATTAACCAGGTGTTGTTTATGTGCACTGCAGTAGCCCCTAGAGGCCCCGGCTGAGATACACACACACACACACACACACACACGCCCAGAGAGGGGAAGCGACTTGCCACGGCCATGCAGCAAGTCAGGGGCAGAGAACACAGTGCTCCCGAGCCCCAGGCCAGTGCTCTGCCCACTAGACAATGCTGCCACTCGTGGTACTTGCTGCTACTCTCCAGAACCCGCCTCTTCTTCCCCAGTCATCACAAACTCACTGATCTAGATTTGACTGGTGGAACCTCAACGCCGTGAAATGGCTGCTCCCTTTGTCAGAGCTTGGGCCCTAGGGGGTCTCTCAGGATATGAGGCCTCCACACCGCTTGCCAGGCAGGGGAACCCCTCGCGCCCTGACCCAGCTCCCTGGCAGGAGCTCCGGGGGTGGGGGGCAGGGGGAGACTGCAGGTGGAAGGGGTGGGGGGGGCCCACTTGCTCTGACCCAGGGTCCCACAAACCCCTAATCTGCCTCTGACTGAGCTGGCTGCTAAATGAATATTCTGGGATGGGATGGGATACTCCCTGTGACTGACAGGAAGCCCACTGTGGCCCCACCTCCCTGCCCCTTTCCTTCCCCAGGCCATAGCTCTGCCCTGTTGCTGGAGTGCAGTGAGGCTCCCCACCCAGACCATGGCACATGGCTCCCTTATCTCTCCCAGGAGCAGCAGCAGTGCCCACCCCCCACCACCGTGGGAGCAGCAGGGGGCCCCCACTACTCAACCCACAGCCCAGAGGTCTCAGTTTGGGGGGGCTGAGCCCACTGAACTCTTCTCCTCCTGCCACCCAGAGTCCCTGGTGGGGTGGGGTCGGCAGGCCCAGCAGAGCAGGGGAGCCCCATTGAGATGCATGGGGCAGGCCACGCCACTCAGCGGTGGCTGCAGGCTCTCTGCAGGCTCAGGCAGACAGCACTGCAGCAGCTGCACTCGGGGCACGGTTTTCGTGAGGGCTAGAAGCTCACTTGGCTTTCTTACATGAAAGCTGAGATTCTGCCCTCGGCAGGCGGCTGCAGGAGCCTTCAGCTGGCTGTTTGCCGGGCTAGTAGAGCCCCGGTGGTGGCTACTGGACTGAGCAGGCAACTGGGAATCAAGGCGGCTGGGATCTGTACCCAAGTCTACCACTGATCTGCCACAACTTAGGGTGTGTCCCTTAATGCCTCTGTTGCTCCAGATGGGAACCAACCCTGGCCTACCCTCGGACAGTGCTGTGAGCTCCTCTGATGAGAGGGGCGGGCGGCTTCTGTGCTTACAGTGCCTATAGTGAGCACAGGGGCAGGGAGAACAGCAGACTGCGTCCACCAGCATCACACGCAGGCCAGCCACTACCCCAGCTGGAGAATGGAATAGGATTACTTCAGGCTCATAAATCAAGCTCTTTAAAGTGGAAAACAGCAAGGCTCGTACCCTGCGCTTATGTTATTTCATCCTTGAGAATTCCAGCCCCGACTGCACCTCACATCCCAAGCCAGACAGCTGACCTTTTTACCCAAAGGTAAGAAGCTGGGCAGACATCTCCCTGGCCTCCCGGAGATGAGGGGAAGCTTCGGGAGAATAAAATATGGCGGCTGACGTCAGCTGATACTGATGAATGCGCTCTCGGGCGCGATAGCACTAAATCAGGGGCGAGCCAGATGCAGAGTGCCTGAGAGACGTTGGCCATTACACGGCGACGGAGATAAGCCAGAGACGAGCAGGCTGGGCCTGGGTTAGCACCGCCAGGCCCAGATTGTGGAGCCAAGCACCAGAACTGAGCCATCAGGATTAAGTCACGTGTCTGGGAGCTCCGCAGTGACCCTGCCGTGCCTTGGAGAGGCCGTGGGGGGGGGGGGGTGCTGGGCTTCTCCTCTCCTGTTCCTGCCCCCCCTTCCCACTCTCACTCCCCTTTCAAACCACACTGCGTCTAACTCTCCTCTCCTGCTCCTCCCCCTCAGCCGTCCTCTCCGAGGTCAGTTCATGCCTCTTCCTCTCCTCGCAGTCTCCCACACTCATCCTCGGTGACATGACCCGTCCACCCCTTTAGCGGCACATTTCCTTGCCCTAGTGTCTTCACTCACCCTGCAGCCCTGGATCAACTCTCACCACCTCCAAAACGACTTGGTCTCCACGCGGCACTGCCCTCTCTGCTGAGTTCCCCTCTCTGACCAGCCTCTCGTCTCTTTCAGCATTGCCCTGTCACGCGGCCTTTTCATGACTTGCAGTCCCTCAGCACTGGGGACTTGTCGTCTCCTCCCTGTCCCCTCTTCCATCGACATGGCTGTTGATTCGCTCCATTTCGCTCTCTCCTCCACTCTGGACTCTTTGGCCCCTCTTTCCCACCACAAGATCTGCCCTGCCAACTCCCAGCCCCAGCTCACCCCTACAGCCCCTTCCTCTGCTTCTGCTCTCGGGCTGTGGCACGCCTCTGGCGGAAATCCCGTGACTGGGCTGACTTCCTCCTTGAGTTCTGCCATCTTCCTCGCTAGACAGCTCTCCTGCTCCAACTTCATTGAATCCCATGGCCACAATCCCAGACGCCTTTTCGCCCCCTTTGATTCACTCCCAAACCCTCCCTCCTCCTGCCGCCGCTGTTCTCTACACGCAGAACTGCGCCAATTTCTTCCGAGAGAAAATTAACAAACTACAACGGGAGTTTCCCCCTGCCCCGCCGACAGCCAGGGCCGGCTCCAGGCACCAGCGAAGGAAGCAGGTGCTTGGGGCGGCCAATGGAAAGGGGCGGCACGTCCGGGTCTTCGGCGGCGGATCCCTCAGTCCCTCTCTTCCTCTTTGAGCTGCCGCCGACGTGCCGCCGAAGAGGAAGAGAGGGAGCGAAGGACTTGCTGCAGAAGAATGAAGCGGCGGGATTGAGCTGCCGCCGAAGTGCCGCTGATTGTCTTTATCTTTTTTTTTTTTCCGCTTCGCCGCTTGGGGCGGCAAAAAAGCTGGAGCCGGCCCTGCCGACAGCTTTCCCCTCCTATCACAGACACAGAAGTGTCTCATCTGCTCTCTTCCGCTAACCCCTCCACTTGCCTCAGTGACCCCATCCCATCTCCTGAGCTCCCACATGCCCTCCCTGCCCTTCTCCTTAACCTCTGCCTCTTTCCCTGCACAGGACTAACACGCTTTGTCTCTCCAGCTTAAAAAAATCCACCCTGGACTCCAGGTGCCTCTCCAACCCCCCAGCTGCCTTCTCCCCTTCATCTCCATGCTGGCCTCAATCGCTGTGAGCTCTTTGGGACCTTTTTGTACAGCACCTAGCGCAGCAGGGCCTGGCCTCTAGGCCTGACCATAATACCAAGACAAGATAATACAAGTGTGACTCATCCTCAGTGGAGGTCACAGGAGGGAAGCCCAGCTGGGACGCTTTCACTGCTCAGCTAGCGGAGCTGAGGGCTCGCACCTCTCAGAGAGAGGCCAGGGTGCGGGTCCCAGCAGGGACCCAGTCCCGGAGAGTTCCCACTGCAGCGACAGCAACTGACCAGCTCAGCCCTGAGGGGTGACGGCTATGGGGGGGAGGACTGGGAGAAGGGAGCAGGTGGGAGATGGGGGATCAGAGGCCATGGGGACTTAGGGGAGGATGGGATCGGGTGGGTGAGTCCCCAAGCAGCCAGAATCCCCCGGGCATGAAGGTGGCTCACAGCCACCCCTTCCCCTGGGCAGCACCCCCGTGTGCGGGGGCTCCTGGAAGTCTCACCCGGCCTGCTGAGTGCTGAGCTGCACCTGAGCTGATATATGGAGTCCAAAGAGACAGGGACATGATCCTGGCGTTGCCCACAGCTGGCCAACTGCTCGGCTGCCACCCGCAGAGCAGGCAGGGCTTATCCGGGCCAGCGTCTGACCCAGCTCCTATTGCACAAGCACCCAGTCCCAGCTGGGGGGAGCGGCAGGGCACGCGCAGCCCCTGTATTTCTGAGGTTCGGGGTAAGAAACGCTCCGTGCAGGGCCTGAGCCAGGCTGGAGGAGCCCTACCTGTCAGCACAGCTGCCGGCCCCTGGCTGCTGGGAAGAGCAATCTTATTTCAATTATTCTTCGGCGGCTCTCGGCGAGCGAGAGGGTTTATTTACTGTGAAATCCCTCAAAGTGTCTTTCCAAAAACGCTGCCAAGAAAGAAAAAAAAAAGCCAAAGCGGCGCTCCGTGGCGAGCGAGCGAGCGCAGCAGCCAATGGGGTGCCCACGCCTGCCCCTCGCCGCCTGCAATCCAGCCGCCGCTCTGTTTATTTGACATTCACTCAGCACTGCACAGCTGGGTTAGCCACAGCTTATACAGTGCAACCAGCATGACCAGGCAGCTTCCCCGGGGGCCGCCCCTCCCCAGCCTCACACCCAGCCCACCGCAGCCAGCGGGACGGTTACGGTGAAGGCTGCACAGTAGCAAGGGCCTGTTTCAGTCCCGCTGGTAATGTAAACAGAGCAGTCGATTAAACTCCGCTCTTGGATCAGGGGAGGTGGGGCAGTGATTTGGGAGGCCTAACAAGGGGCGTTTCCCTGCAGGCTGGATCCCCATTAGTCATGACAGCCTTCGCCTCGGGGGCTGACAATAGAGACATTCCCTCCAGCACCTGTGGAGCATACCTAGAGCGCACAGATGCTGCCTGCATGGGATCTAGCTAGGGGCGCGCTCAGCGCTGCCCAGCCCCAGTCATTTTAAACTCATGAGTCAGGATTTTAAACCATCATAAATGTGGGGTCCGTTTATTGGCCACCTGGTGTCTCAATCTTTCGGGAGGTCGCGTGTTCCAGCTGTGTCCCCAACCGCAAGGGCTGGACACAGGGCCGGCTCCAGTGTTTTTGCCGCCCCAAGCGGCAGGGGGAAAAAAAGAAAAAGAAAAAAAAAAGCCGCGATCGGCGGCAGCTCTACCACCGCCGCTTCATTCTTCGGCGGCAATTCGGCCACAGGTCCTTCCCTCTGAGAGGGACTGAGGGGCCCACCGCCGAATTGCCGCTGAAGACCTGGACGTGCCGCCCCTGCTTGCTATGCTGGTGCCTGGCTGGACACTGGGTTTTTTTAATGAAAGCTGAGAGTTTCATGTCGTCACAGGACTCCGGGAGATGGGGATTTAATAAAACACCACAAACATCGCCAGAGTCATCAATGAACTCCTGAGAGCTGGCAGCCCTGCTTTGTGTATCCAGTCACCCATGGATGAGACGGGTAATGATCCAGATCGTGCCCCCTAAGCCGCACCTGCGGGGAGCCCTTCCGGCACAAATCTATGCTGGTCTGTGCGGAACGAGGGGTCAGCTCTCTGCCTGGGAACACCCCCTCATCCAGGGCCCAGCAAAGGCAATCGGTTGCCTTGCGACCCCTGTGTGGCGTCAGGGGCAGGTCTGGATGGGATGGGATGGGCCTGCGGGACTATGGCAGGTGGATACATTTCCCCAGTACCTTAGAGCCCCAGGCTGTCCCTATGGGGGAGCCTTTCCTTTAAGGGACTCCAGGGGGAAGCCTGGGCAGGGATGGCCCTGGTAGTGGAGGGGGCTGGGGGGTTGCCAGGAGTCTGTGCCAGGGTGGAGGCACATGCACGCAGACGCAGAAAAGAGGGCCCTCAGCTCTTGAGGATCCCTGGGGGGCTTGCGGAAACGAGAGTGGCCCTTTCCGGGGAGAAGGGGCAAACCCCACGCTCCTTTCAGGGAGTGATTTGGAGGACGCTCCCTTAGGCTGTTCTTAGCAGGGGATCTAGGCCATAGAGCGAGTCACAGGCAGAAACCAAGGCCCTGGCCCACCAGGAAAAGACTCTGAAACCCAAAGATAAACTAGTCTCTTCTGGGGAGCTGCAGCATCGAGTCTGGGGCTACATGGTGTTTTTCTTAGAGCTCCAGCTCCTGGAGTCCTGTGATGACCTGGGAATCTTGCCTGTCACTAAAAAACCAAACAAACCACCAAGCAGGTACATTTTTAGCCCTCCTAGTTGGGGAGTAAAGGCTGCAAACATTGACCCCAAAGGCTCCGCCAGCAAGAGGTCAATACATGATGTTTGGGCCTGACTCCTGAATTTTGAATACTGGGGAGTGGTGAGCACGCTGTTACCACAACAGGAGCAGCCCACGAAAGCAGGCCCCATAGAGCGGTCCCCTCCGCTCAGTCCCAGCCATTAGGACCTTCTCTCTCTGCCGTCTCCTATGGCCCAGTGACTATTACACAGCTAACAGTCCGTCCCTCATTGCATCAATGTTCCTCCAAGCCCCGACTGAACTCATCAGATTCCCGGTCTGCTCTCACGAGTCCAACATGCGATTCGCGGGGAGCCCTCCCCTGCCTGCCGGACCCAATGGACGGACGGAGCATGTGGAGCAGCTGGAGCACGGTTCTGCGACTCAGGACTCTTCTGTGCCAGGCTGGTTGTGCCGCTGGCAGATCAGTTCCATAGTCGCTCGTGCAACAAGGTTCAGACTGTGCTTCATTGGCACACTGGGAGGCTGAATTCATCAGTGTCTCTAGCTAGCTTAGGTGCCTATCCGACCCCGTTGCTCTGGTATCTGAGCACCGCCCAACCTTTAGTGGAGCTTCACAGCAACCTGGGAGGCAGCGCCGCGCTGTTCTCCCCATTGTACAGCTGGGGAACTGAGGCACAGCGAGGCTACGGTTATGGCTACCCTAGATCTTCCAACCACACCTACGCTCGCTAAAAATAGCAGCGCAGCCACCCCACGAATGACCCCATAGGTCCGGCCTCACAGCAACTAGCCCCTCCCATGCTGCTGAAGCTACTTGTACGCACCCTACATCGAGGGCGTCTCCCCAAACCGGCATTGACACCTCCCACTCTAGGGCAGACGGACTTGTCCAAGGTCATACAGGAAGTCTGTAGTACAGCAGGGACTTGAATGCTGGTCTGCCAGGTCTACCTGGACTACCACTGCGTCATGCGTTGCTGTCTTTGGACTCGGGTAAAAGATACATGAGGCAAGTACAATGTAACTCTGCAGGGGTTGGGCCCACGTGTTAGTGCTGCTAAAATCAGAACCAGGGCCAGCCGGCTCGAAAGGCAGCCCCGTTACCAGCTGCACTGTGCCCCAAGCCCCCCTTCCTCCCAGTGCCCCGACACCCTCTCCTGTAGGCAGCTGCCCGTGTTTTATCAGCTTCCTTCGCCTGCCAGCAGAATCCTGCTTTGATGAGTTCTCCTTGCCACGGCTGGGGCTGCCTCTCCCCTGCAGCCTGGAGCGCGGGCCTCAAACACAGAGCATTCCAGCCATTCCCTTCACCCCCTGGAGCCACTCCTCAGCTGAGCTCAAGTTTCTGCAAAGGGTCATTGCCCTGCTCCCCCAGCAGTGTTCATTAGAACCCCGCTCTGCGTGCTCTCGGGCCTTGGGAGGAATGGCCCTCAAATGCTCTGACACTCTCAATAACCCTCAGGACAAACGTTCATGCAGCCAGCCCTCCGCTGGCAGGCTCTGCTAGGCTGCGCCTCCCACCAGCCAGCATCTCTACAGCTTCCCGGAGCCAAGGAGGCTTCCCAGCCAGAGACACACCTGAGTGAGACTGGGGGGGTCTACGCATCAGAGCTGATCCCCAACAAGACCCTCCAATACGAGCCCCTACATCCAAGCTCACCCCCTTGGTTCTGCTTCTTATGTCAGATCCACATTCACCAGGGGTCTGTTTATTGCTCTGGTGGCAATCTCACCAGAATGTTGCACAAGATTGCAGTGCTGTCAAATCCCAACCCAAACCAAGGCAAGTTGGGAAACTCCGGAACCAAGAATGCTCTCCCTTCCCTAGGGCCTAAAGCAGGGGTAGGCAACCTATGGCACGTGTGCCGAAGGCGGCACGTGAGCTGATTTCCAGTGGCACTCACACTGCCTGGGTCCTGGCCACCGGTCCACAGGGCTCTGCATTTTAATTGAATTTTAAATGAAGCTTCTTAAACATTTTAAAAACCTTATTTACTTTACATACAACAATAGTTTAGTTATATATTATAGACTTATAGAAAGAGACCTTCTAACAACGTTAAAATGTATTACGGGCACGCGGAACCTTAAATTAGAGTGAATAAATGAAGTCTCGGCACATCACTTCTGAAAGGTTGCCAACCCCTGGCCTAAAGTGTTTCCCAGACATGAAGGAATCGATGACAGTAGCCAGCTCTTATGCAGCATTTTTCATCAGTAAAGCTCAAAACACTTGCCAATGGATGCCAGTAACATTACTGCCATTTTACAGATGGGGAAACTGAGGCACAGGTGGTGATATGACTTGCCCAAGGGCACCCTGCAGGTCCGTGGCAGCACTGAATAGAGACAGGTCTCTCAAATCCCAGTGCAGTGTTCTGGTTGCTTGGCCCACTCTGTGAGTTAAGCGTCACAATTCCTCAAGACGGTGGGGAACTGTTACTGTTATTATTTTCCATAGGGAGCAAATAAGACGAAATGACTTGCCTAAGGGACATTGTCCCTAGATTTGCTCTGGGCTTGATCCTGCACATGACTTCCAGTGCAATCTATGGACGCCAGGTGCACAGTGGCTACAGGATCAGGCCCCCTACATTCTTAAGGCTCAGCCCCTCCTCAGTCCAGCATCCTCCTGCCTTGAGCTGGTGATTTGGGAGGCAGGTCCATGCTCCTTATTCGCCTCTCTCCAGGCTAGCTGGAAACCCCCCTTTGCTTCCGGGCACCACTGCGGTTGGGTCAGAGACACCTGCGCCCCTTGGCTGGAGTCAAAGCACCACGTTCTGTCTCGGGATTCGTTATTTGCACAGCCAAGTCGTTGGGAGCTTTTGTTGCGCTGAACAATCCGGGCGTTTTCCTGCTCTCGGCCCATTAGCCAAGACCTCGGAGCTCCCGTTTGTTAACGACGGGTCCGGAATTGGCTCTGGAATGTGAAATGGCTCCAGGAATTCATCCGTAGCAAACTCTTCTCTTTTAGTGCTAATGAGAGGTTGTAACGCTGGCCAAGGCCATGCAAATCCTTCCTGTCATCTCACAGTACCCCGCTCCCTCCCCCAACCCCCTGCCTCCCACGCAGAGCATGAAATTGCTGTAGTGAGTCTTAAACTCTGGTTCTGCTGTATGCATGATGGGATCCGGAGCAGAGCTTGCCACTGGGACAGTATTAGGCAACTCATTGGACCTGAAACAACAGTCTTTAAAGTCCCTGTGCATAATGAAGAATGGTAAACAGGTCTGGGCAGTAGCCCTCGAGCCTTCTGGGTAACAGAAAATGTGGCACTGGGTCTGGCTGGCTGGTGGCCGAGAAAGTTTTAGTTGTTTAATACTCAGCATGCAGATTCCTGGGCCAAAGTGCACCCCTGGGGCCGTAGCCTGCTCAGCCTGTGCTCAACCCGTCCTCCTCAGGCAGTGGGCCTTCCGCCTGAGTGCGCACGTCAGGATTTGGCCCCCGATTTTGGCCCCTGCTGTCATTCAACAGGAAGTCTCTACGCAGTTAGAGTCCTGGGGCCATCTGCTCTCTTCCAGCAGACAGTCTATATCAGACACACTGCAGCCAGGGGGCTGTGCAGCCTCGCGGGAGACAGATCGGGGAAGGCTGAAAAGGACTGGGGGTCCCACGGAGGGAACGGAGGGTCACTGCAGAACTGGAGGGGGGAGGGTAATTTCATGCTGTCGGTGCGGGAGGCAGGGAAGCCAATATTCCCCTCATCTTCCTGTCGTGACTTGGAAACCTGCTACTCACCACAGTTGTGCTGCCCCCTGAGCGGAGACGCAGCAGCTAGCTCCAAAACTTGCTCCCAGAGATTCGTGACAAATCCAGACTGAGGGGTCACAGACAACACAGGAGTTTAGAAACCGCCAGACTAGGCCAGTGCTTATAGACGGGACAGGCCAATACACCCATATGCCGCCATGGGACTTTTTTACTTGGCGGATTAATATCTTATGAACGCACGAAGCACTAAATAGTGAGAGAGCGATTGGTAAGTGCAGCAACGCGATCCGGGTGAGCCCTCACCAGTCAGTACCCCCGAGAGCACTGGGTATAAAGACGCCCTGTCGTGTTACTTGCACAAGCAGAGCCTGAGGCTGCCTTTGGCTCCTGTTGACGCCACTGGGGACTCATGTGCAGCTCATCAAAGGGATTTAAGCGCCTAACTATCGATTTCAACAGGCGTTAGCTAAACACCTTTGAGGCTCTGGGCCTCAGGACGTCACAAGAATAGGTCTTTGGAGTGCGCTGTCTTAGGGTTACGTGCTGGTGCCCATCACAGCAGCGTCTCACATCTGAGCCCCCATGTCAAGAAACAAGGCTGGCGGCAGAGTCAGTCTCCAGGCAACCTACCGAGCACAGCTGGTCTGTAGCAGGCTGCCTGATTGGCTTCGCCGCCTGATTCATGGCAAGGGTCAACAGACCGGCTCTTAAGCCCAGCAGCAGCAGCTGCAGTTTGGTGGCTGCTCAAAGCTACCAAGGGCTGTGATAGCGCCTGCTTGTTCCCAGCCCTGGTCGAGGCCTGTTCCTGCCTTGGACCCGGCCCTGCTCCTGCTTTGCCTCACTTCAGGTAACCTGGCTCTGAGCCTCAGCTCCAATTCCTGACTTCTGGCTCCAGCTCTGACCCTTGGCTCTGGTATCTGGCCACCGACTCCAGCTCCAACCACTAGGCATGACTGCCCACGTCCCAGTCACTGATACTTAGGGTTCTCCTAGGATCCTAGGAATTGCCAGAGCAGATCAGAGCTGGGGTCCACCTAACCCAGCACCCTGTCACAGCATCAGCTGCTTGAGGGGCAGGTGCCTGGATCTTGCTAATGGAGAGTGATGGGATAAACTGCCCCTGGGGCTAGTTCACTTCTAACCCCCATTAGTAAGAGACTGGGGTACACCATGTCTCGGGGTGAATAATGTATAATACGTTATGGTTTTTATGGTGGCCTTCAGATCTTTCTTGCTGCTCTGGATGGCTTCAGTATGTTAATTTTATATGTATTTGCTCAAATAAAAAAGTGGAATTCCTTTTGGCCATGGTTTGCCCCTTCTACCGGTATTCCACAGCTGGAGAATTCCTGGGAACAGGCCATTGTAGGATCAGGCAAGTATTTACACCAAACATCTGATTCTAAAAGTTACAGTCATCCTATCAGGGAACAGAAACCACACCATGTGACTCAAGCACCCAATCAAAACTAGGGCTACATCTACACTACCCGCCAGATCGGCGGGTAGCGATCGAATTATCGGGGATCGATTTATCGCGTGTAGTGTAGACGGGATAAATCGATCCCCGATCGCTCTCCCGTCGGCTGCTGAACTCCAGCAGTGCGAAAGGCGGAAGCAAAGTCGACGGGGGAGCAGCAGCCGTCGATCCAGCGCCGCGAGGACGCGAAGTAAGTAATTTTAATTCGATCTAAGTTACGTCGACTTCAGCTACGCTATTCTCGTAGCTGACGTTGCGTATCTTAGATCGATTCCCCCCCCCTAGTGTGGACCAGGCCTAACTAAGCTCTTGTCTTTTAAGAATTTGCAGCCAACCGATCACAAAGTATCTACAGCCCAAGCATTAGTTATAAAATGATCTGTCGCTCTGTGACTATGAGCGATGAAATCCCAAAATGTTTACGGACAACTGGTGAGCAGAAAACGGGCAATTCACTGAATAAATAATTCACTGCAAGGCATTAATCTGATGTGGGAGCAAATTTCTCTTCCTTGGCTGTTTTGTACACACTGTTGTAATAATACCCTGCATGTCTAATATTCAGCCAGTGCTCAAGGCCTGGGATTTTCAAAAGCATGTAAGTGATCTAGGAGCACAAGTCTCCTTGGAAGCCAATGCTCAAGGCAAGTCTCTGTTCCCTTCTCCTCTCTCCTGAATTCTGTGTTGCTTGTGACACCATCAATCAGATCCACCTTCTCAACAGCTTGTCCTCCCTTGGCTTTCAAGACGCTGTCACTCCTGGTTCCTCTCCTACCTCGGTAGCTGTTCCTTCAGAGTCTCTCAGAAAGTCTGTCTCTCTGTGATCGTCTATGGCCACTGTTACCATGGCATCTTAGCACCTGCCAATCCTCTCAACCGCCCTGTGAGGCAAGGCATGACTGTTAACCCCACTGTACACATGAGCAGCTGAGGCACAGAGAGACTGAGGGTAACATTATCAAAAGCACCTAGGTTTCTGCATCACTTAAGTCTCATTTTCACAAGGGGCTTAGGGGCTGAGAAGTCAAAGCCCTCTTGACACTTAGGCTCCTAAGTCACTTTTGAAAATGGGACTTTAGCTTCCAAGTCATGTAGAGTAACATGTTCAAAAGCACCTGAACGACTTGCCCAAGATCTATGCCATGCTGTTGTAGCCGTGTTGGTCCCAGGATATTAGAGAGACAAGGTGGGGGAGGTTAAGATCTTTGATGGGACCAACTTCTGCTGGTGAGAGAGACAAGCTTTCCAGCCCCACCGAGCTCTTCTTACCTGTGTAGCTCAATAGCCAGCTCCATAGTGTGTCTCTCCCACCAACAGAAGTTGGTCCAACAAAAGATATTAATGACCTCCCCCACCTTGTATCTCTGATTGCCCAAGGTCTACACAGAACGTCTGTGACAGAGCAAACCGAGCTCTCCAAACTGCCAAGCTGGTACTACTAGCTCATCCCTTCCTCACAACCCTCTTCTCCCTCACTCTGCGAGGATAGCACAGGCCGGCATGTTCTCCTCTCCCGACACCCTATCAGTGGGTGACTTCATCCGCTCACAGGGGTTCCGTTGCCATGGTGACTCCTAAGTCTGCCAGTTGACTGTAAAAGGGACAATGGCCCTGGGGAGGGTCTATGGGGATCTGGGCTCGGCACTCCATAACTCTCAAGCCCTCTTGGGGATATTGTCTATTTCCAAAGCTCTCCGTGCAGTTTTGCTCCCTGCTGTAGCTCACTCCCGTCTCAAAGGGCTGTATTAGAACATCGTCAATCGGGCCATGGGTCACCTTTGCAATGCTCAAAATCCCTCTTTTCAGGGCTTCATAGGCCCGTGCCTCATACTCCCTCTGAGCTGAGACTTGGGTCTTAAATCACCAAGCTGGGAGACTCAAGGAAGCCACTGCTATAGTCCGAGGAAAATTGATCAGCTCACAATAAATAAACAGGTAGTAATCCTCTTTTCTGTAGGACATTGGCGCACGCTTTCCCCCCCCTCCCCCCCGGTCCAGCTTCTCATGATTCTTGGGCCTTTTTTCCAGCCAATGAAATTAACTCGCAGAGTTTTTCAATCACCACAACGAGCCGGATCCTTTCCTGACTTAGGCCCTGATTCTGCTCTCACTGATAGCAAGAGCAGAACGCCCACTGATTCCAGTGATGTAGTCGTGGGCCAAATTCACCCCAGATGTGACTCCCTTGAACACAGCGGATGAACTAGAAAGGAATGTGGCCCAAGCCGTCGATGGGGCAGCACAGGATCTATAAATCTGTGTGGAATTTGGCCCAGAGAAACCTCACTGCTTCTCTGAATCACATCTGATTTGACTGAACTCCTTGGGCCCACAAGTGGGCTGCAAATCCCACCACAGCCGGCTCTCCGTGGGGTCCGCAGCACCCCATGGCATCAGGAAGCAGGGCTGTAAACTGCAAAATTCAGATCCACGCTCTCAGCACCCCCGGAGCACATAGGTGCATGGATCTGGGGCTTGCGGGGTGGGCCCCGTTCCTGTTAATAAGTACCCCAAAAGCTCTGTGCTCTTGAGGTTCCCAAACACAAGGGGCTCAGATGAGATAAACGAGGGCCCAGTCCTGCCCCAACGGAGGTGGAGGATCAGGTCCTCAGTTGTTTGATGCTAAAAATGGAGCTGAATGATATTGTCAGCACCGGAGCGTTTGGATGCTTAACTGAACGAACTCACTGGTACGAAGCACTCGTTACCAAAGGAGACATCAGCTCGTTCCTAACACCTGCTGTCTTGCCTTCCCTCCACACACTCTCACCGCTACCAGTGCCTTCTCCTCTGCACTTCCTACTGTCTCTGACTCCGCATCAGATTTCAAAACTTAGCTGCACACCTGACTTTTCCCTCTTGTCTTTGCCTCTTAATTCTTCTCCTATTGCTACTGTTTCTCTCTGGCCTGGTCTACCCATGGTTTTTGAACCAGTAGAAATATTTTGGTTAGTGATTTTTTTTTTTTTACTGCTGTAGTTAAATCTGTAATAAGAACATCTGGCTCTTACATAGCACTTTTCATGAGTAGATCTCCAAGTGCTTTGCCAAGGAGGGTTAGTATCATCATCCCCATTGTACAGATGGGGAAAGCGAGGCTGTGACATGCCCAAGGTCACCCAGCAGACCAGTGGCAGAGTTGGGATTAGAACACAGGTCTGCTGAGTCCCAGTTCTGTGGGTCATCCCCTAGACAATGCTGCCTGTGTTTAGGGGAATAAAGGCTATACCTGTATAAGCATCTTTATACCTGTATACCTGCATTCACAGGTATAGACCCTTTCAAACTGATACAGGGAAAGTGGGATGGAAACAGTGCCCCAAGGGACTATTACGACATGCTTTGGGGATGCTGTTTGCGTGCAAGGTGCTGTACAAACTACAACCAGATGGCTTGAGTTTATAAGAGAGTTATGAGCTGCTGAGCCCAGGTACCTCCCTATTCCAAGTGAATCTAATATTTCCCGGATGGACACACGGATTTCTTAGAGCAGCTGTTCGGAGGGATAAGAAGGGACAAAGCCCCACGTGTTCAGGCCAGTGACTTACAAATCATGTGCATCTCCTCCCCTTCCCCCTAGTGATTTTATTGGTGTTTGATCTTTAAGGGGCTCTCTCCCAGCCTGTGGGAGCGCCCACTCTTGGAAGGCAGAGTTTGCAACGGAGCTGCCGGCTGGGCTAACCCTGACCTTTACCACTTGTTCTTTGCAGCCCATCACCTGCTCTCAGCCTGCAGCCTGTCACTGCAGCCCTCCGTCGCACGCAGGGGCTGGCTTTTCTTCGGCCCTGAATGTGCCCTTCCAGCTGCTGTCTCCTCTCATCAGCTCCAGAAGCAGCTTCTGTTTTCAATGCCTAGGGCCGCCAGCCCGGGATCTCTCTTCTGCTGTGAGAACAGCTTTTGTTTGTTCTGAAAGTAGCTGCTCTTTCCCTGCCACTGACAACCGTACTGCACTTCAGGCAGATGTCAGAGGTCCCTAATTCAGCTATTCTTCATCTCCAGCACCGCTGGCGCCCGAAGAATAGCCGACTTTCAGGCTTCTTTCATCCCAATGAGGTCGCCGTTGGATCCTGGAGCTTGGCCTTACAAAATAGCCCTGCCTGGAGAGCTTAAAAAGCCAAACGTGGGTGAATTAAACAGCCCTAAGAAGCAGGCCGTGTTAAACAGTTAACAAATGCTGCTCAGCCCTCCGTGGGGCTTGCAGAGCACAAAGCCGGCCGCCCGTCTCTGGAAGCCTGGAGCAATTGCGCCGAATCCTCGCAGGGAAGGCAGAAATGAAAGCGGGGGCGGGAGGGAATTGAGAATCTGCCCCTTTCCCTTTTAGCCCAAGCCGCACCAGACAAAGAGTACGAATTTCCCACTGACTCATGATTGCACGTCACTCGCCAGAAATGCACCTGTTCAGTGCGAAGGGAGAGAGAAACCAAATACCACTTGGCCGGCAGTCTGGTTGCAGTTTACAAACTCCACAGGGCCAGCCCTTAGAGGAGCGGCTCATGCCAAACCCAGCTGTCACAGGAAGGGGAGTTGGTGACGTCCACCTAGTGCTGGGGAGGCATCTTTCAGAGGATCTTAAAAATGCACGTGTGATTAAGCTGCCGCTCTGCAGTCTCCCTGCAGCATCATTTGACCACGCTCCTCTCCTTCACCTCCTCCCCTCAGCAGCCGTGCAGTGCTGCTCTGCTTTTTAAGGACCTCATCCTTTACTTCAGTGGGAGCTGAGTGGGCTCAGCATGTTGCTGGCTCAGTTCCTTGGACAGCTGCCGTGCTCCACCCCAGAAGAGGCTGCATTTTGGTGGTGAGCGCCGTGCTTGTGAGACAATGTTTATTAAGCCTGTTGGAATCTTTTGAGATGAAGCCTAAACAAGCACCCAGAAACTTTGCAGGTGACTGACACACAGCCTGTGATATCTCTCAGGTAGGTAGGAAAGGGCCAAGCAGAAACGATGATGCGGTTGCTTCAAGAAGCTCATAGCAGGATTGAGAGTAGCAAGGGGGATCATGGACAGAAAATGTCTTTGCAAAAGTGGCCTCTTGGCATTTCCATATTTATCTACTGCCAGCTTCGGTCTTTCTAGTGATTGGCCCGACTAGCCTGCGAGCCAGTCCTGGCGCCCCTCTCGATCACCCCGCCCACACACACCTCTTCTGAGCCTAAAGCCTAGATCTCCCGTGGCATGGTTAACTGGCAGAACCCTCTGCCTCCAGTGCTGGCATGTCTAAGGTAGCCAGGGGCTGCAGGCATGCACTTTTATATAGTTCCCTTGGGAGCTGCGGGATTCTGGGTAACGTAGTTCCTCACACACTGGGAATGGACTGCAAAATTCCCTTAAAACACCAATATCCCCTTCTCTCAGCCAGCTTTGCTTATCCCATCTCCACTCTGCAGCATCCACAATGAGCATGCTGGCTGCAGCAGTCAAAGGGGAATAAATCCCAGTTGTTAGTCACCAGTTTCCAAGGCCTACAGGTGCCTTCAGGCCATCACCCCCTAAATTAAGGAGCTCTGCCCTTTGCCAGCCCTTTTAATGTCGCTCGTGAGCTTGTGAATCAGACTCAGCCGGGCTCCCTGGGGTGTTGTTAAGTATCCTCGGTTCCCTTTTGTGCCCTTCCCGGGCTCCTGGCAACCAGAAGTCAAAAGGTTGGAGGAAAAGGCCCTTTACATTTTGTAATGGAGTTTGAATGTGATTTCTCCCCTTGAGTCAACCTGCTTAACGCCCGGGATATTTCAGCAGAGGCTGCGAATTTGGGGGCTCGTGAATTAAAGGAACCCTAAGCTTCCCGCAATATTTTGCTCTCATTTGAATTATCTTCCCTGACACCCTGGCCATTAATTGGCTGCTGGGGGGATTTATTGAGAAATGGCCGCCCAGATCCCTAGACGGAGCCAGACTTTGACGAATCAGCGTACGTCCATTGACCTGCTGCACACGGAGCTCAGTGGAGCTACGCTGGTTTCCACCAGCTGGCCCTATGTGATTGTGATGACTCAGGGCCTGGAACAGCACGTTTACAGAAAGTAAATGAGGCGAAGGCGCACCAGCAGTTAATTAAAGCAATGCAGAATCATAGAATCATAGAATATCAGGGTTGGAAGGGACCTCAGGAGGTCATCTAGTCCAACCCCCTGCTCAAAGCAGGACCAATCCCCAACTAAATCATCCCAGCCAGGGCTTTGTCAAGCCTGACCTTAAAAACCTCTAAGGAAGGAGATTCCACCACCTCCATAGGGAACCCATTCCAGTGCTTCACCACCCTCCTAGTGAAAAAGTTTTTCCTAATATCCAACCTAAACCTCCCCCACTGCAACTTGAGACCATTACTCCTTGTTCTGTCATCTGGTACCACTGAGAACAGTCTAGATCCATCCTCTTTGGAACCCCCTTTCAGGTAGTTGGTGCCAGAAGGCAGAGCCTCGGTGACTGGGCATTGTGGTTGGGGGGCTGCTCTAGCCTTCGCTGGGACTTCTTCTTTATCCACTTGTAGAAGCCAGTATCCCAGGACTGGGATGCCCTGAACTGGAAGACACTTCCAGCCTCAGCAGCTGCATGTTCCTGCTAGACAAAGTTGACGCTGATTTTCTCTGAATCCCCCATCTCCGGCTTCCAATGGCACCAAGGACATGAGGATTTCAATGTTCTACCCAAAATGCAAGCAAATCCAGGGCCAGCCCCCCCGCTGGTGGAAATCAGCGTAACTCCATTGAAGTAAATGGAAGTATGCCAGTTTACACCCAGTGAGGATCTAGCTCAGTGTTTAATGGGGGTGAGGGCAGTTGGTCACATGATCTCCCAACCACAGATCGCTGGCCAGCTGAAAGGTATTGGACATTGGGTATCCAGCGTGGCGTTGAGTGAATAGACTATTACTGGAATGACATTCATATCTGGGAATCCTAACATCC
The DNA here is from genome assembly GCA_003942145.1 of Platysternon megacephalum. NCBI lineage: Eukaryota > Metazoa > Chordata > Testudines > Platysternidae > Platysternon > Platysternon megacephalum. The sequence goes on from QXTE01000097.1 coordinate 1,471,593, forward strand.
CTTAAAGGGTGCAGGGACTTGTGGTTAGAAGACAGGACTGTACATCAGGACTCCTGGGTTCCATCCCCTGCTGTGCCACTGATTTGTTGTGTGGCCTTGGGTGAGTCACTGTCCTTCCTTGTGCTTCGCTTTCCCCATCCCCAGAGTGGGGATAATAATACGGGCCTGTCCTGCGGGTAGGGTGACCAGACAGCAAATGTGAAAAATCGCAACAGGGGGTGGGAGGTAATAGGAGCCTATATAAGAAAAAGACCCAAAAATCGGGACTGTCCCTATAAAATCGAGACATCTGGTCACCTTACCTGCAGGGCATTAGGAGGACTGATGTTCGTGGACTACTTTGCAAGTGCATATAGTTATGATAAAGGTTTGCATCCAAATCCAAATCCACGTGACACTCAGGTGGTGACAAAACCCCAGGAATTTTTGTCAAACTTGACTGGGCTCATGAAACTTCTGCCCAAACCTGACGTGAAACTCGCAGCCGTCTCTGGAGAGACACAGACTTTCCCAGTCTGAGCTTGGTGGGAGATTTTTCAAACGGACACGCAGTGCTTTCAATGCCCTCTAGTGGTGGTTGTGATTAAATCACCCCTTTGTGTGGGGAATGCCTGTGGGACTTGCTACCCAAAGTCCTTAACGGGAAGCTGGGTGTGTTTGTGTTGGACAGTGGACAGAGAAAGCAGCACAGTGGATTGTTAGCAGTGTCTCCCGGTCCTTCCTTCGTAAACAAATACATGATTAAACCCATTATGTGTGTAAGCAACAGCACTTGGGCCGTCAGTGGGGACAGGAACCCAGGACCTTCAGCACTGCCAGAACAAACCTCTATCACTTGAGCTAAAAGAGTAGCTCCTGTACCAGGCTACTGTAGCCCCTTATGTGGACCAGCTATAAAAACAGGACAAAAGTTCATGCTCTCCTAGTGGGGATCACATGTGGACTCCACACCTCTGGTTGCATAAGAAAACACAATGGATCTTTTGCATAAAACGAACCCTCCCAAAATACATAATTCCCAGAGCTTAACAAACCTCACCAGATCCCTTCTGAATTTCACTGTCACCGTACTGGGTTCAAATGAAGCCAACCCTGAAAGGGAAATCGAAAGAGGTAGGAGACAATCTGACAGGGTCCCTGGGATGCAATCTGGACCGTAGGACCGCTAAGCCCTCCAAAACCCACCGGCCTGGGGTATCCCTCACACTGTGATGCTGATGTCAAGCTACAAGCCCCTGACAGGATGTCACTTACACAGACATCCTCAGGCAGGGACACACCCAACTCAGTTGCAGGAATCATCTCCCAGCCACTCATGAACCAACAATAGAGAGCCCAAGTGATGATGTCACTTCCCCTCTTTTATACTTTCTTCCAGCTTGCTGGAAAGATCCTTGGGGTGATGTGAAGGTCAGGCAGTCCCCATTGGTCAAGCAGTGTCTATTGCATCCATGCCTTCGCTAAGGAGTCTCTGGGATAGTGGATTCTTTTCTTGATGGGTATTGATGAGCCATTAACGCTGTCTGTCTATTGCTGGCTACTCCTTTGTTGTAGCCGAAAGGCTGGTTGTGGGTGTTCCCAACCTCACAACATATTTCAATAGCACATATAGTAAAACTTCATAATTTCCATACAATGCTAGCACATACGATCCAACAGGATATTGATATTCAACAGGTCAAGACTTCAAATCATACCTCACAAGGCATACTTTGTACAGAACACATCACAATCTTATGACAGTGGTGAATAAAGTTCCAGGGGGCTACTTTGAGATACAGAGTGCCATAGACAGTTACTTCAAATCCAGGCCTGGTGCTAGGGAAGAGTTATCCCCCACAGGCAGATTATTCTGTAATTATTTGTATTGATTATCTGTATTACCAGGGCACCTAGGAGCCCCCTTGTACGATCAGTAAAAGGAATCAGCAAACAGGCTGGAAGGGACCTCAAGAGGTCATCAAGTCCAATCCCTGGCGCTGAGGCAGGACCAAGACAACCTAGACCATCCATGACAGGTGTTTGTCCAGCCTGTTCTTAAAATCTTCCAGGGATGGGAATCCCACAACCTCCCTTGGAAGCCTGTTCCAGAGTTTAACTGCCCTGGAGTTAGAAAGTTTTCCCTAAGATCTAACCTAAATCTGCCTTGCTGCAATTAAGCCCATCACTTCTTGTCCTGCCTTCAGGGGACATGGAGAACAATTGATCACCGTCCTCTTTATATTTATATTAGGGCTGTTGATTAATCGCAGTTAACTCACGCGATTAACTCAAAAAAATTAAGCACGGTTACAAAAATTAATCACGATTAATTGCACTGTTAAACAATAGAATACCAATTGAAATTTATTAAATATTTTTGGATGTTTTTCTACTTTTTCAAATATATCGATTTCAATTACAACACAGAATACAAAGTGTACAGTGCCCACTTTATATTGTTTTATTACAAATATTTGCACTGTAAAAATGATAAATAAAAGAAATAGTATTTTTCAGTTCACCTCATACAGGTATTGTCGTGCAATCTCTTTGTCGTGAAAGTGCAACCCACAAATGTAGATTTTTTTTTGTTACATAACTGCACTCAAAAACAAAACAATGTAAAAGGCCTATTCTCACTTTCAGGTGGCATTGTAAACAAGAAGCGGGCAGCATTACCTCCTGCCAATGTAAACAAATTTGTTTGTCTGAGCGATTGGCTGAACAAGAAGTAGGACTGATTGGACTTGCAGGCTCTAAAGTTTTACATTGTTTTATTTTTGAATGCAGCATTGCAGACTGTGTCCAGACTGCAGCAGTTTGGGTGCAGGCCATCATGCTGCAATGCTGCGTTAACACTGGGAGGAGAGATGGGATCAACCTACATTGTTAGCTCAAATTAGTATCCCATTTATAGCAGGGAGGCTAATTAAGCACTAGGACAACGTACCCAGGTGGAGGGACTCTCCATCCCGTGAAAGCTTTAAGTCTCCTTCTAAAAAGTACGCTCCGGCTCAAGCAGGAGGCTAGACTTGATGCAGGAATCACTAGGTGAGTTTGGTGGGCCGTGCTATCCAGGCGGTCAGTCCAGATGATCTTAATGCGCTAGGGTGCCCAGATGTCCCGATAAAATTGGGACTGTCCCGATATTTAACCCTTTGTCCCGCGTCCCGATCAATGTACGATCGGGATGCCATTTGTCCCGATATTCAGGTAAGGAGGCGAGCAGGAGGGAGGTGCTGACCCCGTGGGGGCTCCGGGGCTGGATATCACAGGGGAGTGCTTCAAGGGGAGTCGGGGACTGGGGTGCACCTATTGCTAGCTGCAAGGCAATGACAGGGCTGGCACAGCCCGGAGGAGAGTAGCTGAAAGGCTGGTAGTTTTAGGGAGCTGACCCCCAGTCCCCACAAGTAAGACTCTCTCCTGCTGGAGGCAGAGGGATAACAAGGTGCCTCACAGGCCTGGGTACCCTGAGAACTATCACACTCATCCCTCGCATAATCTGCCAGATTCATCATTTCTTTTCAGCACACAATTGGCCTGTGGCACTCACTGCCACAAGAAATCATGGAGCCATAATAGGGATTTGACATTTACAGGCGATGGGAACTTAGAACAGTAAATACTAAAACAATAATCAGGAGCTTTGAGGCTGACATAACCTGGCCTACTTCAGGGTCTCTCTCCGGGATGGATCAGGAGGAAACTCCCTGGGGGCAGGTTATCCCATCACTGCAGGGATCCTTACACCTTCCTCCGAGGTACCTGGTTTTGGCCACTGTTAGAGCTGGGACACTGGGCTAGAGGAACCCTGGGGCTCACCCTGCATGGCAGGTCCTGTGTTCCCAGGTGCCTGGATACGTTATATGGCAGGCTTCTCACTATCACCCCTTTTTGTTACTCTTCTCCCCATGGGCCCCCCCCAAATTCTTACCAATGTATGAGACACGGTGGTGAATCTACTTCACGTTGCGTCTCCTTAGTTCTAGCCAGCCAGGATTGAACTGGGGCCGGGAGGAGGGTGTGGTAATAACCAAGCTCTGCCCACAACATAAGCCCCGCCCACTTGTGATGCTGCGCACAGTAGATTGTGCTGTATACTCCATGAGCGCTCATGCATCTCTCCGGGCTCGTGGAATTGGGTTCCCCCACTGATCATCTGCCAACTCCTTGCTGAAATGGAGCCCTTCCTCTAGCGAGATAACAAGTGTCACATGTTTCAGCAGCCCCTGGGCTCAACCCTCTCTGCACAGTGCCAGTCAGCAGCATCACCCCAAGACGAAAACTGACGCTCCGAGCGTTCCCACAGTAACACAGCAAGTCAGCAGCAGCGCAAGGCTAGAGCCCAGCCCTAGACACCCCTCCCCTCCCAGCACTGGGGAAAGCCCCTTGAAATCCTGACTCCATGCACTAGACCCCACTCCCCTCCCTGCTGGGCTGAAGGGCTGGGAATAGCCCTCCCCAGCCTGGCTCGACTTGTACAGCACCTTTTCATAGCATGTTTTTGTCTTTCCCCACTTGACACGCGCACAGACATTGTCAAGGTGAAGTGGAGCAGCCGGCAGCAATCTAGATAGCTAGGAATTATTCTGGCCTCCAGCAGTGCAGTATCTGGTGGCAGGGAAGTATCAATATTCCCATTTACACGCTGGGATGGGTCTAAATGACTTTCCTGGGGTCGCCCAGTATGTCTGTAGCAGAGCCAGGACCCTGAACCCCCATCTCCTGAGTGCCAATCCAAAGCCTAAGCCACAGACCCCTCTGGGCCTGTTTCATTTGTAAGAGCCCAGATGTTTGGGGGCGAAGTGCTCTCCCATGGCCTTCAGCAAGGAATCCTGCTGCCTTCCTGCAGCTGCTTTTATTGGCACCATCAGCCGCTGTCCTTTTCCCTTCCCAGCTGCCCGGTTGGGTGCATTCTCCATGCAGAACCAAGGATGATAAAGCCAAGCAAAAATGTGAGTCTGTCATGCGATACGTGGAGAATAGTGGAGAGGAGGCTTGTCGTGAGAAGGGTGCTGCCACCTACAGGTCACAAGGAGATTTAACACACAGACGCCACTCTGGGCACTATTCATAAGCGGTAGAGAGAGTCTGGCCAGCAAACAGGTGTGGGGATTTGTGTGTGACTTCAGTGTCACTGTGAAGCCAGGGATATGTTCACGCTGCCTAAAGTCAATCCTGCGTCCTTGACCCTTGTGCGGATGTATCCAAGGGGCCCCAGATCCGCTCACTGCAGTTCTAAGGCCTTGTAGCACTTTGCAAACTAACTACGTCAGGCATTTCACGACTGAGGCATTGGATTGAATTTCTACGCATAGCAAATAAAGCCTGGAATGTCTCTGGTAGGAAGAGAGATGGGAATAATGAGGCATATCCAGCAGTTAGTGGCTTTCCAATAGCAGTGTTCCTATTGCTCAGACTCACCCCATATTGTCCAGGAACGCTGTTTAGTGTTTGCAACTTGCAGAGCACCCCCTGGAATAATCTTCACCTTCCCCCCGTATCAGACAGCTGCCCCATCCCCTCCCCACACACACACACACACATACCTGGAATAATACTCCCTGCTCTTGAGCAGCTGTGGCCATGGTTGCTATGAAGCTCACATCAAATCTGGGCCAGCTTAAGACAACTAGGTGACCCCAAAATGGAGGCACCCAAACGTAGTGATCACTGTTGAATGGCACTTGGTTTTGTTCTCGTCCATTTAACTCAAATGCCTGACAAGCAGTTGGGAGGGAAAATGTCTTTGTTAAAGCAAACAAATAAATTATAGAGCCAGCACTCCCAACCCTTCAGGTAAGGGCTGAGGAAGTGTTACCTCCGGTTCTCTGCTCCTTATCCCCCAGGGTGATTGCCCAGAAAGGCAGAGAAGCCGATTCAGACCTAGTGTGGTCTCCTTTGCAGGTCACCATTAAGGCCAGCAATGGCTGTTGTCTATTGAGAGGGGGCATTTGGTTTTAGCTCTATCTTGGGAAACAGTTGAGATGACCGCCAGCAGCAGCAGCAGCACATTCTCTGCAATCTCTCCTACTCTGCTGAACTGAGTGCAGTTTACAAATTAAAGGGTTAAAAAAAAAAAAAAAACCATGGGCCAAATTACACTTCCCTGGCCCAGTCTGACCCCTTGTGCCCCAGAGGGGCTGGGGAAGGTATTCCAGCTGCTACCGTCACTCTGGCCTTCCTTCCTTCCACTGGAGCGAATGGGTGCTGACCCCTGCCCTGTGACTGCTAACCCCGACCCGTCTCTCAGCAGCGCTCCTGTGCCTTGCCCCTTTACTACACCAGTGATATGCTGAATCAGCACAATGCCAGCTGCCCTGGCCATACCGCAGCCCCGGCCAGCACCCCCCACTTGGGGGCTTAGTCCTGACTGGCTGTGATCTCCAGCACAGGGCAGGCTGTGGCTGATTCCCAGCACCAGGGGCTGCTTTAGGGAGCTATTTGTCAGAATCCAGCCTCCTTCCCTCTGGTTTTCCCAGCTCTTTATAACCATCCTTCTCGCTTTTCATCCACATCAAGGAAAGTATCACGACCCCCATTTTTAAGCTGGGCAAAGTGACGTGATCTGCAACGAGTCAGTGGCAGAATTAGGCCTAGAACCCGTGCCCCAGGCCGACGCCCCACCCACCAGGCCACACTGCCTCTTCCTGATCTCCTTCACTGATGTAATGCAGCCTGCTGGCTCCCTTTGCCTTTCACTCATTGTGGACAAGGAAAATAGACCGGTCAGTTTCAATTTTATTTCTTGAGTTTCACGTTCAAGTTCTCATGCACTAGCCCAGGGCTGGTTCCCTGGCAGAGGCTGTAGGGAACGGAGCAAATCCAAAGCAAAGCTGGTTTGACTCTGGAACTAACAATAAAAACGAAACCATGAATTGCTCCTAGGTTCAGTAAAATACCAGCCTTAAATGCAGAGCCAAAACTGGCCCAACAATGTCCCGGGGACCCATTTTCCTGGGAGCAAGCGCTTATATTGTTCTCACTTAGGCAGCTACACTGGGTATATTATGTTTCAAGAGGGGGTAGGGGGGGAGTATATTGCAACTTTGGAGTCCCCTGGGGATTGTCAGTCCTGTGTCTAATCCCTAAAGGATGAAGTGGGTTGTACAATAGCTGGCAAAGCCGGCTGGCTGCGCTGCACCAACTCCATAAACACCCCACAAAAGGAGCCACCTTCAGGGGTCGTCCCTCTGAAAGGCCGAGGTTGTGGTGAAGAATTTCTTTTTTCATGGAGATTCACTGCTCTCTCTCACACAAACACACCCAGGCATATTCTGCTGCTGTGGCTGTCGGCCTGCGCCCCCCGCCTGGCCAAAACTAAAGGGAGAGGGGGGAGCCCCCCCCACCAGCCCACAGCACTCCAGACACAAACAAGAGGATTATTCATGTGGGCAGGCCGCAGGCTTGTGATGATTTCAAGATAAACACATTTCCCTCTGCCGAGCCAGCCCCGGGCCCTGCCACCGGGCCGCGTTTGCGGAGGCACACACAATGCGCGCCACAATTAAGAGCCACTTGTTTACTAATGAGACACGCACTATGAAACTGGGGCAGGCAGAGACGCAGCCGCTTTAAGGGGATGTGGGGAGATGGGGAGTCACCGGGGCTCCCTCGGTCAGTGTGAGGGGCCGGGCCAGCCCTGAAACCCAGCTGGGTCTCTGTGCCCCCTGCGGTCAGTGCCTGGCCTCTGTGCAGGGTCATAAGGGAGGGGAAGGGCAGACGGAACCTTCCTCCTCTCTAGGACTGGGCAGGGTCCAGCTCACAGACCACTCCCCATGACCATGCCCTGGCGTGCTAGGCTCCCGCACCCAACAGGGACAGGGTGGAGGCAGAGCCATAGTGGCTCCTACGAGGGCCTGTGCCTTAATGGTGCAACCTGGAACAGACAAGTGTTCAGGAACAGACACGTCTGAAGCTCAGATTAATCCTCCCCGCTGCCTTGGAGAAGTTCACAGTCAGCTGTTCAGTAACAGCAGCCAATGCTCCCAGCTTGGACAAAGTCACGGCTTACTCTTCAGGGTCACTTTTCTGCCCTAGGTTTTTCCTTTCCTCTTCTCCTCTTGCTTCTTCCCGTGCCTTAATTTATACTGTAATGTCCTTCAAGTAGGTCATCTTTACCCTTCCTAGCTAGCCTGCAGCATTTGCGTTGTAATTCACAGATAGCAAGGATGCCAGGGTGAAGAAGCAATGTATAAATGCCAGAGAGAGAGGAGGAGATTAGATAGATAGATAGATAGATAGATAGATAGATAGATAGATAGATAGATAGTAATATATTTTTATTCCTTCCCAAGCTATTTCTGTTTCTTGTATGCAAGGTACTTCATAAATTAATCAAAGTGGCATGCAAAAGAAAAACAGATTTCTCGCCTGCCAGTCTTTAAAGAGAGCATGTGCTCTTTCCTGACTATCAGCAGCGGCAAAGTAAACTCGAAGGGACTCTCTGAGCAAATCCTTGTCATATGCATCACGCCTTTGCACCTATTCTTTTGCCACCACCGAGTGGCTTTAGGAGCTGCATGGTCGTGACTGACAAGGAGCGTGGAAGAGTTTTCATATGCAATAACACGTCCTTGAAACAGGAGGGTCTTTTCAAAGTGGAATCGCAGTTGCTGGGATGCCAGACACCCTTCCGCCCCTTTTTCTGGTTAAAGTAACATGGGCTCAGTGAGCTGTTGTGTAGTATAACTCAAATTGCCCCAGATGAAACTGCAGAAAGAAGTACAGCGGGAGTGGGCTGGTCAGTATCTTCAGAGCTGTCAGAGTCTTCACTTAAATGTTAGCCTGGCGTGATGAAACAAATGTGCTCCCAGCTCTGGATCTATTTTCTCTCACTTCTGGCTGGATGAACCAAGGAGACCATTCAGATTCTTTGACAATGCCTGAAATACAATACAGTGCTGGCACCAGCCAGAACCCAGGCCATGCCTCGCACCACCTAAGTGTTGATTCATGGATTCCAAGGGAAGACGGGGCCACTGTGATCATCTAGTCTGACCTCCTGTGTAACGCAGGCCAGAGACCTGCCCTAGAATAATTCCTAGAGCAGAGCTTTTAGAAACATCCAATCTGGATTTGAAAATTGTCAGTGATGGAGAATCCACTGCGACCCCTAGTGAATTGTTCCAACAGTTAATAACTCACAGTAAAAAACTGATGCCTTCTTTCCAGTCTGAATTTGTCTATCTTCAACTCCCAGCCACTGGATCATGTTAGACTTTCCTCTGCTAGACTGAAGAGCCCGTTGTTAAATATTTGTTCCCCATGTAGGTACTTACAGACTGTGATCAAGTCACCCCTTAATGTTGGTGCACAGGCAAACAGTGATGATTGGTGGCTCCCTTTCCATTCCAAAGAACCATCCCCTTCAAATATCCTTTACGTCGTGGGGCGTCACTCACGTTAGCCGGAAAGTTACCTCTGCTCCACACAACTCTGGTGTCTCTCCACTTTTATAGTAGAAACTTATTCACATCAGAAATGAAGCATCAGGACAGGGATCGGCAACCTTTGGCACGCAGCCCATCAGGGAAAGCCGCTGGCGGGCCTGGATGGTTTGTTTACTTGCAGCGTCCATAGGTTCGGCCAATCGCAGCTCCCACTGGCCACAGTTCGCCGTTCCAGGTCAATGGGGGCTGCGGGAAGCTGTGCGGGCTGAGGGATGTGCTGGCCGCCGCTTCCCACAGCCCCCATTGGCCTGGAGCGGCGAACCGCAGCCAGTGGTAGCTGCGATCGGCCGAACGTGCGGACGCTGCAGGTAAACAAACCGTCCCAGCCCGCCAGCGGATTTCCTTACGGGCCGCGTGCCAAAGGTCCCTGCATCAGGACATTGAGGTCATAAGAAGACTCACTTATACTAAAGGAATCAATCCCACAGCATTTAAAGTGTCCTTTGTTACTATTTGTGTCTGTGTGTGTGTGTCGCTTTGGGTCTCTGTCACTGTCACAGTTCAGGGCAACTGCACCCGTATGTCCCTCAGTGATTCAGCAAGGGCACCTGCTGTCAGGCTTTTGGACGCCTGGATCATTCCCTTCTTGGATGGAGACCCCCGCGTCTCACTCACTCCCGACAAGGGTTTTCCCAGGCTGAACCGTTCCCTGCTTTCATTGGGTTATTCCCAGCAAAAAACAGTCTGCCTAAGCAGGCCTACTTTGCTTCCCCTCTCAGAGACAGCCCACAGTGTAATTCCCCTGGGGATAAGTTCTAAGCAAGCATATTTTATTCTTAAGGTAAAAGCACTACAGAGAAAACTTTACAAACAATGAAAGAACCAACGTGCATGCAAATAAGCTTACCAGAGATCCCCTCTCCCCCAGTGGCTCAGGCCAGGGTCAGGCCTTCCCACACTTCCCTAAGGATTGGGGGCCTCTATGGACCAGAGGTCCTGTCTGTTTGGTGGATCAGAACGAAGGCCCTGAGTCAGCTTAAACTCAGGCTATGTTTTCAAAACTCCTTTCTATGTTGGTTTCTAGAGACTCCAGTCTGAACCTTTGCAGAGACCATGAACAAGTAATCGGCCAGACAATGGTCCCCTCCCCAACGTGAAGCTCCAAAGGACGATAGCCGGAGGAGTTACATTAGCATACCGGACCCTTCCAGAGAGGCTGCGTACAATCGCACCAGAACACGGAAACAATTGCTGTTTAATGCCATGGACCCCAAAGGTATAGTGAACTTTATTCAGTAAGGTTTGTCCAGGAAATGGCCATCTCACACAGTCAGACATTGTGATCCACCTTCAGGCCGCAGCAGGTGGAGCGGTATGGGGTGGACACAGGTAGGACAGCCATGAAAAGGTTAATTTGTCAATGACAGCAGCTCTCAGAAGTAACCCAGGAGTGTCCTGCCTGCAGGGTCTGGTTAGCCAATGGGAGCTTGCTCGGAGGCTGTTGCTTGATATCCCACTTCGGAGCTGTGCTCATGAGAAATCGAGAAGTTGTATGAACCATGAGCTATTCTTTTGGTGCAAGAGCTCCTTCTAATGGTAGCAATGTTGTTATGAAACTCAACTGCTGTATAAAAGAAGGCCCAATCCCGCCTGGCTGCCCCACGAATGGAAAAGATACCAGGGTAAGATTAAAACTCAGCCAAAATAGGAAAAACGAGTGCTCCTATGAAGCTAAACCCCACTGGAAATCCTGCGGCGCCATCGGGGAAATACAGACACGGCTTTCAGGTGTAGCTGGTGGCGACAGAGTCAGAGGAAAAGTCCCAGAATTTGAGATTTTTTTTTACTCCTTCACATGGTGGGGGAGCAACATTAGGAGAATGAGCTGGAGAGAAATCAGCTAGATGGGGTTTAAAAGAGACGTGGCAAACCCTGACCCTACAAAAGGCATTTGATCCTACCCTTCTCTCCAGCACCAGGTGAGACAACAGATCCCCACGGACCAGCAGCTACCGCTATGTGACACTTGCTAGTGTTACTGCTAGTGACTAATACTTAGTTGTATTGTGGTACAATACCTACAGGTGCCACTCACAGACAGGACTAGGCACTGCCCAACCACAGAACAAACAGATGGTCCCTGCCCTGGGCAGCTGACATGCTAAGTCAAATTTGTGAGGTTGAAGACCATTTTCTGATAAGTGGCAGGACAGTTTGGGGCACTGCTAGCTCCAGTATGTGCCAGGACGGACGCATATTTAAAGCTGACAACATTAAGCCCAGTTATCTATGTCCTTCCATGGTCCCCCTCACCACAGTACCTCCCCATCTTTTACTCCTCACATACCCCTCTGTGGCAGGGCTGTCTTCCCCATTGGACAGCTGGGGAACTGGGGCAGAGAGACTCAGAGACTTGCCTAAGGTCACACAGGAACCCTGGTCGCCTATGTTCCCGACTCTAACCACTAGACCATCCTCCCCCTCCACCCAAGAAGTAGCTCTCTAAGGTGGAAGGAATAAGTACCAGGCTGGGGAGGGCTAAACCCTTCAGCTTTTTGGCCTCATCCAGCTGATTCTGGCCTGTCCCCCGGCCTGAGCAGAGTCTCAGGTACACGACCTTTCCCACTCCCTTTGGGAGGCATTGGAAGGCCCAGGGAGGAAGCGGAGATGTTAGGAGGCACAGATGGGGCTACCACTTCCCTTGATGATGTCCTGGTCTGGGGACAAGCCAGAGCAGAACAGGCCATTGGACTCTGCAAAGTCTCTCCATGGCCTGGTATGCGGGGGCAGCGTAATGCGGGTGAATGCAGCACAGTAGCACTAGGGCTAACACTTGCTCTTCCCAACAGGGTGGTGCAAAGGGAGCTAAAAACACCTGCAGGGCCCCCGCTGGGACGTCCCCCAGTGGGGGGATCCCCCAGCCCAACTCTGCTGCCGAGAATCCAGCTGAAGTTCATTAGATCCTTGGTGAGGAGGGTGGTAAGGAATTAAACCTGATCATCCAGTCAAAGAGGTGAGATTCAAGCACCCCTACGAGCCACAGACCCATGGCCAAGCTGCTATCTTTCAGCAGAGCCCACGGTAAGGGGGTTCAGAGAGAAGAAAACTCGGTGTGGATCCCCTGGCAAAGTTCCTTCCAAGCCAGGTTTTTGCCATGGGACGGGGCAATCTGGGTCACAGAAATTAGTGGGTGAGGACAGATCATTGACCTCTCAGGGGGAGCCATAGCTATAACAGAACGTTCTTTTAGGACAGTTATGTTCATAGTAAATAATTGCATAGGGAAGACTCTGTCTTAAAGGCAAGGCCAGTTCACAAGACAAGCAAGAAGCTACATCAGACAAACAGTGTGGATAGCCAGAAACCAGCCTGCCCACGGCGTGTGCTTATAGAGCTGCTCACGGACTGGGAGGCTGGCAGGATCCCAGTGGGAAACCAGTTTGTCATACTGTTAGGGTGACCAGATGTCCCGATTTTATGGGGACAGTCCTGATATTTGGGGCTTTATCTTATATAGGCTCCTATTACCCCCCACCCCCGTCCCGATTTTTCACACTTGCTAATTGGTCACCCTACATACTGTTGCCAGGTAGCGCTTCCCTGTTATCACTGTGCTGCCCAACACTGGACCCACAGCAACACCGGGGACAAAAACAGCTGCTGCTCCAAAAACGTACGCCCCAAATATATGAGCTGAAGGAGAATCTTAGCCATACGGGGCCTAGGACACACTGTTGAGGAGTTCTGATCTATGTAATAGAGGGCAGTGGTGCAGCATACACACTAGCCAGTCATAAGAACATAAGAACGGCCATACTGGGTCAGACCAATGGTCCCTTCAGCCCAGTATCCTGTCTCCCGACAATGGCCAATGTCAGGTGCTTCACAGAGAATGAACAGAACAGGGCAACGATCGAATGATCCATCCCGTCGTCCAGTCCCAGCTTCTGGCAGTCAGAGGTTTAAGGACACCCAGAGCATGGGGTTGTGTCCCTGATCATCGTGGCTACCAGTCCATTACACTGTAACTTGTACATCCTGATGCTATGGAAGGGGGGATGCAAACTTCTCCTGAAGTGTTAGGAGCTGACAGCCAACCCAAGTAGCACTGGCAAGGTAACCGTGCTTAGATCTGGACTAGTGCCTGACTCGGATGTATGATATCTTGGATTGGATCTGTAACTTTAGCGGCTGACCTTGGCCCCCTCCCAAAGTGTCAACAGTTGAAGGTTGTGCCACGTTATTCAGAGGGACCGTAATTTTCCTACGGGGGCCGAAAGGGTCATGAAATCATTAGCCATTCTTCATATACCAGTTCTTCCAATGGGGCCCTATGTTTATAAATACAATTAGTACATTTCGAGCACGCAGATTCTACACCAGTTGGAAGCTCCTCCCCAAGGGTTTTATTCTGGACTCAGTGTGATTTACACCAGAAGACGGACAACATGCCAGCATTACATAAAACTCAACCACTGTATTAACAAAACAAAACAAAAGTAATGTAGGTCCTACCCATAAACAGATCCCTGTGTGTGCCTCTTTTGGATAGTACAAATATACAGTTCTGTTTGTTATTTATATGACAACAGTGATATATTATTGTAGGAGCCGCTACGGTCTCTAGCCATTGTGCAAGGTGCTGTACAGCCAATCCGTGCCCCAGATTGCTCACATACTAAGTCGATTGGTGGGGAGGAGAAACAAAGGTGAAGTGACTTGGCTCGGGTCACACAGCAGTCGGTTACAGAACCAGGACTACAGCCCGAGTCCTAGCGCAGGACCCACGCCTCAGAGCCACCCTGCCGCTCAATGCTAGGCATTGTCTGCATATGCCTTGTCATCATGCAGCTAGCACTTGCACGAAGAAGCAGATTTACAACCCTTCTGATTGCACGTGGGGCCGGAAGGCCGTGATGCTGTCCCTTAAAACAGAAGTAGTGATACGGCACCCACTGGTCATCTCACTAGCCTGGGAATCTGGGCTGCTTTCAGGCTTTGGCTGTGAGCCCTTGAATGCAGGACAAACGGGCCACTGGCCCGTCCCAGTGTTTTAGTGCTTCCATGAAATCAGCCTGTTTTTTCCTCCCTTCCTTGGCTTGCACCAGGCAGCATTCAGAGGAATAATGGAAAGCAATTGGATTCCTTCATGCCACTGCCCGAGTAGGGCTCCGCTTTGCCGGGGGAAATAATGAGGCAATTAGAGCAGCCGAAGAACTGTTCCAGATGTGCAATTTTACTGCTGAGATAATGCCCATATAATTCTAATAAACAAGCCCTTCAGTGGGAAAGTGGGGAGCCGGCTCCTGCAGCTGTCAGGGGCTTTCACTGGGGCCTTGTCAAGCTTCTGCTGTTACACTCCGGAATTGCTTGAGCTCGAAAGCCAGCGGCCGGAGCAGGTCTCACGTGAACCAGGAGGGGGACTCAGAAATGGAGGCTCATGGGAATCCTGGGGTGTTCCTAGTCTGGGCTTTACAGCTCAAGGGTAACTTTAATAGGAACCGATCTGTGCTGCTGGGTTGGGCTAGGGGAAGCAGAGAACCGCCCCAGTACTGAGCGCTGAGACCCCCTGTGGCTGCACTCTTAGTAAGGGAGGACTGCAGGTTTGATTGAGCTGTGCTAGGTTTAGTACAAACACAGAACAGAAAGACAGGGTCTGCCCCAAAGAGCTTCAAAAATTCTTCTTGCCCGGGGCAGGTAATTTTTTTTCTGGGCAAGTAGTTTTTTCCCCCTGCCAGTCACCATGGCAGGGACCAGCGAGAGGTCTTTGTGCCGGGGACCCATCCTTCACGCGGCAATTTTGCAAGTGTGAGATCATTACTTAGTTACCTTTTCATTTTCAGGGCACCCAGACGGACTCTGGCCCCGATTCTCTGGTGCAACTGTGCTGTGCAGGGCCCATGCCAGGTGAGTAGCTGGACTTTTCATTCTCAAAAAAGCAGCCTGCCTGGCAGATGGTTTAACGCTGCTGTTTTCAGGGCAGTTTGCAATCTGCCCCGTTAACACTGTGCTCCTCATCTCTGGGAAACAGGGAACCGGGAAGGGCTGGAGGGGCAGACTGCTGTGGGTCGCTGCAGCACATGCTGGTCACGGACCTTCCTAAATTACTGAATTCCCAGATGGGTGCTATTCAGCATCTATCCCAAATCATTATTTTTAGCAATAGCACAGTAGTCATTGTGCTGAAGCATAGGCCCATACGGCTTGAGCTGAATGAGAATCACCATTAGTTGTTAGCCGTATAGGGCTTATGATACCCAGTTGAGCAATACGGATTCCCTCCACTAGAGGATGAAGCTACTAGCCAGCTCTTTTCCACTATTGCTGTGCCCTTCCTGACAGGGCCCGGTAGCAGGGGCTCTGTAAACTAGCACCCCTCCCTGCTGGCTACCATCTTGTGCCTCCCGGATCTCTGTTTTCATGTAAAAAAATAAACCTCTAGCCCTTATGGCTGCAAAATGTGACTCGAAAGTAAACTTGTGCAGTGATCTCTGCCTGAGTCTGCAGACAGCCTGAAATAATAGCTCTGAGAGAAGTGTGAACCGGCTCCCTCATTTCAATGGTGGTTAATCCTCAGCCATAATGATAATTTCACTGTCAGCATTGTTACTGCTCAAAGCAATTAAAGGGTTAAAGGAATGATTTATGAAGATGTACACGGCCTATTGTGAGTGGCAGCTCATTTTGCCATCACGAGGGGTGGCGCTTGGGAAGTACTGTCACTTAATTTTTCATCTGACCACTGCCTCGTCCCTGTCCTCTAAGGATGATCGCATAGATAGAGGAATTAACCCAAACTCACAACCACCCATTTGAGATCAATATTATTATCCACAGGTGAGGAAACTGAAACCCAGTGATGTTAAGGGACTGGTCTAAGCTCATAGTGCAAGTCAGCAATAGAACCCAGGAGTCCTGCTTCCCTGCACCCTGTTCTAACCTGCACCCCATTGAGGTTCTGATAGGATTTTGAAGGTGCCTACCACCTTGGTATCTGATGATTATTATTAGATGCATTACAGTAGCAGCTATAAGGCCAGGCCCAGATCAGGGCTCCATCATACTGGGTGTTGTACAAACACAGTCTAAATAGAAAAGGAGCATTATCAGTCCACGACCCATTATCATGTCCACTGGAGAACCAAGGCAGTGAGATTAAATGACTTGCTCGGGTCACTCAGGAGGTCTGTGTCAGAGCAAGGAATGAAAATCAGACCTTTTGAGACCCACTCTAGTGTCTTTACCTTCCTATAGGGCATCCTCCCCATAGAACTGTGTGCCTGGCCATTTGCTGCACTTATGAACCTAGCTGGTGTCTCTTATGCTTCACCACATACAAACTGAGATGTTAGATAAAGACATAAAATACTCTTGCTGGAAGACTGCAGCGTAACACAACTTTAGTTCTTAGAATTCAGAAGGCTAATGCCCAAGAACCCAAAACAGAGAGAGACAAAGCAGGCTGCTCCCTAAAACAGAGAGGCACAAGTCACCTTACTCTAGACGACTGTTTGCAAACGGATGCTGCTAGGTCCAGATTGCACACTTTCCTACAAAGTCCCCTAGCCTGCAAGCAGGAACAAGAAGCCCCCCATAGCATTTAAAGTGATAGATCATAATTTTAGTAGAGTTTTCAATACCCCACAGTGTCCCTTTGCAGTATATACAGGCCTGCCTGCTAGGAGCAGCAAATCCATGTGCTTAACTCCCCTTGGCAAAGCGTTGCCTAATAAGGAATTGTGCAGGTGTCACACATGGGCGTTCGACTGAACAACTGCCATGTCGGGAGGGAACAATGCCTGCAAAATTTCACTTTAAATAATGGTGCTATTTGCAGCCCATAGACAGAATGTTGGTTTCCTCCTGTTCCCCCCGATTGGCACTTGCACATGGAAAGGGAGCCAGAGCAATGTTTTGAGACATTAAGGATTGAAGGAAAATAAAGCAGCTTCCTTGGCTGGGACTTCTGAAACCCTGGAGATTGGTGTTTACACTTCCCACAGCACCGCTGGCAGGCCCTGGGCTGGAGCAAAGCAGAGTATCCTCCGCTGGCCAGCATGGGCTGCAGAGAAGCAGAGCGGTCTGCTTCCTCAGCTCATCTCCGTTCCAGGCTCCCTTGAGCAGGGATTTGATGTGAGGAGAACAAGACGAGGAGAAAAAGCAAAAGGAGAGTTTCCAGGAGACAGCACTGTGCTCTCCTGCAGCAGTCTGCACCGAGCTGTGCGCAGAATGGCTACCTGGCGCAGCGCCCCAGAGGTGGAACTGAGCAGCCCGCAGTGGCTCCTCCCTGCATGTACCAGCCGGTGCCCACCACCTCCAGCTTGGCTTTGCCCCCTCTGGCCTTCAGTGGAACCGGGGCGCTTCATTACAAGATCTGGGGCTGGGGCAGCTCGAGCCCAACCCTGCACCCCATGAAAAGGGAAGGGGGGTGCTAAGGCCAGTTCCCAAACCCACAGGCCAGGGATCCATGACACACAGGGAGGCCCAGTGCACAGGAAGCCCCAAATGTAGCCTGGACTGGGCGGGTCTGGGAGCAGGGATGTGGGAGGGGAGCTCTGGGAAGGAGAGATGGAGAGTATCGGGGCCCACAAGGGTAACCTTGCTGCCCTGCCCCCGAAATCCACCCTGAGCAGCACAGCAGCCAGCTGTCTCCCTCGGTGGTCCCACTGCCACAGGAGAGGGTCAGTTGCCCCGCTGGATGAGGGGGAGATTAGGCAGTGAGTTACCCCGTTCGTCCAGTCCAGGGGAAGGGAGGGCTAGGAGTGGCCAACTCTTCTGGAGCTGCTGCCAGAGGACAATCAGGGTGGCCAAACCCCTCAGAGCACAGAGCTCCCTGCTTGTGCCTGAGGGCAGTACCAGGCTGGGTCCGGGGAGCCTGAGGGCACCGCTGATGCCATCACCGCGAGGCAAGACGGCTCACTCAGCCTCACAGACACAGCCAGTTCCCAGGCCCAAGGCTCCTAATCTTGTCTCTATCTCTCTGCTCCCAGGTGGCTCTGGCCCGGGAAGCCACCTCAAGAGGCCCGCTCGGCTGCAGACTCCTCGGCCTCATCTCTCTGATGCTGCCGATAGGGCTGTGCTGACAGCTCTTGTCATGGCCCAGGGTTCATAGCAGCCTCATTAGCTTCCCCAGCGGGAGGGAGCTGCGGACAAGTGAATTCGCCGGCCGAAGGAGTTAATTTGGGGGGAGCAGACGTGACATGTTTACACAGCTGGCGACGTGCGGGGGCCACGCGTGGCAACAATCCTGGGCCAAAGGCTAGCGAGACCCTGGGCACTTACTTGGGGTGACTGCCCCAAGCAGGCTGTGATCTCCCCGCTGAGGGCCAGGGAGGGGGCCAGGAACAAAGCCGCTTGTGTATTGTCCTGGCACTCGCCTCTCTTCTGCTTCAAGCCCTGACCTCTTCTCTGTGCCTTTGACTGACTCGCAGGACATGATGGCAGCTAAATTGCTCTGGGATGAGTGATGCAAAGCTGGGAAGAGCCTTCCCCACACAGAGTGATGACACATAATCCCCAGGCCCTGCTCCCCCAGGGCTGCTGGGTGGGGCAGCTATTCAGGCCTTGCTGCTGGGAGGGGGAAGGCATGCAAGAGACTCTGGGCTGGCTTCTGCTCTCAGCTCCACCAGTAAATCCAGAGGCACTTGCCACAGATGTCAGTGGAGTTACTCTGGATTTACACCACGCAGCTGAGATCAAAGCCTGGCCCACCATGCCCTGGCTTAGGGGATACTCCCACTACCCTGCCACCGCCACCCCGGGGGGACAGTCACCCCAGCACAGAGGCCATAGGCTAGCGCACAGTGTGACCAGAGGCGGGCAGCTCTGGGGAAAGCAGAACACAGCGTCTCCAGGTGGGTCCTCTAGTGGCTGGACCCGTCTGGTGCTACCAGCAGAGGCGCTGCTTTCGCCCAGATGGAAGTGGGCTGCAGTTCCGGCGGTCCAGGTCTGAGGTTCGGTCCCCGCTGCATATACTTGGCTGTGGTTTACCACAGGAAGACCTGGCGGGGGGAAGACAGTGGCGATAATAAACTTTCCTGTGTCTGGCCTGGCTTTGGGGCAGGGACCGTCCCTTGCTGTGTGCACACACAGGGCCTAACACCGTGAGGCCTTGATCTCAGGTGGGATCCCTGGTGGCTCCTGTCACACAATAATAAAGCCAAGTCTTTTCTCAGGCAAACTCCCATTACAGTGAATGGGCAGCTGGCTGGGAAAGGCCTGGGTAAAATTGGAGCGGAGCTGGGGTGTTAGCCCGTATGTAGGGTAGGGAGTGCTGGAGACGTTGCCTCGCAGTGGGCCCAGTTCTGCTTCCTTTCGAGGGCCTGATCTTAAAAACACTTTGTACAAGGCACAGCACCATACAGGACTAGCCTCATTATCCCTAATGGACCACTACTCGCTGGATTCGATGGGACTGCAAGGACAGTCAGCTCTGTGCCTGGCAGCCGGTGTTTGCAGCCCAGGGGCCTGAGCCAAGGGCAAAACTCCCAGGGACTCAGGTGGGAGCAGGAGCTGGCTTTAAAGTCCAAGTGGGGAATTACAATGACACCACAGAAAACATGATCAACTTAGTCCTTTGAAGCCTAAAGGACCACAGTCCTGTGCCTCTGGGTAAGTCAGCACATTAAGCTGGGGGCTGGGAGTAGGCGAGATCTGGAAGTTACACGCAAAGGGGAGCAAAATGAGCCCCCAAAATCCATCCACAATGCTCCCACCAGCCTCAAAAATAAATATCCCAGCCCATCGCCGCTCCCTGTCACTGCAGCTCCGTTAGAATTATAAACTCAATGAGCTCTCGGGGCAAACGCCCTCTGATGACAAAGACAAAAGGGAGGGACAGGAGCGGGTGAGATGGAAAGGGGCCATGCCGGGGCACAGTGCTAAAAGAGCAAGGCTGAAAAGGACCGTAGGAGGCTCTTCGGGACTCAATCTCGAGCGATACTCGAGAACCCACTGAAGCCACTTGTCTGGCCTCTTCTCACCAGTTAACTGGGTAATGAAACCAAGTCCTGTGCCAGCGGCCTTGCTCTCCCCGACTCTCCTGCCACCAGCCGCGGGATTGTCTGCGGTGCTGATCACTTCCAACCTGGAAGCTTTGAGTAGCTGTCTCGTTTTTTCTGGCAGCCAGCAGGCTGGCTCACCCTTAATGAATCCAGACCCAAAGCACGGGAGTCATCTAATTAGAGGAGAATGCAGCGACCTCTAGAGGGGAAATCGGGTACCACCTCGAGTTACATTTTTGGGAGCATCTCAGGCATTTGCCTCCCCCAGGCTGCCATTGTAAAACACCAATCCTGGGTGCTAGCTGACATCATAATGCTCCATTTACTCACCCAGGAAATAAGGATGGGTGCCAACATGCAGTCCCAAACCTACCTTAGTTCTAGGGTTGCCACCTTTCTACTCGCACAAAACTGAACAACCTTGCCCCACCATTGCCCCGCCCCTTCTCTGAGGCCCCGCCCCTGCTCACTCCATCCCCCCTTCCTCTGTCACTCACTCTCCCTGCCCTCAATCACTTGTTCATTTTCACCGGGCTGGCTCAGGAGGTTGGGGTGCAAGAGGGGGTACGGGCTTTGGGCTGGGGGTACAGGCTCCAGGGTGGGGCCAGAAATGAGGAGTTCAGGGTGTGGCAGGGAGCTGGGGCTGAGGGGTTTGGAGTGCGGAAGGGGGCTCTGGGCTTGGGCAGGGGTGCAGGCGGGGAGGTGAGGGCTCCGGCTGGGCATGCAGACACTGGGGTGGGGCTGGGGATGAGGAGTTTGAGGTGTAGGAGGGTGCTCCAGGCTGGGACCGAGGGGTTTGGAGTGCAGGAGGGGGCTCCGGGCTGGGGCAGGGGGTTGGGGTGTGAGTGGGGGAGTGAGAGCTCCGGCTGGGGGTGCAGACTCTGGGTGGGGCTGAAGATGAGGAGTTTGGGGTGCAGGAGGGTGCTCCGGGCTGGGACCGAGGGGTTCGGAGGGTGGGAGAGGGATCAGGGCTGGGGCAGGGGGTTGGTGCGTGGGGGGGGATGAGGCCTCCGGCTGGGGATGCGAGCTCTAGGGTGTGGCTTGGGATGACAGGTTTAGGGTGCAGGAAGGTGCTCCAGGCTGGGACCGAGGGGTTTGGAGTGCAGGAGGGGGCTCTAGGCTGGGGCAGGGGGTTGGGGCACGAGAGGGGGTCTGGGGTGCAGGCTCTGTACAGTGCTTACCTCAAGCAGCGGCATGTTCCCCCATCAGCTCCTATGTAGAGGCACGGAAGGAGTGAGAACAGCAGAATAAGGACAGTGGTCTTCAGAAAAAGCCGTTTTTAACAAACTCAAGGAACTGGTAGGTAAGGTCCCATGGCAAGAATATCTGAGAGATAAAGGAGTTCAGGAGAGGTGGCAGTTTCTCAGGTAGACCGTATTAAAGGTACAACTGCAAACTATCCCGATGCGAAGGAAAGATAGGAAGACTAGTAAGAGGCCAATATGGCTCCATCAGGAGCTCTTTAATGACCTGACAATCAAAAAGGAATCCTACAAAAAGTGGAAACATGGCAGAATTGCTAATGCAGAGTACAAAAGAACAAGACGAGCATGTAGGGACAAAATCAGAAAGGCTAAGGCACAAAATGAGTAACACCTAGCCAGGGACATGAAAGGTAATAAGAAGAGGTTCTTTAAATGCATTAGGAGCCAGAGAAAGATGAAGGAAAGTGTAGGTCCTCTACTTAGTGGGGAAGGAGAGCTAATAACTGATGACATGAAGAAGGCTGACGTGTTCAATGCCTATTTTGCTTCAGTCTTCATTAAAAGGTTAATGGTGACCAGATATTCAGAACAAAACAACAACAGGGAATGAACACAAGCCAAAATAGGGAAGGAACAGGTTAAAGAATATTTAGGTAAGTTAGATGCATTCATATTGGCAGAGACTGATGAAATTTATCCTAGGGTACTTAAGGAACTATCTGAAGCAGTCTTGGAACCATTACCGATTACCTGCTAGAACTCATGGAGAATGGTTGAAGTCCCAGAGGACTGGAGAAGGACAAACATAGTACCTATCTTTAAAAAGGGGAACAAAGAAGACCAGGGGAATTATAGACCAGTCAGCCTAACTTTAATATCTGGAAAGATATTGGAACAAATGATTAAACAATTATTTTATAAGTGCCTAAAGGATAATAGGGTTATAAGGAATAGCCAGCATGGATTTGTCAAGGACAAATCATGCCAGACCAACCTAATTTCCTTGTGTGAAAAGGTTACTGGCCTAGTGGATAGGGGGAAACAACAGATGTGATAGATCTTGATTTTAGTAAGGCTTTTGACACAGTCCCACATGACAGTCTCATAAGCAAACTAGGGAAATGTGGTCTAGATGAAATTACTATAAAATGTGGCCACTGATAGTTAAAGAACGTACTCCAAGAGTAGTTATCAATGGTTTTCTGTCAAACTGGGGGGCTGTATTGAGCGGGGTCTTGCATGGGTCAATCCTGGGTCCGGTACTATTCAATATTTTCATTAATTGCTTGGCTAATGGAGTGGAGAATATGCTTATAAAATTTGCAGATGACACTGACGGGTTGGATCACAGAACCCCCCCTTGGGAGCTGCCACCTGATGTGCCAAGACTACCTCTGCTCCTGCTTTCCCTGCCAGCTCGGGACCCCAGCACCCTGTCTTGCTGAGCCAGACACGCCCATCCGCTCCAACACAGACCCAGGGTCTGAATTACTTGCCCCAAAGCTGCAGACTTAACTGAAAGCAGCTTACAGAAGTGTTCTTGCCTTTAACACTCAGATGCCCAACTCCCAATGGGGTCTAAACCCAAATAAATCCGTTTTACCCTGTATAAAGCTTATACAGGATAAACTCATAAATTGTTCGCCCTCTATAACACTGATAGAGCGATATGCACAGCTGTTTGCCCCCGCCTCCAGGTATTAATACATAATATGGGTTAATTAATAAGTAAAAAGTGATTTTATTAAATACAGAAAGCAGGATCTAAGTGGTTCCAAGTCCTAACAGACAGAACAAAGTGAATTACCAAGCAAAATAAAATAAAACACGCAAGTCTATGTCTAATACACAGGGCCGGCTCCAAGCACCAGCTAAAGAAGCAGGTGCTTGGGGCGGCCAGTACCAAGGGGCGGTACTCCGGCCGCTATTGGGGCGGCACATCCGGGGTGTTCGGCGGCAATTTGGCAGCGAGTCCCTCGGTCCCTCTCGGAGCGAAGGACCTGCTGCCGAATTGCCACCGAAGAGTGGAGCGGCGCGATAGTGCTGCCGCAGCTCTTTTTTTTTTTTTTTTTTTGCGCCGCTTGGGGCGGCAGAAAACCTGGAGCCGGCCCTGCTAATACAGTAAGAAACTGAATACAGATAAGATCTCATCCTCAGAGATGTTTCAATATGTTTCTTTCACAGTCTGGATGACTTCCTAGTCTGGGCGCAATCCTTTCCCCTGGTACAGCCCTTGTTCCAGCTCAGGTGGTAGCTAGGGGATTCCTCATGATGGCTCCGTATTTGTTCTGTTCCACCCATTTATATATCTTTTGCATAAGGCAGGAATCCTTTGTCCCTCTGGGTTCCCACCGCCCCCTTCTCAATGGAAAAGCACTAGGTTAAAGATGGATTCCAGTTCAGGTGACATGATCCAATGTCACTAAGACTTCATTACCCACTTGCCAGCACACACGTATACGGGAAGACTTACAGGTAAAACACAGCCATCTGCAGACAATGGTCCTAGTTAATGGGAGTCATGAAGATTCCAAACCACCATTAATGGCCCACACTTTGCATAATTACAATAGGCCCTCAGAGTTATATTTTATATTTCTAGTTTCAGATACAAGAGTGATACATTTATACAAATAGAATGATCACACTCAGTAGATTATAAGCTTTGTAATGATTCCTTACAAGAGACCTTTTGCATGAAGCATATTCCAGTTACATTAGCATATTTTCCTAAAATCATATAGAGTGCAACGTCACAGACACCAAGCTGGGAGGGGTTGCAAGCACTTTGGAGGACAGGATTTGAATTCAAAATGACCTTGACAAATTGGAGAAATGTTCTACATTCAACAACATGAAATTCAATAACAAGTGCAAAGTACTTCACCTAGGAAAGAAAAACTGCTACAAAATGGGGGAAAACTGGATAGGTTGTCATACTGCTGGAAAGGATCTGGGGGATTATAGTTAATCACAGATTGAATATGAGTCAACAATGCAATGCAGTTGTGAAAAAGACTAATACTCTGGGGTGTATTAACAAGAGTGCCATATGTAAGAAATGGGAGGTGATTGTCTCACAGTACCCAGCAATGGTGAGGCCTCAGCTAGAGGCCAATTTTGTGTCCAGTTTTGTGCACCGCACTTTAGGAAAGATGTGGACGAACTGGAGAGAGTCCAGAGGAGAGCAACAAAACTGATCAAAGGTTTAGAAAACCTGACCTAGGAAGAAAGGTTAAAAAAAAAATGGGTGTGTTTAGTCTTGAGAAAAGAAGACTGAGAGGGAACTACGTTAAGGGCTGTTATAAAGAGGACAGGGATCAATTGTTCTCCATGTCCACTGACGGTAGGACAAAAAGCAATGGGCTTAATGTGCAGCAAGGGCGATTCAGGTTAGATATCAGGAAAAACTTTCTAACTAGAAGGGTAGTTGAGCTCTGGAATAGGTTTCCAAGGGAGGTTGTGGAATCCCTGTCATTGGAGGCTTTTAAGAAGAGGCTGGACAAACACCTGTCAGGGATGGTTTCGATAATACTTAGTCCTGCCTTGAGTGCAGGTGGTTGGACTACATGAGCTCTCGAGGTCCCTTCCAGACAGACAATGCTATGATTCTATGAAGAGGTGACAAGGGTCAGTGGCTAGGGCACCAGACTGGGAGTCAGGAGACTGGGGATCTGCCACTGACCTGCTGGGTGGCTTTGGGCAAGTCCCTCCCCCTCTCTGTGGCTGTTGGCCCAGAGCCACTCCCACCCTTGGCTAGTGCAATGGCAAACTCTCCAGGGCAGGGACTGTGTCTATACAATCTGTGTCTCTCTACAGCGTCTAGCTTATCGGTGTCCTGTTCCCAACTGGGGTCTCTAGGTGCTCCTGTAATGCAATGAGGATGAGCCTGACCTCCCTGCTGTGTTTGTGACAATCAAGCTCTTACACGCTAATTTCCAAGCCTGCAGGGGCACCCAGATAGGGCCACATGTGGCAGCTGGGCACCCAACAGCTCTCAGAGGTGGCGGTTGCTGGTGCCCAAGGTCTGCGCTCCAAGAGGAGCACTCACCCATTTTTCCAGCACCCCCAGGCCTGCACAAGGGCTGCTCCAGGAGTTAGGCCTCACAGAAGCACACGCTAAGGAGCACCGGGGAGCAGCTCCTGCACCCCTGAACACCCAAAGCAGGCCCAGGCCAACACAGGGCAGCAGCTGAGTCCCGGCCACGTGGATCTATTCCCCCGTACTGTACAGTGGGGCTTGTGCAGAGTAACTTGGGGTGCGTTCAAAATTCGGCGGTTATGCACGCTGTGGAGACGTTCCCACCACCTGATTGCCCTTGAGGGACGGCCTCACCATTTTATCTGGGATCTCTCCAGGGCTCAGCACACCCGACAGACACTCCTCGGTGCTCCGTAAGGGCTGCCCAGAGAACTAGCCAGCTGCGGCTCAGATGCTTCACTTCAGCTCTCGTTGCCTTTGACTGGGAATGGCTGATGTCCTCAGCGCAGTCCTGGTGCCCACCTGGCCAATGGGCACTAACTGAACCCTTGGGGCCTATACAGTGCTGCACAGAGGGGCCACCGGATAGGTGTACACCCCCACGACTCAGGGAATATCCCCAGCACAGGGGGCCCCTGCACCTGCCGCACAGCTGGCTACACTGGCTCAGTGCCACCTGGACAGCAGCCCTTGGCCCGGTTCTGGTTGCGGTGAGGAGGGACCAGGCTAAAGCAGGGGGACCATGGAGGGAGGAGACTTTGCTGGGGCAGTCCTAGTAATTCTGCACCTTTGCAAAGTACCATCAGGGCCATAGAAGCAGGGATGGAAGCTAGCTAGCCTGGGCCAGGGGGGCACCATCCCCCACAGCCCCTGAACAGGCAGGAGCAAGAGTCAGGAGTCCAGGAGTGAGCCCCGAGGCAAGTCCAGCACTACAGCTGGCAGGGGAATCCATCCTGTTCCACGGATGCTTCCTGGGCCTCCTTCTGGGGTTAAATAGAGCACCGGGACTAATCAGGGGCCATGAGGGAAGCTGTCAATCTGCCCTGCGGAGGCGGTACTTCCTGTGGTATTTATCTCCACGGGGTCCATGTAGCAACGCATGCAGCCTTAGCATGGCTGCTGGGTAGCGGCGTGGAGACCTCGGCCTTCCAGGTTCCAGTCCCGTCCCTGCAGAACCTCCCACCAGGGAGGAGATCTACCAGGAACAGGCTCTCCCGTGAGATCCTTAGCACGCACTGACTTGGCCTGGGTGGGAAAGGCCAGCAGTATTGACTTTGTCCCAGTAACCCTGCTTCTGGTCCCATCTGCGGCCAGGAGATGAAGAGACGCCAGCTTGGGGGCAGTTAATGGGGCTTATCAGTTCTGGCTTCTCTGTCAGTCTGGGATGAAGCTTTGGGCCAGTTATTATTCCCTCTGCCCTCCCTTTAAACCATCAGGGATCTCCCAGGGCTGAAGTCAATGGTAAACTGCAGGTAACTCACTCTGACAACATGGCAGGAACAACAGCCCGTAGCAGCTGCCCACCTGGCACCTTCAGCAGTGCCTCCAGAATGCAACCTGGGCCCTCTCCTTCCTCTTGGAAAGGCTCAGGTTTCACTCTGCGCCTCGTAGCCCGGGCACGGGGGGGAGCGGATTTAAAACAACCGTCCCGCAGCTGCCTTGGCCCATCAGGAATGAGAACAATTAACAGCTGCGGACAGACACCTGGCTGTGCATGGTCGACCCTCCCATGCCCCCAGGAACGCCTCCCCCTGCTCGGCCTAACAAACCTCCTCTGTCCTTTCTCTGTCAAACGCAGCCACTGTGGTCCTGGATTTCCTACTGCAGGGGGCCAGAAGCAGACGCTGCCCTGCACGCCTCGTGTCCGGCTGCAGCAGAGAGAAGCAGGCTGCAGATCTGTAAAGATATTGTGAGCTGATGGACGAGGATTTGTACGTGAAAAACAACAGAGAATGAGCTGGAGCCCATGGCCAATTGAAGTCTGTGGCATTGCACTGATTCACGCCAGCTGTGGCTCTCACCCAGTGTTTTCCTTTCAACTGGTAGCAAACGAATGAGGGGAAGGCTAGTCTTGGTGCTAAAGGGAAACACCCAGGGTTGATCTGCAGCATACTGAAGTTCATAGAATATCAGGGTTGGAAGGGATCTCAGGAGGTCATCTAGTCCAACCCCCTGCTCAAAGCAGGATCAATCCCAAGACAAATTTTTGCCCCAGATCCCTAAATGGCCCCCTCAAGGATTGAGCTCACAACCCTGGGTTTAGCAGGCCAATGCTTAATCCACTGAGCTAAATTAATGGGAAGACTCCCAAAGGGACCTCAATGGGTGTTGGATCAGGCCTGGAAATCTGGGGGGGTTTCTCTGGCTGGGCCCCAGAATTGCTGCCTGAACATGGGCAAGTCACATGATCTCTCTGTGCCTCTGTTTCCCTATCTGTACAACGGGGGCATACTGACATACCACACAGCAGGGGTTGGTGGGAGGATGAACTCATTGGGGTTTTGGCCCATGACTAGGGCTCCTATCGGTTATTATTATTTATTTATCTGACCGGGGCACCTAGGAGCCCCAGTCATGGTGCTAGGCACTGTACAAACACAGAACAGAAAACAGTCCCTGCCCTGAAGGACTTAGGCACTCTGGTAATTCAAATAAACAATCATCATGAATGTTACTTTGAGATCCCCAGCACCGATGTGACTGGGAGCTGCACCTGCCTAGCTGGGCACCAAGACTTGGCTCCTAGATGGACAGATACTGACTGAAAGTGCCCCCAGATGTTCAGAGTATGATTAGTGGAAATCAGGCGGGAGGAGCAGCTGTCCTGGAGTCAGAGGCTTAACCAGGCTCTTGCAATAGTGAGGGCTTTACATAGCTAACAGGAGTTTGTGACTCTTAATTTGAGCGCTGAGGTTTTTTTCCAAGCATGATTCCATTTAAAAAATGCCATGTTCTCTAAGCCAGAGGAGACCAAGTGAGCTCTTTGCTCCGGTATTTATTTCTTCACGAGAGCTTTTCTCGCCCTTCCTCTTTTACACTTGTTCTCTGTACTTTTTTCTTAATCTGCATTTTTTCATCCTAAGTTTTTCCACCAGATCTTTTCATTCTGCCCCTTCTTCACTCCATCCATTCCAAAGCCAGTCCTGTAACTACTGAGCTGAGCGACAAGCCAGCTCAAGGTGAGACGCTCCAAGCAACAGGCGTGTCAGAGATCGGCAGTTTAGGGGCAGCTCTGCTGAATCCCCAGAATCGAGGTGCAGAGCAGATTTTAGCGGCTGCGGTCACTGCCACTTCTGGGCAATCTCTAGCTCTTGCCCTGAGGAAGCTCTGCTAGTATGATCCTGTCACAACCGCATCTGGCGCCTTTTCCCTGCGTGAGCACGACGTTTGGAGCCGCAAACCTATGAACTCTGCATATTGGACATGGGCCGATGAGCAAATGTTACCCCCTTGCCCGAAGAGAGTGAGTTGGTTCTACTAGGCACATTCACGCCAAGCTGTAACACATGGCAGCTGAGTGGCATGCAGAGGACTGTGAAATTCTTTCCTACCTTTGAAAACATCAGAGGATTCCCTTCCAGGCAGCTCCTTAGAGCTGAAGACTCCCATGATGCATGTAAGAAAGAGGCAAATGCCCCAGTGCCAGGAGGAAGGGGTTGGGGGAAGGTCATTTTTATCCAGAGTGTTTTTCTGCTATTCCCACTGAAAGACCCTGGATTCCATGATAGGAATAATAAATGCAGCCTCACAGCCCCTTGAGAGGCAGGGCCCTGTCATTATCCCCCATTTACAAAGATAGGGAAACTGAGGCACCGAGCTATTGTGGGCCCGATTCAGGTTTGCCTCATGGCCACGCTACCCCAGTTACATAGCTATAGAGTCGCCCAGGGAATTCCTCCGACACAGCGGGGAGTCCATAGCTAGCTCTTCCTCATCACTCACCGATGCCTCCAGTGCAAACAGGGCATGCTTGGAGCCAGGGCCGGCTCCAGGCACCAGCGAAGGAAGCAGGTGCCTGGGGCGGCCAATGGAAAGGGGCGGCACTCTGTCCGCTATTGGGGCGGCACGGCCGGGTCTTCGGCGGAAATTCGGCGGCGGGTCCCTCAGTCCCTCTCCTCCTCTTTGGCGGCAGCTCAATTGGGTTTTTCTTTTTTCTCTTTTTTTTTTTTTCCCGCCGCTTGGGGCGGCAAAAAAGCTGGAGCCGGCCCTGCTTGGAGCATGCCAGGGGATGGGAGCAGTTCCAGGATGTTCCTAATGCACCAGCTGTTCCCAGCTGCTAAGCAAGCCTACGGGGTGGGGGCAGCCAGGCATAACGTAGGGGGCAGTCCCAGGCCAGCCCCAGGATAGGGGAGGCAGAAACATGGGATTGAGGCACCTTTGCCCCACCCCCTTGGTTCATCCACTGAGCTCAGCTCAGGCCTGAATTAGCCCCAGGTCACTAGGTGTGTCTGTGTAACAGTAACAAACCTGCTGAGCGCAGCCGGGGGCTGCAATACAGACCTGCCAGGAAGGGTGTGACCTGCCCCATAAGGGACATAAAACACACAGCACCTTAGATGGTGCAAACCCACCAGCTGCTGGGCAACCTGGAGCCTCCATCCAGCAGAGCTTAGATGCGGACGCTTAAATCCCACTGACTCCAATGGGTCTCATGCTGGAGTGCTTTGGAGAACAGGGACGGACGGCTGAAGCAGGGCCTTCTAGAACAGGGGAGCCTAGCAAAACTAGCCCGGCCCCATTCTCCTAGTCTGCCTCTCCAGGAGCAGCTCACCCTTGTTGTCGCTCTCAGTGAGTCTGGGACAAGTGGCAGAGCCCCAGCTTTCCCCCTTTCTATTTTCCACCTTGGAGTCTGGGGCACGTATGACGTATCATAGAGTCATAGAATCTCAGGGTTGGAAGGGACCTCAGGAGGTCATCTAGTCCAACCCCCACTAAATCACGTAGCGAAGCGTAGCATCACACGTAGCACGGGATGTGCTGGCTGCTAAGGTAATGCCAGGGCTGCCCTGGAGCCCGCCCTCTCTTGGCACTTCAATTGCTGCCTTCTCGGGACAGACCGTTTCCATTTTCTCTCCCGTCGCTTTCCAATGACCTCATCCCAACTGAGGAGCCCCAAGAAATCCGCCGGGGGTCCCTTTCTTCAGAAGCCCCTCCCCCTCCCATCTCCACTTCCTGCCCTCTGTGAGCAGTTGTTCGGGATTAACAGCCACCCCTGGTTGCATGAAATGGTTTGCTGTGCGTTACACACACACGCTTGTTTGCTAACCAGTAAATCGGCTGAGATAAGGTGGGGCTAATACAGGGGGAAATGCTCATTGTCCGCGAAAGGAAATTCCACACAGCCCCTCCGGAGTGCATGCAGTAGAGATGCTGGCTTTGCTTTTCCATTGCTTGGGGGGGAGGGAGGGGGGGATCTGGGTTATAGGGGGAGGAGGGGGAGAAAAACCTTCTGGAAAGTTCCATCATTTTAGACAGGAAAAAGGCCAGACTCAGAGCTGCACTGACTTGGCACCAGTTCAGCAGTGAGTTCAGAGGGGCCCTGCTGCTTAAGTGGGAAGAATGCAGCTCTCTGGTCCATGCTGGGGGGGGATCTCACCCAGTCTCCAGCCAGGGGGCTTTTTCTTCCTTAGCTTATTCGAGCTAGTTATGGGGTAGTTACACAAATGACATAAGCTCCAGCTGCCACTAAAATCAGCTGCAGCAGGAGAGGTGCGATACAGCCAGCCTTCCCCCTGCCTGCGCTAGAGAGCTGCATGTCTTGGCGACCAAGTCCCGCAGCTGTTGGAACGCAGCAGCTCGCCAGGCCGAGTTCCCGGCCCACGGTCGCTTGTCTCGAACAATCACGGGATTAGAAATAGGGTTTGTCGTTAGATTGTTCCAGGGGCCGCAGGCCGGCACTAAGGAGGGCGATGCATTGAGTTGTGTTAGCAGTCGCGGGTCGGGAGCACTTTGCCGGAGGTGGCCCATGGGCTTCTCGGCTTCAGAAATAGACGTAGGGATTCAGGGGCCAGTTTGCTCTTGTTGGCCGTCGTGCGCAAAGATGTCCGCAAACGTAACCCGAGAAGCAGCAAGGGCCGGTGGTTAGAATCCAGGAGGCAGGAGAGCGGAGTTTTTTCCCCAGCTCTGCTACTGACATAGAATAAACCTTGGGCAGCTCACTTAACTTCTGTTCAGGTCAGTTACCCTGGCCCGGATTCTTTGGCTAAAAGGAGCTCCGCGCAGCCCCGGGTGTAGACAGCAGAGCCGGGTGTCCAGCACTGGAGCATCTCCTGGCGGCTGGAGGCGGCCAGGGCCTGGGGTTGCCCACGGGTGTGTCTGCCCTGCCGTCGGGAGATGTGATTGCAGCACTTGGAGACATACTCAAGCTCGCTGGAAGCGAGCTTGGGTAACCGTCGAGGTGAAGCCGCAGCATCAGGGGCAGGGGCTGCTCAAGCATGTACTCTGGTGGGCAAGGCTAGCCCCTGCCCACGGCTTCAGAGCGGCTGTTCTTGGAGGTAGCTAGATCAAAGCTAGCTCAGGGATGTCTCCCTGTGCTGCAACTACACCTCCCGCCTGCCGTGCAGACAGAGCCCAATTCACCGGGCCTGCAATGGCTTTCTCCACAGCCAGGAGGCAGCAGGGCTACAGTGGCCACACCCACACCCCAGAAAGCCACTGCATCCATGACTGTGAAGAGGCCTGTTCTACTGAGCCTTCGCCACTTAGAATCAGAGAATATCTTGGTTGGAAGGGACCTCAGGAGGTCATCTAGTCCAACCCCCTGCTCAAAGCAGGACCAATCCCCAACTAAATCAACCTGACACTGGCGGTATTCCCTGCTGTTCTTGTGGCCCCGTAAGCCCTCAGAGCTGCATACGGGGGCCACACCGGAAGGCACGATCTGTGAAACGGGGATTATGCTGCACACACCCTACTGAAGCATTCTGATCTCTACGGATGAAGATCCTGATTCCCACGGCATTGCTCTGGCTTTACACCAGCAACGCACCAGGGAAATCAACGGTGCCACACCAGCCCTGAACTGGAATCACCCCTTGCTGTCTTGGGCCCAAGGACACCAGGTCACGCTCAGTCGGATCAGCATCCACAAACGCTCATACTGTAGCTTGTACTGGGTTCCCGGCCCTTCCCCACTCACTTCGCATTCTGTGCATTAGCAAATATTTCCAGAAAATGCGTTCTGAACTGGGGACAGTTTGCAGACAGACCCAGGCTGATTTCCTCTTGGCTCTAGCTTTGTTCCGTCTCTTTCTATCAAGATGCCATCGAGTGGGTGAGGATTCCTCCCAGAGTTGATCCTCTTTCATTGAAGGACACCGGAGCTGGACTGTCTTTCCCCATGGCCTCTTCCTAAGCCTCACGCACTTGGTTGCATTACAAAGGAATTGAAAATGAAAACAAACCAGAGTCACACCAGATGCTCTTCCTCTGTAGTCATCTCCTCTACCCTGCTGGGACATGCACACACTCCAGCTCTGCACTGCCCCTGCCTCCCAGGGATGTCCCAAATTCCCCTCTGCCCACACCCTGCTGCACATGGATGTAAACGGATAGAAATCCATTGAAGTCAATGGAGTTGCTCCCATTCCCCCCCCCCCCCCCCCCCCTGCACATGGAGTTAAAAGGATAAAAAACCATTGAAGTCAATGGGGTTGCTCCCATTCCCCCCCCCCCCCCCCTCCTGGGAGGATCTGGCCCTGTGACTGTAAGTTGTTCCCATCAGAAATGTTGAATCAGGGCAGTGAGGTTATGGAAAACTTGAACCAAGTCAGACAAACAAGCCCCACCTCATCTCCGGCTCTCCCTGGCTGTGCTCTGGCTTTGGACAAGTCCCCTGCCCCACATCTGGGGAGCAGCAAGGACACGTTCAGCTTGGACGTCACCAGATAAAATATGGGGGGGGAAGGAGTTCTGGCAGCTGCTTAGCTGGGCTGCCCCCAATGGAACCTCTTTCCAAGAACACACTGCTCTCCCTTCGGATACCGGCGCTCTGCTTTCCATTGATCTAGCTCCCCATCCCCTGCCGTCGATAAAAGGGCATGGGAACAAGGATCAGAGCATAGCGCTTTTCACGTCCATCGAGGTTAGCATCCACCCAAGAGCACGCTGACTGTGGTGATGTTCCCCCATTACAATGTGCTCGAGGCCCTCGGCTTGGATTTTTCCCTCGGCAAGGCAGTGTAAACAGAGTGGGGGACTCGGGTTAACTGCTAGCCATTGTCTAGTGCCAGGTTTCTCTTGCTGATGCTGGTAATAGCCACAGGTTCTGGGCAGCTGCCATCAATAAGAGGCAATCTGACCCCTGGGACCGAAGCCTTCATAAATTTCCTCTGCAGGCTCCTGGCTGGAGCAGTGCAATGCTGAGAAATATGGTTTTAATTTTCCCCCGTTAGATCTGGAATAAGCAGTGCACAGTGATCACCCATTTTATTCTGTCAAACACGTCTGTTTCTCGAGCCATGAGTCATTCTTTTTAGCGCTAGTCCCTTTGGCCCTTTCACATCTCATCTGACAACACATCCTTCCCTCGTGTCTGTTGCTCTCAGGTTCCTCCTCTGATTGCTCGGGATTAATTAACTCGGTGAAGTATTGTGCGACCCAGTTCCTGTCTCCACAGCAGATAAAGCCATAGTTGATGTTGCTCAGGAGGGAAAGGAACGCCTTCTGGCCAAGGCACACAGCTGGATTCTGTTCCTGACTCCGCTACTGACGCAACCTTGGGCAAATCACTTCACCTCTTCATGCCTTTCTTCCCCATCTGAACAAGGGGAATAGGAGGCTGAATTTGAAAAGTGCTTTGAGATCCTCAGATAGAAGGGCAAAACGTCTTGCGGCATCTGAGGCCTCTGCAGGAATGAGGTGAGACCTCAAACTTTTCATTCATTCGGAGCAGCGCCTGCATCCCCCAGAGCCAGTGAGGGTACGTCTACACTGCATTTTAAAACTGGTGGCAGCAAATCTCACACCCCAGCTCTGCAGACTCAGGCTCACACTGTGGCTCTAAACCAGGCTGCGTAGATGCTCACGATGACACTGCTGGTTTTAGCACCGCAGGACCAGCACCGAGGCTGCAGATCCAGCTCTGAGACTCGCTGGTTTGAAAACACGGTGTAGACATACCCTGACAAGCTGCTCCCATTCCCATTGGCCCAGCCTCTCTCAGCCCAGACAGGGCAGGATGAGAAGCTCATTTCACTATTAACATTGTTCTGAATTCAGGCTGGCACGTTCCAGCAGAAATTGTGGGGACATGAGCCAGGTTTGGCTCTTAGCTCCAGCAGTGTAAATCCAGAATAGTTCCAGTGAAGTTACTCTGGATTTATATTAGGGCAACTAATACTAAAATGGCAGTGTAACCGATGGCCCCTGGTGAATGGCAGTGTAACCAATGGCTGATTCTCAAAAGGCTTGGTTAGGAGACTTCGCCAAACCAATTTGGTTTGGAAAAGTAGATTTCTGATCACTCCAGTCTGTTACACCAGGTTTACTCTGGTGTAACCCTGTTCACCCCAGGGGAGACATTGGCACAGCACTGGTGTAGCGCAGCCAAGAATCAGCCCCGTGGTTGGAAATCTCCTGGGAAAACCTTTCTGGTGAGATTGCTGCTATTTCCTGCTTTGGCATTCCAGGACTCATTCCAGTACATTGACGCCTGGTCCTTGCTGGGACCTGGGGGTTCGGAGGGAAAGGATAGCAGCGAACCCAGTGATCTCCGTGTTTCCTAATCTGCTACAAGGTTTGGGCTTCGCTCCCAGATTTGGGCAGACGTTCAGCTCAGTTCGTACTTGATCAGAACTCGAGTGCTGAGTTGTGGCTGCTGGCTCTGAACTGGCACGTCCCAGCCTGGACCCATTGGAGCTCCGCACTGGTTCAGCCCGCTCTGATCAGCACTCCAATGGCAGCTGAGCAAGCAGCCCTGCTGCCCAGGGGAACGGAAGCCCGCAGGGAGCTCGCTCCAGTGCAAGGGGAAATCCGGGAATCAGGCACATACATCCTAATGCAAGATGGCAACTCCAGCCCAGGGAAAGGAAATCTCCAGCTCCATTCCCTTACTGACAGCTCGATGGCAATCAGACACCCCGCCTGACTCTGATTTTAGTGCCTGACGAATAATAGCTACATTCAGCACAAGTGCACTCTGACACTCAGCCTCGGGCCCCCGAGAGACAGTGGAGAATCTTGCCTTCAGTTGCTCCAGCCCGGTACCCTGGGCGTTGGTGAAGAAAAGACGCAATTCCTGCGTTCTTGTAATAACTCGCCTAGTCTCGCATACACTGGTGTCATTTGTAAGAGTGAGGCCACTCAGTCGGCTGAGATCCTGCCTTCTAGGCACCGTCCATAGTGAGGGGGAGGCAGAGTCCCACCCTGCCCCGCAGGATTCCTCTCTGAGCTCCTGCCCACATGCTGCCACACCCATTTATAGGGCAGCAGGTGGGGTAAGGACCCCACTGCACCGGTCCTACTCTGCAGGCTGATGCAATGGAGCTATGGCCCTGCCGCCTCTTCACCGACGTGGGGCAGTGTGCCAGCCTGCAGGGGGTGGGTCTTGCTGGGAGCTCCTGTTGGGAGCCTGACGTGTGGGTCTTGCTGGGAGCTGTGGGGGTGGCTGGGGGAAGGACCCCTGCGCCCCGTTTCAGGGCTAGGCAGTACCAGGGCCATTGAAGCTAATGCAGTGATCCTTGGTTTACACCCATGCAGTGAGAGCAGAATCTATCCCTGGAGCTGCAGAATGCGGTAGGAGCACAAACTCCAGGCCTCCACCAACGCCAGGGAAGGGCTCAGTGCTGGTCTCATACAGAAGGGAACACTGAGGCACAGCGACCCTAAGGACCAACCCCGCAGCCCTGCCCCAGGCCTGCAATCCTCGCTCCTGGGAGGAGGCACATCGCAGTCCGCAGGGGCTGCTCGCCAAGGGCCCGACCCTGCACTTTGACTCACAGCGGCTAATCCCACAGAGGTTAAGAAGGACATGACATGAGGCGTGCGGGATCGAGTACTAAAGTGACCAAGCCCAGATCATGTTGTGAATGGCGTCTGAGCCCGGCTTAGATGTCGTCAATTCCTGGCTCCCAATCCCCTCCTCGGTCAGCTCGGCCATTCTGCCTCTGCAAGGCACCCGACACGGCGCCTGGGCGTGCCTGCGCCACCTTGCACAGCCAGGTGGGTGCTCACTGCTGCGCCACGGGACTCAGCAGAGCGGGCGCCGGTGCATCCCAAAGTGGGCCCTATTTAAGCCATAGGACGTGAGAGCCGTGGCAAGCACACTGCCTGGTCTCTTGCTTTGAGGAACTCTTCATGGCCCAGCCTGGCTCTGCCCTAGGAGAGACTCCACGTGCGAGGGACTGACCCCGTCGGGAGCTGCCATGCCAGGCAGGGGTTGGGACAGACCCGACGGCTTTTGAGAGCCATTCAGAGTTGGCCTTATGGCAGGTGGAGGCGCAGGCAGACAAACTAGGGGATTAGGAGCAGGACGGCTGCTCCATCAGCCCGGAGGAGTCATGGGCAGCATTCCCTCAGCGGCACAGCGTGGCACGCAGCAGGGCATAGCTCGAGAGCCGGCTGGGGAAGGCAAGAGACATGGAGCTGGGGCTGGTAGGAAGCTGAGCATGGAGACGGTGTGGCCAGTGTCTGGTGCCTGGCCCCTCTTCTGTCATCGGGATGATGGACACTGGCTACTTCCCTGCTGGAAAGAGGCCAGCGTTGGCTGGAAGAGAGGGGGAGGAAGGAGGAGATAAAGGGGCCCCAAGAAGAATCCACTGACAGCTAGAGATAGAGCAGAGATTAGCCTGCCATCGTCCTCCCCCCTCGCGGCTGCTCCTCGCCTGACCTCAGCGATTTAGATCAAAGTGGGGAATCCAGCCCCTCCCTCGGCGCATCTCACAGCAGGCGGGGGCCCCGCTGACGGACAAATGAGGCTAAATAACCCTGAGTGATGAAACGTGACGCAGGCCTTGGGGCTGGGGGGGGGGTGGAATTCCCCACCGCTGAGGCGAGCAGGGAGAGCCCCACTCAGAGGAGAGAGCTCCTGAGCCGCCCGGGGGGATGATTCACTCCCTTCCACGGGCTTGCACCATTCCCGTGCCTCCCTCAGCTCGGCCCCGGAGCCGCCACCACGGCAGAGACGCTTCCTTCATGCCAGAGCGAGGCGTTTCCACGGATTCCCAAAGCTTGGGCCTGGGGCCTGTTATCTGCAAGGGCCAGGAGGGCACCAGGAGCTTCCCCCACAGTAGGGCGACCATTGTCCCACACTGAGGGGCTAGGCACCCCGCAGGGGTCGGGACAGGAGAGGAGGCAGGGCCCCTTGAAGGGGTGCAGCAGTGGGCGTGTAGTGCCTTGGGGAGTGTGGGTTACAAGGCCCCACTCTGTGCCCTGTCACCAGAGGATGCAATCCCAGCCTGGGAGCTTTAGCCCAAGCTATAGGAGCTCGTGCTTCTAGCTGCACTCCAACCCCCAGTCTGGCAGCCGTCCCAGGCACGGCCCTGCTGGGATGGGGCAGCACCCCACCGTCCCCAGCCTGAGAGCCAGCACACAGCCCCGGCGGGTCAATACGCTGCCCTGGGGAGAGTGGGGACTTTCCGTTCTTGTCAGGGGTGCAGCAGCTTCCGAACTCCAAAGTTCAGGGCTGCTGCGATCTGAGGTTCTGCTTCAGACTCATCTCTGCTGATTAGGGGCCACCTCCTGAAGCCGGTAGCTAGCACCCTGCCGGGGTTCAAGCAGACTATCAGAGACTTCATTGGGAGCCTTGCCTGGGAAAGCACTGAGCCAGGGGGCAGGATTTGCCCTGGGGGGCTACCTGCTTCTGAGCAGAGAGGCCCTGAGCAGACCGGACACCCGCACGCACACCACACAGAGAGCGTGGCCAGCCCCAAAGAGAATTCCTGAGTGTCCACGCTCAATTCTCCACCTCCCCAAAGCCCCCTCCCACCCACCCCCCGCTGAAATATTTGCAAATGTGGGGAGTTGGAGGCGAGAATTTCTGAGCTGTCCAGGCCACGGGTAACCCAAACGAAAACAGGTGGAACGAGACTTTGATCCAAGCACCTCCGTGAATTAAACCCCTGGGCACGAGGTGGGGAAATAATATTAGCCCCATTTTACAGACTGGGAAGCACAGTCCCCGGGCCTTGCCTGAGGTCACACAGCCAGTCAGAGGCAGGACTAGAATCCAGGGCTCACGTTCTCCCCTCTCGCCCACAGGCCTTCGGGGAGCAACCACTCCCGATTGCACAGGAGGTGAAACAAAGGCTCTGCTGCCTCCCTGGGTGTTTGGAGTGACACTGCTCTACTGTCCACACGGCACCTTTCATCCCAATGATTTAGTTGGGGATTGGTCCTGCTTTGAGCAGGGGGTTGGACTAGATGACCTCCTGAGGTGTCTCTTCCAACCCTGATATTCTATGATTCTATGATCCTGCCTCTGAATACGCGTTGCATTGTCTCCTGGTGTAGCAGGTCAGGGAATAGCCCAGTCCCTGCGGCTCCCAGGCCAAACCATGGCTGGGCCTCTCCCCAGACTCCAGTTTCTTCCAGCCCCGCCCATGTGGACACCACTGACCCCGTGGCAGAAGAGCTCACGTGTTGCCATCCACTGGGATTGTGCTTAGGGAGTCGGTGCTGCTCACGGCAGCCTCCAGACCCACTTGCTGCTTTCGGGGGGAACCGGGCTCCACCCAGAGCAACTGGTCCCTGTCCTTAACCATCACCGGGCCCTGCAAAGCAGCTCCAGTCTGTGCAGGGCTGTAGCCACATTTCTCTTCTGCAGGGCCTTTCAAAGTCCATTTCCCTGGGAGGGGAGCCCGAGGCTCGGCCTATTGTCTAACTGAGCGGTCTCTCTGCCTGCCTCTCAGAAGGGGCTACTGCCCCTGGACGAGGGCACATC
Organism: Platysternon megacephalum; assembly: GCA_003942145.1. NCBI lineage: Eukaryota > Metazoa > Chordata > Testudines > Platysternidae > Platysternon > Platysternon megacephalum. The sequence continues at coordinate 1,511,036 of QXTE01000097.1, forward strand.
CAGTGCAGAATGGGGCTCACGCAGCGGTGCATCAAAGCATGGTGCCCAGCAGGGAAGGTTAAATATTGCAAGCCAGCAGCAGGACAGGAAGCAAAGAGGAACTCGGTATCCAGCAGGGGGAATTCAGGGAGAGAGGACACAGTCCCCAAGCAACCCATTCCCCTGCGGATACACGAACAGGGGGCAGCCCTGTCTCTCGCCCATTGCAAACCCGGCCGTGTTTAGAAATGGCTCTGCGGCACGCCCAGCCGCGATGGAGAATCTCGCAAGGCGCTGAGCCACATCGACTCAGCTCCTTCGACAAGGGGAGTTTTGCCAGTTATTTCCATAGCGGAGGATCGGGCTTCGCGTCCACGTAGGGTGACCAGACAGCAAATGTGAAAAATCGGGACAGGGGGTGGGGGGTAATAGGAGCCTATATAAGAAAAAGACCCAAATATTGGGACTGTCCCTATAAAATCGGGACATCTGGTCACCCTACGTCCACGAGGGGCTCAGCGCCCCCGCAGGATCGGGCCATGCACAAAGGCTGCTTTCACGTTGCCTGGGAGCGGCTGGGGTTTGGAGACTGCCTGCCGCAGCAGTAAACAAAACTCGATCTTCACCGGGCTCGGCGCTGATTTAATAGCAAACAGACCGGGGAGCGCTGAACCACGGAGCCACCTTGGACGCTGTCCGGCCAGCTGGCTGCCAGTTCGCTCTTTGCGCTGCCAGGGAGCCGAGCTCGGCTCCAAGCATGCAAACCCGGACCCGGTTTCCCAGGTCACCAGCACACAAATGTTTCCACTCGCCGTGCAGTCCCCCTGCACCGTGGAGTGGAAGCGACGAGCGGGGTGTGACCCCATGTCAAGTGGCCAAGTGGGAGCATTTCCAGAGTGGGAGGGGGGCTAGTGGGAAGAGGGAATGGGAGGGGGGAGGATTTGTGTTTCCAAACATTGCCGTTCCCATGGCCAGTCTTCATGGCAACCCCCTCACTCTTTGCAGAAGAAAAGACCCTCTGGTGGGGCATCTTTATAGAAAAGCATCAAAACTGTGGGGTGCAAACCCCTGGGAGGGGTAGGTGCAAAGAGGGAAGCTCTGAGGTGCGCCGGCTTCCTGCATGGTTCAGGGGCTTCCGGCTGGTGCCATGTTTCACTGGTGGCAAAGAGCAGGAATAGACAGGAAAGTCTGCCAGCAGAGAAACCCATCGCAGCACTTCTAATAGCAGGGATTAGGCAGGTACAGGGGAGCTGCTGCAGCCCTTCAAAAGCAGAGGGAGGGAGCGTGCCTACATCAGGGGCCCACTGTAACCTCGGCTAATTCCCACTCTGCCACTGACTCGCTGCATGCCCTGGGGCACAGCAGACTGGCACCACGCATATGCTCTACAGGCTGTACCTAGGCATGCAGTAGTTTCGCCTAGTGGTCAGAGCATAGAACTGGCGGTCAGGACTCCTGGGTTCTACTCCAGGCTGTGCGGTGAGTGACTCCACCGTGGAGAGATATCGCAAAGGATTGCAGTATCGTGAGTCCATTTTCCCCTTTTACAGGTTGCATTCAAACACACGCTTGTTTTAAGAAAAAAAGATGATACTCTGGAGGTGGAATTAGGTCTGGGTCCCCCGGCATGGGGCTAAATAGGTAGGTCTATTATTTGGGTTAAACCCAAGAGCTAGAGGGGAAAGAAGAGCCAAGGTAGGACACAAGTGTAATAACTGTCTCGTTCATGCCCAGGGACTGAACCTGTCACCTCCAGACCTAAGAAGCATGAGCCCTTACAGCTTGAGCTAGACATGTTAGGGTGCCAGTGCTAGGGAACAGCCAAACACATGCTGATGGGAGGGTGACATAAGCAGGGTGGGACACTGGTGGGCCTGGAAGGTGGATTTGCTGCAGTTAAGGTTGCCAACCCGCCCAGTTTCACCGGAAGTCTGCCTGATTCGGGCTCTATCTCCCGGAGGCTACTGAAGCCAATCTGGGAGATTTTAGGCTGCTAAAAGTCCGGCGGCGCAGCAAGACTAAGGCAGGCTCCCTGCCTACCCTGGCCCCATGCTGCTCCTGGAAGCAGCTAGCATGTCCCTGCGGCCCCTGGGGTGGGCGCAGGCAGTCTCCATGTGCTGCCCCCACCCTAAACGCCGACTCCACAGCTCCCATTGGCCGGGAACTGTGGCCAATGGGAGCTGTGAGGGCAGTGCCTGCAGGCAGGGGCAGTGCGCAGAGCCCCCTGCTCCCCACCCCCCAGGGGCCGCAGGGTTGTGCCAGCCACTTCTGGGACTGGCGCGGGGCCAGGCCGAGCAGGGAGCCTGCCTTAGCCCCGTTGCACCGCTGACCGGGAGCCGCCCAAGGTAAGTGCTGCCTGGCCAGAGCCCGCACCCCTCATCCGCTCCCACACCCCAACCCCCTGCCCCAGCTCTGAGCCTCCTCCTGGAGCCAGCACCCCAAACTCCCTCCGGCACCCCAACCCTCTGCCCTAGCCCTGAGCCCCCTTCCTGCACCCAAACTCCCTCGCAGAGCCTGCACCCTGCACCCCCTCCAGCACCCCAACCTCCTGCCCCAGACTCAGCCTGGAGCCCCCTCCCACACTCTGGACCCCTCATCCCCAGCCCAGAGCCTGCACCCCCTCCCGCACCCCAACCCCCTGCCCCAGCCTGGTGAAAGTGAGTGAGGGTGGGGGAGAGCGAGCGACGGAGGGAGGGGGGATGGAGTGAGCGGGGCAGGGCCTCAGGGAAGGGGCGGGGCTAGGGTGTTTGGGGTTGTGTGATTAGACAGTTGGGAACCCTAGCTGCAGTTAGCCNGGGGGGGGGGGGGGGGGGGGGGGGGGGGGGGGGGGGGGGGGGGGGGGGGGGGGGGAAGATGTGTGAGGTGTTCAGGGATCACCCAGTGTCTAGAGAGCTCTGCTTTGCTGGGTGTCTGGTTCCAACTGGCTGGGCTGTGCAGCGTTACAGCCAGCGCTTCACAGTGCCACACCCAAATTCTCTGCCTGGGGAGCTCAGCCCTTAAAGGCAGAGCCCCCAATACCACGATGGGGGGGAGGGGGGAGACGGCGATGGCTACAGCAGGCTGGAGGCGGCGGGGAGCAGGCGGCTCCTGTGTGGAGAGGCTGCCGTGCCCCGCTCCTCCGCAGCTGCAGGCTCTCCCCGCGACAAGGGCCTGGGGACCCTTTAACAACAGCACAATGGATCTTGCACTAAGCCAGTCCCGGCCTCTCCTGGGCTGGAGCCAGCCTCTTCCAGAGCCTCTCGCTGGCCCGAGTGCGAGTTTACAAGCTGCCGGCTCAGCACAGCTGCCCCACTAGCCCCCTGCGCTCTCCGGCCTGGCACGTTTGGGCTTGGAAAGAGGGCCGTTAGCGGGCAGGTGGCTCAGCCACAGCGGTAAATTAAATACCTCGGTTAGCTTTATAGGGTGGATTTTCCTCCCTGGTTCTTAGGGGCTGCTTGGAGTTCGTGAAAAGCATCATTTAAAATAACCCCAAATGGGCGACTGGGGAGCTGCCAGGGACGGGAACATGCTCCCTCGGATCTCCCGAGCTGGACATTCGGAACAGTATTCCATTTGGTGCGACGATGCCTCTGGCTGGGTAGTGCTCAGGGTCTGCCTAGGGCCTGCGCTTCCCAGCCAAGGCCGCGGTGAGGGGACCTGCCAGGGTACTAGCAGTAGGGTGAGCAGATGTCCCAATTATATAGGGACAGTCCCACTATTCAGGGCTTTGTCTTACATAGGCACCTATTGCCCCCCACCCCATCCTGAGTTTTCACACTTGCTCTCTGGTCACCCCACTAGTGAGTCCAACTCACATAATACTGGGGTCTCAAAACTAACAGGAGTAGTGAGGGGGAGGGACGGGGGAGCACCCGGTGCTGGAAGGCCTCTCTGAGCAGCCTCAGCTGCACGTAAAGGCCAGCTGGGAAGGTGAGGGGCTTTGGTTCTCTCTCCCCCAGAGTTAAAGCCCTCTGAATGGAGCCACAGTTCACAGCAGATGTACATTCGTCACTAGCCGTGTTGAGCTTTCAGTCGCTGGGAAGTGGGAATGAGGATAACCCAGCTGTCAGCTAGCCCAAGGGAACCAACAGCAGCTTGAGAGCTGGGGGAATGTTTCCTTAATGGCCCCCCATTTTTAATTCCTATGCTAATTAACAGATTTACTAGGAAATGCCCAGAAAATTCAATCTTAACTCTCAAATTATGTGCTGCAAGTTTGGGGAAGATACTCAATATTCTTCGTACAAATCAAAGATGTTGAATCCCTCCTTTAAGTGCAAAATAGAAGCCATCCCGTATAGAGGGGCATTACCATGTCTCTTTAATTCTGTGGTCTCTTCAAGTGATTTTTATGCAGGCCATTGGTTTTCGTGGCTGTTAAATTTCCCTTACGAGAGGTGGGGTTTAGAATTGGACTGGAACACGGAAGTGGCTCCGAATGAAGCTGGCAGATACCGTGTAACCTTGAGCTTGGTACAGCAATGAGATAATCTCTGAAACTTTCCAGAGGGTGTCCCAGTGACCTGCATATATACCTCAATAGCAAGCTCAGTGCTTTGATTTAAGGAGCTCCTGGAACACCGGAGCGTCGATTTCTTCTTCCACAATTCCTTCCCTTTGTAACAAAGAAAACTGAAGTGTCGAATGAGGTTTGGGGATGCCATTTATGTCACTTAGCGGCACTGTGAACAGAAGGACGCTCATGCGAGAAGGGCATCGGTAATAGCATTCAGAGCTGGATCAAGAGCAGGGTTTGGATTTTTTTTTTTTAAACACACTCAAGTGCAGAAGCGTTGGGTTAAGGTTTCCAGTTCCCCTTGTGGTGAAGAGAAAGGCCTGTAGTGAATAGAAAAGGGGTTCTTTTTAAGGCTGCTGAATACGGACAGATCCTGTGGTTCCTGCTGGCTCCCAGACTAACACAGCCTGTTCTAGTGTAATCTCACACAGCATCTTCCTCAGTCCTGGAACGGAGAGCCGATAGCCCCACACACTTCATCTCTAGTAGTCACAGATTCCAAGGCCAGAAGGGACCATTGTGATCATCTAGTCTGATCCCCTGTATAACAAAGGCCAAAGAACTGCCTAAAGAACTGCTTCGGCTTCCACCCACTGGATCGTGTTATGCCTTTCTTGGCTAGACTGAAGAGCCCATTAAGTATTTTTCCCCATGTAGGTACTTACAGACTGCGATCAAGTCACCCCTTAACCTTCTCTTTCTTAAGCTACATAGATTGAGCTCTTTGAGTCTATCACTACAAGGCAGGATCTCATCTTTTAATCATTCTCATGGCTCTTCTATGAACCTCCCCAGTTTATCAACATCCTTCTTGAATTGTGGGCAGCAGGATTCCAGCAGGGGTTGCATCAGTGCTTCCGGCAAATGATGTGTCCGGCCCATCCTTTCTCTCTAGAGCCTGCTACTCCAGAAGTTTATCCTCCCAAGCGAGGTGGGCAAGCACTATCCATCCAGACTGCCATAGCAGAGAAGGGGCTTCCCTTCCAGAGGGAAAGGCCTTCGCAGCATAATTTTTAAACAAAGGTTTAAAAGATAATCTCACAATCCTGGGCCTCACTCCTGCAGTCAGATCTGTGCCTGTGCCAAACCCCACTAGCTCCAGATAGGGGCTGGGGGCCGGCCACGTGGGTTTGATTGCAAGAGTGGGGCCCTTAGGTGACTTGAAGAAATATTCCCCAAAGAAACAGGAGGGTCCGGGCCATGATTCCCCCCACACACACATACACACACACACCATGATTTATCCTGCTTGTGCAGTTTGCCTCAAAATGGCCATAGTCCAGAGACAGCAGAATCGAAGATGGGCCACATCTCCCCATTAGTGGGAAATCCTCATCCCCGTGTCTCGATGGGAAAACATCGGACTCAGCACTAGATGACTGAGTGCTTCCAAGGTCAATCTTGGATCAAGTCCGCCATCTGCTGGTGAGAAAGAGCCAGCTCCTCGCTGGAATGGTTCCCTGCTAATAGACTCCTGTATCATTCCTGAGGCCTGAAACTGGGTAATGACTAAAACCCACATGAAAGCTCTAAAAATAATATTTAGGATTGTGACCACAGTCCTGCCCCTGGGCCATAACATTGCAGTCAGCTGGGTTCCCCTTTCGCAAGAGATAATGAAAACCTCATTGGTATTATCTCCAGTGAGAAATCTTCCGAAAAGCTTGCAGCTGGAAATCCGGGCACTGGATCACCCAGGACTTTGAAGTCTAAAGCAGCAGAGAGAAGAAATAAACTTCATTATAGAACATTAAGGGACGTTGGGGTTCTGGAACGAAAACAGCTTGAATGGAGACAGCTGAGCACTGTGATGTGCTGCATAATTCTCTCGGGAGATTGGCCCGTCATTCCACTCATCAAGAGAGGACTGCCCGTTGGAAAGGACTCGCTTTCCGCTTTGATCCCAGGCCTGATCTTGTGTTATTGTGGCTTCCATTTACCTGGGGAGCAATCTCGAGAACATGCAGAGTGGGAGGCAAGGCAGAAGGCTTCATGAACAGAACCACGAGTCACCTAACACTAGAGCTTTCAAATGGATTTTTAAAAACACAGGGTTTAAAACTCAGATCTCTCTCTATGCTCCCATTAGGGATTCTGGACAGAGATCCCTCACCCTCCTTCACACATCAAATTCTCACCTCATTTGCACAATCACTTTCCCATAGTCCCATGCAAAGTCTCCTCAGACCATCTCCCAGTAGCCAGTGCAAGATTGTCCCCTACAGTCCATAGCATGCTTTGGCCGGTCTAGCTTTAAATATTCCAAGTAGCACTGGTCAAACTATTCATTATGAATAAGGCTCCGTGTTTGTCATGGAGGTCACAGAAGTTACGGATTCCATGACTTTCCGTGACCTCCGTGACTTCTGCAGCGGCTGGTGCGCCTGGTCTGGGGGCCACCTCAGCAGCTCGGGCAGCTCTTGGGCCAGGCACACCGGCCGCTGCTGGGGCAGTCTTGGGGGCCCCCTTTTCCCCCCCAGCAGCAGGAGTTTGGGTGGGGGGAGGGCTCAGGGCTGGGGTGCAGAGTGGTGCTTACCTGGGGGGACTCCCCAGAAGGGTGACAGGAACTCCCCTCCCTCAGCTAGCTCCACGTACTGCTTCAGCTCGCAGCCACCGACCCTGCAGCGCCCATTGGCCATAGTAACTGCTTGCAGAGTTTGCCTGAAACACCAGACCCTGTTAGCAGGTGCTGATGCTGCTGAATAGCAGAATGCACTTAACCCTGACTCCCTGTAGCAGGTGTCCCAATTCAGTATAAGGGAGGGACTCTCTGGGGAGAGAGGACCTAGAGTGTTGGCTGAGCAGGCCTGAGGGAGGAGCCTTAAGAGTAGCTCAACCTGGGGAGAAAGTTTGAGCTGCTCTTGATTGTTTTGGTTGCTAATAAAGCCACAGCCCAGGAAGGGAGTTGGATTTTATATAGCATGGGGGTGTTTTTGTGGAACAGGTTGGGAGAGGCACCCGCTTACCTATCAATTAAGAATGTTGCCTTTTTAGCTGCATAAGCATTTGCATATTGATACTGATCTCTTTGAATGTGTTTGCTATTCTTAAGTATTTGCCGCTTATAGCTGAGGCTACAAGCTGCTCGGACACTGTTCACTTCTGTGACACTGTATGGAATAAGAGGAACACTTTGTGATGTTATTGATACCAGTATTATAAAATTGCAAGGCATCAGCCCAGATATGCCGTGTCAGGTATCTGAGGAAATGTTATCATTTGCCAAGTAGGATAATCTTGTTTCTATGTTTGTATCACCTTTGCATTGTGATTTAGAGATATGTAGGGTATATCTGTATTTCCAAACTTGTGCTGTGTTTCTGGGTGACACCCCCACACACAGGGCTGGCTCCAGGCACCAGCACAGCACGCAGGTGCTTGGGGCGGCCAACGGAAAGGGGCGGCAAGTCTGGGTCTTTGGCAGCAATTCGGCTGAATGAAGCGGCGGTGGTGGAGCTGCCGCTGATCGCGGCTTTTTTTTTTTTTGGCCGCTTGGGGCGGCAAAAACGCTGGAGCCGGCCCTGCCCACACAGATTGGCATCAGCACTGCCTAGCTTGTTCGATGGCCCATCAAGAGTCATCAGCGGTACAATGAACCCATGGAAAGGAGCCAGAGGATAGATCTTAAGGGTCAGCAAGACATGTAGGGGCAGGCCTGTGGACAGAGAACTCTAAGGCTTTTCCATGCCATGTGCTGTGAAGCTTGTGTTTGGGACACAGGAAGTACAAGCCACATTGCAAAAGACTATAAAAGGCAGCTACATCTTCTCCATTTTGTCTTCATTCCTGCTTCTTACCTCTGGAGTGACTTTTCTACAAACGAAGCTCTGAACAAAGGACTGAATGACCCATCCAAGCTGCAGATGTTGTCTAGAGGGACTTTCAAACCAGCAACTCACCAATACTGCTAAAAACCCGATATATGGACTTTGAAGTGTCTGTATGTATCTGATTGCTTTATCATTTAACAACTCTTCTTCCTTCTTTTTTCTTTATAATAAACCTTTAGTATTAGACACTAAAGGATTGGCTGGCAGCATGGGATTTTCGGTAAGATCCAAACTAATATTGGCCTGGCAATGTGGATGACTCTTTGGGGTTCAGAAGAACATGTTGTATAGTGAACAGAGTTTTTAAATAATTTCTCACTGTACTGGACCTAGGTGCTAATTGGGAACCAGAGAACTGGAATGCAATAAAGGGGGCTGTGTGATTTCTTTTTTCAGCTTCTTGATAACCAGTGTGGGGATCAGAAGCACAGTTTGTGACTGGTTGGTAAGTTTAACTTCAGTGTTAACCACCAGTTTTGGGAGTATCTGCTCTTCTTTTTGCAGCCTGCCCTGACCTTGGCATTTTCAGTGAGGGCCACCCCAGGTACCCCAGGCCACAACTTCCACTACTCCCTAGACATTGTTCTCACTGGGTGGCTGGTCAACTAAGTCACATGGTCTTGTTTCTGATCTCGGATTGGATGACTGGAATCTTTTCAACTGGAGAACAAATCGTTATAATGCTCTTTCTGCTATGAATTTTTAATGCAAGCATCATGAGTGTCAAAACCTGCAACGTTTTCAGGATTCATAAATACTTTCACAGAGGCCCAGCAGTTGCCTGGGTACGCGTCATAACATGGCATCACCAATCAGAACAAGCTGAAGGCACTGCTTTTACTTGCAAAGCTGGTTTTCTTTAGCTTTTTGAGCAACTCTCGACCCAAGCAATGGGGCTTCAACCATTTCCCTTAGGAAACAACACCACTGCGTGATAGATCCTCCGGGCGGGAAGACAGAATTTTCAGGGGATTGCACTGAGATCAGGTCTGTGGAATGATTATTAAATGCCACAAACTATCAGCCTCTTTCAGACGCACCCTAGGGCTTGTGTTTGCAAAAGCCAAGGCAGGAGAAGACTTCAAGCAGGTATGAACCATGTGGTCAATACACGGCCCATTTCCTGATGGGCTCCCTTTGCTATGCTAAGAGGCAGCCAGAGTGTAATATTGGGTTGCTCAGGGTGAGTACAGCAAACCCCTAAGGTGCCAGTAAGCGTGCCCACTGTACCTGAAGGCACCTCAGCTGTACCTGGGGATGCATGCCCTCCTGGCCACAGTAACCACTCAGACGCACGGCAAAGGGAAAGGGTTTACCTGTGGCTGGCAGGAAAGGGGAAGGCGGCAGATACGCTGGGTACAGAGGTGTAGACAGTCACAGTTCAAAGTGAGCAACGGCGGTTCCTGTTCTGGCCCTGGGGCAGTCCCATTGAGTCAGGGTTCTTCAGACCCAGGGCCAGGGGTGCCCTCTCCAGTCCAGTCTCTATTCCAGCAAATAGGAGCTTGCAGGTTCCCGGGCCAGGCTGAGTCAGTGTCTCTCGCTGGGGTTCCCCTGCACTGGAACCCAGGCCAGCCGTTGCTGCTCCCTATAAGCCCAACACAGACCTGCACCCAGCTGTAATGACCGGCAGTCACAGCCTGTTCCCCACACAGCCCTGTGCACAATTCCTGACCTTCCACTCTGCATCCGTTTTCTCTGCAGCTCCTGGCTCACCATGCGGCCACAACTTCCCAACAGAGCCCGGTGGGTCACTGCCTGGTTCAGGACCTTTCCCCCTACCTGGCCTTGAGGAAGGGGATGCACCAGGGGGAGGAGGCTGATGGGAGTTTTAGGCCCCTGCTTAGCAAATCCATCACAAGAATCAGAGCGAAGGCCCCCGAGCAGATCACAAGGCTCCAACGTGAACCTGCCAAATTGCCTCTAAGGGACAGACACTGTCTATGCATCATGAGCCCTGAAATCTGCCAACGGGCCTGAGTCCCTCGCACACGGAGCAAAAAGCCGCAACCCCCAACCTCTGCCCAGCCCACGCTCAGCTCGGCTCTGCTCCCTGCACCAGGAGACAGAACACGGCGCTCTGGATCCACCCACCAGAGCCCGTCGCGCCCGGCTGGAAGTGACACAACAGGGGGGGATGTGCTGGGAGCGTGGGTGACAGCTGGTGGGAGTATGTTTAGCCCTGCAGCAGGGACAGCGCCGGATCAGACGGAGCCGATTTGTTCGGAGAGAGAGACTGCGGCTTGGCACGTGCAAATCATGTTGAAGAATCAAAGCTCTAAAGCACTGAGCGGGAAATGAATCTGACTGGTCCGGTCTGTGCTGCCCAAGTGCCAAACCCCCCCACACAAGCCTTTCAGATCCCTCGGTGTGTGCCCAGCACATCATCAGCTGTGCCTGGCCCCCATGCAGCGTCCCTCCCGCTGCCAGCACAGACACCCTACAGCCCATGCTAACGCGAACTCTCAATGGCAACATCGCTGTTTGCCAGGGGCACACGCCCGGGTTAGGGGTGGGAATGGCGAAAGGTACACGGGGGAAGCCGAACATCAGCCTCCCAGACCAGAACAACGAGCACTGGAATCCGCTCACCCGCGTCTGTCATTACGCGCCGCAAAGGGAACGTAGGTGCCTGTTCCGGCCAGGCCAGCACCATGCTACGTGGAGTCTGCAGCGCCACACAAGTGCGGATCACCGCGTCAGTTCTCTGCGTGACGCTCGTGCAGGCATCTTTGCCTAACTAGAGACCCTTCCTGCTTAAACCAGCTTAGCTTTCCAGGGTTAATGAGAGCCTGCTACCGACTCACTGTTAGAGGCCCCCTGTTAACTGGGGTTGCAGAGATTAGTGTGTTCAGTACAGGAGTTCTGGATCCCCACTGATGACTTTGCTGTCTCTATGGTATACGGCCTCTGTTTATTGCACCAGTAAAGCTGAGGTGCCTGGAGCCAGACTCTCAGAAACCAGAGCTGCCAACTTCCACCAGAGCTGTGCTATGCCCCAGCCTTTAACCAGTCCGTTGGGGGTTCCCCTTCAGCGTGCCAGACCCCCAAGGGGTCCACTCTTCCTCATGGCCTCAACGCCTCCAAGACCGAGCGTCTGGGCTCCAGCCTGCCTGCTTCTCACTCTGAGCTCTGCCCAACAAGTCCAATGGAGGTAGACGCCCGGTCGCCCTCTCTAGGGATCAATGCACCTCAGCAAGTATTTCAGCCTTTTCCAAATACAGTAGGTTTATTAGTCAACAGGAAATCCTTAGGCTAACACAGACAGCCCAGACTGGCCAATGCCAGGGCTCCACCCAGCCAAGCTGCTGTACAGTCCATCCTGGCTCGCTCTGACTGTTTGTCAGTTCCAGGTGAGGGCTGGACGCCTGACACCTCTCCTCCAGTAGAGCCATGTTGGATTCACACTGTTGGCCTGCCTGCTGGAGTTTCCATTGTTAGGTGTCCAGGGTTCAGGCAATCTCTCTGCTCTCCCCCACCCTTCTGCACCCACTGGATAGCCCTGCCAAGGGGATTGGTACAGAGCCCTACCGCTAGCTCATCGAAACGCTACTGAGAATTCCCACATTCGTCACAGGCTCGATATTCAACATCGCATGGAAATGACACAACGAGCTAATAGGGTGCCTGACAGCCAATGAGAACGAGGCTTTGGACTGCTGCATTCGAAGCCTGGATTCCGGTCCTAGCTTTGCATCCAATGACCCTGTGCAGCTTCTCCATTACATACGCTATCAAATGAGGGGCCGACAGTTGATTCTGCTAGTTCAGAAGGCTGAGCAGGGCACTACCCTAGGACGGGAAAGAGCCGGGTTTTATTCCCTGCTCTGCCACAGATGTCCCGTGTGTGCCTGGGCAGTCATTTAGGCTCTCGGTGACTCAGTTCCCTGCCCACAAAATGAGGCAAGTAGCTCGGTGCTAGTTCACAGGGGAACACTCCGGATAAATACATTAAAACCTGTCAGGTGCTCAGACACTACAGGAGTGGGGCCAGGTAGGTCTGATTTCTAGATGAGGTGGGGGACAGAGGCAGAGAAACATTAAGAGCACTCAGGGACTCGCACTCGTGGCCCGGTAGCGTGCAGCACAGCGCACAAGCCCTAGTGCTACAGAGCCCGGTGAAAAGACCGTGCAAATCCCTAGTCCATTTCCCACGAGCCCCATGGCGCACCTGCCAAATGCCAGAGCGTCACATGAGACACAGACTGTGGCCGGTCTGGGGGGCATGTGCGCCCAGAGGAGAGCTACCTAGGGAAGGGGCGTCGTGAAGGTCAGGACCTGCTCTTACAGCCATGTTTTGTGAATACTATCTGGGCAGGGCCATCCTGGCATCTTCCTTTCAGAAGGCCCTTTGTGTCGTCGAGTTAGCGGGTCCCCTCTCTGGTTCTTCTCTGCTTCCATCTGTAATGTTAGGGGCTGCAATTTCCTTCCTCCTAACTCCCATAAAAGTCCCTTTGGTACAGGGCATGGCTCTCTGCTTGCGGGTGAGCGATGGGGCTGGTGAGGCCAAACACTCATGGATGCAGACGCGTGTGAGCCTGTAGTTTTGGGAACACATTTATTAGCTGCACAGAATCTCTCTCTCTCTCACACACACACACACACACACACACACACAACCAACAGGCCAACTGAGAGCTCCACAGTGGCTCAGGAACAGGTCTCACCCCTCATTCCCAGCAGCTGTGGCATTTTGCCACAGCCCCACCCCCACCACCACCACTTGTGCCTTTGGGGGAGGCAGGGCTGGGGAGTCGCCTGCCAGAGCCGCTCACCTGGGCAGGGAACGTTCTGCTCTGGGCTGCACAGTGACCATTAGATTGTAATTAGTCATTACCCCAGTCCCTGGGGGTATAAATATGGCTCTGTCCTCCCCCGGGAGCCAGTGCACCAGGTTTGCAGCCCCTGCTCCGCTCCTCACTCGCCTGACACGACCGCACAGCTCCCCCCTCGGCTCAGCAGAGAGAAAACTAAAGATGAACAAGATCCTGGCTCTGGGTTTGCCAGCCCTGCTCAGCTTAGCAACGGGTAAGTCCCGAAACAAAACCCAACAAGGGGAGATTTCCACCCCTGATGGGACAGCGCCTCAGCTGGTGCCACTCCAGTCAGCTGAGGTCTGGCCCGTGTTCTTTAGCGAGGGCAATTCAATTACAACCAAGTATTTTGTGCTCTGGCGGAGGGACAGAGCCGCCCCTGGAAAGCCAGGCTGGCCTAGCAGTGACCTGCCCACAGAGGGATGAAATGAACCGGAGCAGGACAGCCGTGGGGGCTGGATGGTTCCTGGAGACTGGGAACGCGCCTGTGCCAATCCGTGGCTGCTCGTTGCCTACTCTCCGTTTTCTCGCCTCTTCCCAGCGGATCCTCTCCAGTGCAACGGCTGTTTCAAGCTGTTACAGGACGGCAGCTGTAAGATAGGCCAATACACCTGCACGGCAGCTCCAGACGAATCCTGCTTCACCCGCAAAATCACCGCTGGTGAGTGAGAGTGACTGAGGGCACATGGAGGCCGGGGCTGGAGGGGAAATGTCCAGCTCGAGGAGATACACCCATCGCTCTGCTCCAGCTAGCACACTGACAGCAGACGTGTAACCGGAGCGAGCGGCGGGAGGGGCCAGCTGCCCCAGTCCGATGCTGCCCAGGGCACTAGACACCAGTGCAGACTGTCCCTGCGTTTCTGTGCAGTCCAGTGAGCAAAAGATGCCCCATCTCTGGGGCGGTTAGTGCTGGGAGGGGAGAAGTGATCGCCTTACTCTAGAGTGACCTCTTGTGGCCACGCCGGCTGTGGCACTGGGGAAGCGTGTTCATCCTTTAGGGTACGTCTGCCCTAAAGGTGGGGGGGGCGCGTTGCAGCTCGGGGGAGACATCCCCACTCTAGCTCTGACTGAGCACGCATAGCGTAGCCACAGCAGCGTGAGACATGAGGGACTAGCCCCCACCCCCCAAGTCTACATGCCTAGCGTCTTGGATGGGCACTTACTCGGGGGGGGGGGGGGAGCTGGCCTTGCCCGCTGCTCGCTCTGCCATGGCTACCCTCTATTCTTAGTGCACTCGCTGGATCAGAGCTAGGGGAATGTCCCCCCAGGTTGGCAGAGAAGTGTAGCCGGACCCTTAGTCCATGAAGGTGACTGGGACACTGGGGCATAGGGGAGGGGTGGGGGAGTCCTCTAAGGACAGAGAAGGGTCCTGAGCTACAGGACGTGGGGTGACAGAGGAGCCCCGGCTCCTGGGAGTCAACAGAGGGGAGGGCAGCTCAGTCGGTGGATTCCCCTGGCCCTGTCACTGGGAGGAGAGGTCTGTCCCTGGCACCCGGCCCTGAGGGCTCAGGTCTCTTTTCCTCTGCAGGGAGCGAGATCCTGCGGGTGGAGCGGGGCTGTACTGTGATCTGCGACGACCTAGTGCTCAACAACTACGACTACGAGGAGATCACCCAGTGCTGCACGGACAGACCCTTCTGCAACGTCCACAACCCCTGGCCCCAAATCCCCAAGGAGGATTAAGGGGAGGGTGGGGTCCTGGGGCGGCAGGAAAGCCACATTCGCCCTTCGCCCCAGGCCTGGCTCTGGGTTATTCCCCAACTCGCCTTTCCTCATTTAAAACCGGGCAGGAACCAAGACCGTCCCCTGGCGTCACCCTCAATCACACACTCCTGACATCAATTAACTATAATTAAATTAGGAAATGAGCTCTGCTCACTGGCCCTGCCCTGCTTCGCCCCGGCCCCTCCCCTGCCTGGCTGCCCGCCTCCCATCTTGCTGCCCCAGGCCCAGCACCCAAACTCTCTGGTGCTTTGCTGCTGTTCCATAGTTGAAGGTGCCCGTATCAGGGTGACACACCCTCCCCACAGCTGTCATTTCAGAGCCTCCGCTGCTGCCCCGTGAGAGTATTAAGGGGCAGGGCTGGATTTAGGGGCAGGTGACCACCTGCAGTGCCAGGCTTTGGGGTCACCGGGCTGGGGGGCTGTTTTTATTGTTAGCAACAAAACGGAAAGTAGAATGTTTGAAGTAACTTGTTTCAGGTATTCCGTATGTGATTCATTTTGCATTAACCCTCCTAGAACAGTGGTTCTCAACCTATTGTGGGCCACATACTTGTTATGTGGGCTGCATCGAATACTACCTGTATGGCCCTGAGGATGTCACATGGGCTGCAGCTCTGTGCTGATTGGACCGCAAGCAGGCCGCAGGTTGAGAACCACTGTCCTAGAATGTTCTAGACCTTTGTAGAATCTCATGGAACTTTCCAGACTTTGAGAACGACATTCTCCTCGAACTTCCTAGAACATTGTCAGCCATGCCCTCGCGGGTATATAAGGGGAGGGGCCAGTCAGTGAGATATAAGAACGAACTGAAGCGAAGCAAGAGCCGAGCTGCAATATTGGGGACCTTGCTTTGTTGTGTAATTGTGAAAGTGTACTTGTGTTTTAAGACTTGAAGAGTGTAAGTAGCGACTAATAAAGGACATATTTAATGAGATGCCAGAGATAGAATATCGAATATCTAGGCAACAGGATAAAAGAAATACTGTTACTTCTTTTGCCAGGCTTAACACATAATGTTTGAAGACTTTCTAAGACTGCGGAACATAGACTTTTGCTCTCCCTAATACTGTCTGTTTTCCACCTAGAAAATAAAAGATGCCCCCAAAGAAGCCTTCAGGAAACGAAAAGCTCAATTACAATCTAGTTTGCAGCAAGGGGCAAATCTGAACTAAAGGACTAGGGTTAACATCCTAAGGCTGTAACACTATTTAATACTGGACCACCCAGTGTTGGGGCACAATTCCATTTCTTGATGTCAGTACATTTCAGTTATTCTTAAAATTAAAACGTTTCTATACACTCAGAGCAAACGCATTTTTTTTTTAATTTGCTTATATAGGACGTGAATAAATACAGATCCTAGCGTGCAAATTTATCATCTTCTATGCCAGGGATAAATCACGCATGCAAATCGTGCATCAAAGTCATGAAATGGGCTATAAATGCAATAAAAAAATAAGGGATTCAAAAGGGAAGGGAGAGCTGAAGAGGTTCTTTGCCTGGGGTGCCATTTGGTCTAGGGCCCTGTTAAGGGAGGCCCATCTCCCCAGACATCACTCTATGCAGGGTGGGCAGTTTGCCAGCTTCAGAGGCTACAGTGCAGAGGGGGCACCTTGCATGCCAACCAGTGGGACCCACTCAATTCCCCCTCCGTCCTCCATGCTTCCCTGTACACTGGGCCCCAGCAACACCCTGAGCCTGGTGTCTGCTCAGCACAGACACCTGAAAACTGTAGACAAGCCCTAAGACGGATACCCAGTCCAGGTGAGACACACAGAGACAGAGCGCATGCTGCCAACAGGACAGCCTTCTTCTCACCGCCAGAAGGGAGGGATAGCTGGGTTGATGGGAGCTTACAAATGATTTCAAAGAGACACGGTGAGCGAGGGACTCTGGGGGTGACAGACAAGCTTTCGAGCTACACAGAGTTCTTCAGGTCTGGGAAAGGTACACAGAACATCCCAGCTAAATACAAGGTGGAACAGATTGTTTAGCATAGGTAGTTAACACATATTCTAAGGGACCATTCATGGTGAAGTGACCCATTAACACCCCTGCAGTCACAAGACAAAAGATGGAGTTAGTGGATTACAGATTGTTGTAGTAAGTCTTATAAATAGGTATATCACTGGACAAATGCACCATGAAACCAATGATATACCTGAGACACATCGTGATATTTTCATCCTCTGGAGAGATGACCTAAACTTCCTCATACATTTCCACTACAACTTCAACCACCGCCACCCATCCATCAAACTCTCTCTAGAGCACTCCTGCACCTGTATCAGCTTCCTGGATTCTATTGTTCAAGCTGATTGTGGTGTCCTACAGACAACTATGTACAAGAAACCCACAGATCACCACACATACTTTCACAGATCCAATAATCACCCCAAACACACCAAGAAATCTGTTATCTACCACCAGGCACTCAGATACCACAGAATATGGTAGAAAGGAGGAGAAAGTCCAGGATACACACTAAAAACTGCCTTTGCCAAACAAGGACCCCCCAGAGCAGTACATCAGTTACTCCTGGGGAAATTCTGTGCCACTGCGTGTGTGCAGAATTCATGTCCCCCACAGATTTCTTTGCTTCCCTGCAGAAAAATGACTTTCTGACAGGGAAGGAAAGTGAAGCTGCAAGAGCAGTCACGCACCACTCCCTAGCTGCACAGGTACATCATTTCAGGCACCCGGAGCAGCTGGCGGAGACATAAATCTCTGTGGGGCTGGGGACACCCCAGCCAGTGGCTCCTACCCTGAGCCAGGATCAGCTGCTAGTCCTGGCTGGGCTGGAGGCAGGAGAGGACAGGACTTCCTCTTCCCCTGCAAGTAGTGGCTGGGGCTGTGTCAGACCCACCCCCAGAAACCTCCCCCAGCTGCAGGAAGCTCAGCATCCTCCCCTGCTTCCTGCCCCCATCACTCTTCACCTGTGGGAGGAGGGGTCACTGTACCGGGAGCTGTACAGACACAGCTGTGGGGAGTGTGTCTTGCTCCCCCATCCACCCAACCCCATGCATCTGGACCTCCCATCCCAGACACCCCTGCCAAGCCTCACCCCGTACCCCCCCCCCCCAAGCCCTCCATACCCAAACCCTACACCACTGAACCTCAACCCCTGCATCTGGAGCCCCCCTGCCTTCAGACCCCCCAACCCTGCACCCAGACCACTGCCCACTGAGCTCCCTGCACTCAAACCCCCATCCTGATGAGCCCCACCTCCCCGCACCACCCTGAGCCCCCACATCCAGATCCCCATGCCACTGACCTCCAACTAGCTGCACCCAGGGCACAGAACTTTTAATTTTTTGGTGCAGAATGAATCATAGAATATCAGGGTTGGAAGGGACCTCAGGAGGTCATCTAGTCCAACCCCCTGCTCAAAGCAGGACCAATCCCAACTAAATCATCTCAGCCAGAGCTTTGTCAAACCTGACCTTAAAAACCTCTAAGGATGGAGATTCCACCACCTCCCTAGGTAACCCAGTCCAGTGCTTCACCACCCTCCTAGTGACAAAGTTTTTCCTAATATCCAACCTAAACCTTCCTCACTGCAACTTGAGACCATTGCTCCTTGTTCTGTCATCTGCCACCACTGAGAACAGCTGAGCTCCATCCTCTTTGGAACCCCCCCTTCAGGTAGTTGAAGTCTGCTATCAAATCCCCCCTCACTCTTCTCTTCTGCAGACTAAATAAGCCCAGTTCCCTCAGCCTCTCCTCTCTTCCCTCAGGAATAATCAGTGGAGCCACCCAAATACCCAGAGAGAACTTGCTTCAATACAATACAAAAGCTTGTCCCTTTCACCAACAGAAGTTGGTCCAATAAAAGATCTTACCTCACCCACTTTGTCTCTCTAATATCCTGGGACCAACACGGCTACAACACTGCAAACAAAAGTGATTGCGAAGAAAGATTACGGTGGAGGTAATGGGAAATACGTGCAGAGAACATTCTGGTTTTACCCTCCTTGCTCTGAGAGCTATGTACCTTTGGGTGACAGATTAAATAATGCTTTGTTTTGAAGATGCTTTTTCTGAGTCATTTTAATCCGATGCTGGTCACAGGCTTTGGGGGAAAAAGGGCTTGAAAGTGCTCAACCCAGTTGGGCCTGCCGATTTAATATGGTTGGTATAAAAAGGGACTGTAGCCCAAAGACCCGGAGGTTCTGCCCAGAGGGGAAGCCAGGCCTGTTACCTGAGGGGTGCACTCAAGAGGGGCAAAAAGGGGTCTAAGGTGCAGTTTGCCTGGTAACCGTAACACATGTGATCTAGATTGCTCTGTATCAGCGATCTGGCCTCTTCATTACTTACCACTCCTCCAGCTTTTGGATCCTCTGAAAACTTCATCAGGGGAATGATTTCATATTTTCTTCCAGGACACTGATAAAAGTATGACATAGCGTAGTAGGGCCAAGAATCAGTCCCTGAAAGACCTCACTAGAAACACACCCATTCGACGATGATTCCCCATTTACAAATTACATTTAGAGACCTATCATTTAGCCAGTTTTTAACCCATGTAATACTGTATGTGCCATGTTGATTTTGTATTGTAGTTGCTTCTTAATCAAAATGCTGCTTGGCACCAAGTGAAATGCCTCACTAAAGTCTATTACATCAACACTCTGTGCGTGTGGATGGCCGGCTGTCTGGACAGGCGGCTGATCAACGGGCAGGCGGCATATTTGGGAATATATTTATTTGCTTCACAGAATTGCATCTGTTGACCATTGACCCTGACCTGATCTTGGTTTTGAGTAAAACACAATCTATTTGCTAAGCATGCATAAAGAAATAACAATTAACGTTATTATCACAACTGTAACAGCCAGTAGAAGAACCAAAACACATGTATTAAAAATAGGTTTAGCTATAGGTTTTAAGCATTAAGGGCTTAGAGTGAGGCCTAACTGGAATAAGTATTATGTGCTTAAGCGAAGGTTATGAAGTTTAGCAATAAGCACCTGGTGATAGGTTAGCAATGCAGTTTGTGATATATGCGTAAACCACAAACAAGCAGATGGGTAGTTTTGCAATAAGTTAACAATGGAGCTATCTGCATTGACGTATCAAAACTATTGGGACATTAATTGATGCAAGTGCTTGCATTGGTGGTTGGAAGTTGAACTACGGTACCACCATACATGGGCAGGGCTGAAACCTTATCAAATATGGTCCCAGACATGAGAGAGTAAAATAGAAAAATGTGTATAAAAATGTGGTTATCCAGCCTGTTGTTGGGGCACCAGGGGATGACATGGGACAGCCTGTCAGGATCCCAACAAGGGCAGTCAGGGCCAAAGGTCAGAGCAGAGGCAAACCTGAGGTTGGAAGTCACAGAGGAGTTCACAGTCAGGCTCCAGGCCAGGGTAAGTCCAAGTCAGGAGGCAAAATCCAAATCAAGCTGAGGTCAAAGCCTGAACTTCAGGAGCAAAGAGCAGGAACAGCCATGGCAGCTACAGGACCGCCCCTTGGGTTTATATAGAGTAGACAGCCAATCAGGAGCCTTGAGGCTACTGTCTGTCAAACCCTTGAGGTGGAACTTCCCATGGGCTGCGTCCATAGCAGATCATGGGAAGTGGAGAGCACACTGGCTGTAGCCTCGGTGACAGCTTGGTGCTGCTACCTACCTATTAGCTCTACAGACCTGGGTTCTAGACCCTCTGGGGGCTTTATACAATAGATAGAAAGCCTGGCCCTGTACTCTTCTCCTGGGATGAGCTCCACTTACACTTTCTTCCATCTTTGTTTCTAATGGTCCAGGAGGTTGTAAGTCCCCACAATTAAATAATGTAAGTATGAACAAAGCAGGAACCACCTTACTTATAATTATGTACATTGATTTTTCTATTACTTCAGGTATATTTGTCCGTACCAACTCAAGCTCGTAAAGTCTCTGTGTCCTTCACCAATTGCATCTTTTCACTTAACTGTAAGCAGCTGCCTGAAAAAGAACTGGTTATTTGTGACAAGTGCATGCTTCACCCCAGTACATACTTTTACCATTGTAATAACTGAGCTGATTTTTTTCTTAATAAAATAGAACTCAACAGGCCAACCGAGAGCTCCACGGTGGCTCAGGAGCAGGTCTCACCCCTCATTCCCAGCAGCTGTGGCACTTTGCCACTTCCCTCCCGCTTGTGCCTTTGGCAAAATGCCCCTGTGGGGGAGGCAGGACTGGGGAGTCGCCTGCGAGAGCCGCTCACCTGGGCAGGGAACGTTCTGCTCTGGGCTGCACAGTGACCATTAGATTGTAATTAGTCATTACCGCAGCCCCCAGGGGTATAAATCCATCTCTGTCCTCCCCCGGGAGCCAGTGCACCAGGTTTGCAGCCCCTGCTCCGCTCCTCACTCGCCTGACACGACCGCACAGCTCCCCCCTCGGCTCGGCAGAGAGAAAACTAAAGATGAACAAGATCCTGGCGCTGGGTTTGCCAGCCCTGCTCTGCTTAGCAACGGGTAAGTCCCGAAACAAAACCCAACGAGGGGAGATTTCCACCCCTGATGGGACAGCGCCTCAGCTGGTGCCAGTCCAGTCAGCTGAGGTCTGGCCCGTGTTCTTTAGTGAGGGCAATTAATTTACAATCAAGTATTCTAGTTCAAGGGCAGCCTGTGCTCTGGCGGAGGGACAGAGCCGCCCCTAGAAAGCCAGGCTGGCCCAGCGGTGACCTGCCCACGGAGGGATGAAATGAACCGGAGCAGGACATCAATGTTGGGGAGGGGCATGGCTGGTTCCACGCGGCCGGGAAGCGGTTTTGGTGTCTGTGTCCAGTCACCAGTCTGGGCCCGGCTGCTTGTTTCCTCCTCTCCCTTCTCTCTCCTCTCCCACAGCTGCAGCTCTCCAGTGCAACGGCTGTTTCATGATGTTACAGGATGGCAGCTGTATGCTAGGCAAACACACCTGCACAGCCGCTCGGGGGGAATCCTGCTTTACCCGTAAAATCACTATCGGTGAGTCTGGGAGGCCAAGGGCCCCTCGAGATGCAATTTAGGAGCTGCCAGGGTGTGAGGGAAGAACACCTTACTCTAGAGTGACCCCTTGTGGCCAAGCTAGCAGCGGTGCTGGGGAGGGCCTCACAGCCCAACCTTCAGCCGGAGCATCTACACAGCTCTTTTTAGTGCCATAGTCTGTCGACCTGGCTCTGAGATTTGCTGCTGCTCGCTATGTGGGTGCCACATTCGTCCCTTAATCAAGGACGGTGACTACGGGGATGGCGACAGAGCAAACCGAGGCGTGACTGAAGCACTGTAGACAGGCCAGAGCTAGCGGTGATCTAGCTAGCTTGACTAACGCTAGCAGGGAAGCTGTGGCGTCAGGGGTGACAGCGCAGCTAGCCACTGGCCTATGCACCCGGAGTCCCGGGTGTGCTGACGTAGCTGTTGTTACTGGAGCTAGCTAGATCACCTCCGGACGGTCTACAGTGCTTCAGTCACGGCTCTGACTGCAGTGTAGACAGACCCTGTGACACTGGGACAGGCAGGGGTGGGTGTCCTCTGAGGACAGAGAGAGGGACCAGCAGGTGTCTTCCCCTGGAGCAGTGGGAAGGGAGTGGCAGGGGGAGACAGAGGAGCCCTGGACAGAGGGGAGGGCAGCTCAGCTGGGAGGAGGGGCCTGTCCCTGGCATCTGGCTCTGGTCTCTCTTTCCCTCTGCAGCGGGCTTTATCAATCGTGTGGAGCGGGGCTGCACGTCCATCTGCGAGGATACAGAGATCACTGAAGACCACTACAAAGACACCAGCCAGTGCTGCACAGATGCGGACTTCTGCAACATCACCAACCCCTTCCCCAAATTCTCCGATTATGCCTAAGGGGAGGCTGGCGTTCAAGGCTGGCAGGAACGCCATGTTCTCCCTTCACCCCACCCCCGGCTCTGGGTTAGTCTCTCATGCCCCTCGCCTCATGTAAAACCCAGCAGTACCCAAGACCATCCCCTGGTGTCATCCTCAATCACACGCTCCTGTCGGCTACAAACGATATTTAAATTAGGACATGAGCTCTAACCTCTGGCCCCGCCCTACTCCCCCTGGCCACGCCCTGCTTCCCCTTGGCCCCTCCCCTTGCCTGGCTGCCCTCCTCCCATCTTGCTGTCCCAGGCCCAGCACCCAAACTGGTGCTTTGCTGCTGTTCCATAGTTGAAGGTGCCCGTATCAGGGTGACACCCTCCCCCACAGCTGTCGTTTTAGAGTTGCTGCTGCCCCGTGAGAATATTAAGGGGGCCCCCCCTTTCCCCAGACCTCGCTCTGTGCAGGGTGGGCAGTTTGCCAGCTGGGGAGGCTACAGTGCAGAGGGGACACCTTGCATGCCAACCAGTGGGACCCACTCAATTCTCCCTCCATGTTTCCCTGTACACTGGGCCCCAGTGATGCCCTGACCCTGGTGTCTGCTCAGTGCAGACACCTGAGACAGAGCGAACACAGCACAACCCACAGCTCTCTGCTCCAGACGGGCTGTAAGAGGGTCACCACCAGGTTCTCCCCCAGGCAACTAGCTAGCAGAGCTACACCTGGGACAGGAACCCAGACAGCGGGGCGCTCAGGGATTTCCTCCTCTGCAGCGTGCCCAGCTCCCTGCCTGGCTGATCCCCCGGAGCTCCCCCTGCCCTCGGAAATTAGTCCTGCCCATCTCCCTGCTGTGATCCAAACCGCACTGTGCCTGGGGCAGTCCCTGGTCTCTGAGTGATCCTGGAATGGGATCACTCTGTACAGATCACATCCCACCATTCCATTCAGCCCCACACACTCAGTGTCTCTGAAACACTGCCTCCCTGCTGTGCCCAGGGTGTGAGCCTGGCTTGCTGTTATTTGCAGCTGAGATTCTGCTGATGAAACGCCTGCACTTATCTCCCTTTGTCATATTTTGTTCTTTTGTTTCCTTGCGCAATAAACCCTCTGATTGTCACAGAGCGCTCAGGGCCTTCGTTTCTTCATACATGGTCAGGGGACAATGTATTTCCAGACCCACATTTGGGACAGTAGCTTCTATCACCACCCCTACGTGTCCAAAGATGGCAGAGGTTCTGCTAGGACATCTCCCTCTGGTGGGCAAAGCAGAGTGCCTGGCCCTGGGGCACTACATCCAAGTTCTTCCCAGTGGTAGGGCGGGTCTAAGTGCAACTCTTAGGCCCCAGTGTTGGCAGCAAAAGGGCTGGGTTCAATGTTCTCGGGGTTCCTTCCTTAGCTGACACCGACTTGATCCCCTCCCCAGAAACCAATGAAACTCTGTACCCGTCCCTGAGCACCCTTGGTGGGCAATTCTTCCCCATGCACCAGGACCGAGTCCAGGGGTTAAAACAAAGAGAACTTTATTAGGGGAGGGGAAAAGGGGAGGCAGACAACAGAATGAATTTGGGGAAATCAGTAATTAACAAATTCTAAGGAGGTAAGACTCCCGCCCCACAAAGTATCTTAACAGCAGTCCCACCCTCAGACCTCGGGAATGGCGGACGATATGCTGGCCCTGGCTGGGCCATTGGCAGTGGGGACCGAACCTGGTACCGCTGGACCTTAAAGCATGAGCCGGGACTGCCTGAGCTGACAGACAGACCCAGCCAGCTCCATTAGCCATGGCTGTGGCAGGCTCCTCAGCCTCTGTCTGACACCCAGCCACCGCCAAAGGCACACGGAGCACTGCCCTGAGGGGTGTGGGTTACACAGGCCCCAGGCTCAGGGCTGGCCCCGGGCATTCGGGGAAGCCTGGCAGATGGAGGGGAGAATGAGCAGGGCTGTCTGGTTGGCAGGCACGGTGCCCCCGTCCCTCAAACGCCAAGGGAGGGCAGGCAAACTGCCCACCCTGTTCAGAGCCCTGCCAGGGGAGAGGGCCCTAGGGTGACCAGATGTCCCGATTTTATAGGGACAGTCCCGATTTTTGGGTCTTTTTCTTATATAGGCTCCTATTAACCCCCACCCCCCATCCCGACTTTTCACACTTGCTGTCTGGTCATCCTAGAGGGCCCCTTAATGCTCTCAGGGGGGCAGGGGCTCTGAACGATAGCTGGGGGGGGGGGGTCACCTTAACCCACGGCACCACAGAAAATCCAATACCCAAGGGAGTCATAGTGCTGGGCCTGGGCCAGTGAGACACGGGCAGGGGGCAGGCAGGCAGGAGAGGGGTCAAAGGGGAGGGGGCCAGGGGAGGGGGAGGGGTCAGAGGACAGGAGAGGGCAGGCATGGGCCACAGCAGGTCTTGGATTCTGGTAGGATTTTAATCAGACTGGGGAAACCAGGAGGGACGGGGGAGGAGAGAACGTGGACTTCCTCCAGAAGTGCAGCTGTCCCCAAGTGAGTGGGAAGTGAGGGGGCGTCCATGGCCCCTAGGCGTTGCAGAAGTCTTCGGTGCAGCAGTGGAAGTCGTGATGGATGAATGTGCCTCCGACTTGGTCCTGGCAATCTCTGAAGCAGCCCTGCTGTGCATAGAGGGGGAAGTTCCCTGGAAAAAGAGAGAGAGCCATGAATCCCCAGGGCTGGGCGGCACGGACAGATGCCTCCTCTCTGGGACTGTGCCAGAGGAATCCAGTGTCTAGTCCAGCCCCCCGCCAGAGCATCACCAGCTGAGCTGCCCTCCCGTCTGTCGATAGCCAGGAACCATGTCTCCTCTGTCACCCCCTGCCATTCCCTTCCTGCTGCTCCAGGGGAAGACACCTGCTGGTCCCATTCTCTGTCCTCGGGGACTCCTCAACCCCTGCCCTTCCCTACGGCCCCATGTCACAGCCACCGTTCTGGACTAAGGGATGAACATGGCTCCCTTTGGAGCTCCCCAGTGTCCTGCCAGCTTGGCAGCCATGGGTCACTCCAGGCCGAGCAGAGACCCTCCTAGTCCCCACCCTCCCAGTGGCTGAGCTTGCTGCCCTCCGAAACCTTGAGCCCCAGAGATGGGGCATCTATGTTCACTGAAAACACCAGCCAGGGGAGTGGGGGGGGGGGCGTGCCTGCCACCCGCACCTACCGAGGAGGAGTGTCTGGAGGTAGCAGGATTCCCCCGGAGCCGCCTTGCACATGCTTTTCCCTGCAATACACGTCTTGTTCGGCTGCTGTCTGACACACACGTGGCACAGGAGAGCGCCCGCTGCGTGACAGGAGAGAGAAGAGAATGACACAAGGCGCAGAGGGCCACTGGAGACGGGCAGGGAAATAGAGTCACCCGTCTGATCAGGAGCGTGGCTGGGTGACAGGGAGCTCTCATGTCCCTGTGTTATAGAAAGGCTGAGTGTGAATCGGCGTGGGGAGCTGACCAAGCCAAGCCCAGCCCATGAAATAGAAACTCGTCAGGATACACACACTAGCTCTGCCTCTGACTCTATAAATAATTGACTTATGAATTCACCGCAATTGTTCTAGTGGCTTTTCAGATTTTTAAAGGTACATCGCTGTGTTTGTAAAGCTTTTTCCTTCCTCATTTGCTGTCCCAGGACCCAAAGAAACAGGTGTTGAAACTGACTAATTGACTATACCCAGAAAATACTGAAACTGACTTAACAGAGGGCTTAGAAACACAAAGTAAATTGGGAGGAAATAGGAAAAATACCTCTCTCGCTGATCCTTTCAGTTACAATGAGCTTTTAATCTATTAATCTAGTAGTAAAAATATTTCCGACAGTGTGATTTCTATGTGGAGGGTGAATCAAATCAATCTGAAGACCCATTCCAGTTTTTCTGTGCTGCTTATGAAAGAGTCAGTGAATATTTTAAAGTGTGTGGGGGGAAAAAACCCATTCAGCATGAATCTCAAGGAGGTCAGCAGCCAGTCAGATCTCTCTATTCCGCTATCCCTGTGGCAGCATATAATTTTTCCTACCCCTATAATTTTATTAAAAATTTAAAATAATGTGAAAATCACAGAGTGACCCGCGTAAGTGATTGGCACTGGCTGCTGCTCACCATTTTGCACACGTCGCACAGTTCTTGTCTTGGAGAAAAGAAGTGGCAATATTCACTGCGCAGGTCAGCTCAAAATCCCCCTCACTCGTTACACAAAGGGGCTAGGTCTGTCTCTGCCAACTGCCTGGATCCAGCGCGACTGAACTTTGCGATTGCCGGAGACGTTTCTAACAAGCTCATGGCCCTGCTGTATTTGGCCATGTTTGGGAGGCATGTCGCTGGTTTGCAGAACTCAACAGCCCTGTCTCAGTCTTGCGAACCCGTCCACTTCCCTGTATTGACTTCAGAACACTGCTGATGTTATCTGTCCCTACCCAGGTCCCTCCCTAGGCCAGCCTGGCTTTGCCAAGGCGTCTGTCGCTATTGCAGAGCACAGGCTGCTCTTACGCTACAGGGTGTGAATCCCCCTCCCTAACCAACAAAGGCCAGCTCCTCTGCTGCTGTACATCATCCTAGCTAGCTCCACTGACGTCGATGGGCCAGCTCCCCGATGGAGCCGAGGGGGTGAATTGGTCGTTTCATTTGGGGACTTACCCGTTGCGAAGTACAGCAGGGCTGTGAAAACAGGAACCAGCATCTTGTTCATCCTTTGTTTTCTCTCCTTCAAGCGGCGGCGGAAGTGGCACGGTGTGCTGGGCGAGTGAGAGCCCGGGCAGCGGTGCAGGGCAGTGTGCGGAGTACGGCACACCTCAAACACCAGCCGGAGTTATATTACCCCCGGTGGAGGCCGGGCAGCAGCCAATCAGGGCCTTTCCTGTGGGAAACACCCAGGTTTTTCTGTTGATTAATAGTCATATCCCCAGATTGGATCAAATGGTCAGTCCAGGAGCAGAGTGATTCCTCCTCAGGTGACCAGCTCTGGGCAGGCAGCTGCCCACCCTCCCCAAAGGCTGGGGTTGGACTGGACTGGTGCCAGTCGCCCAGGGCTCCCATACGGTCCCTACCAATGTCCACAGAACATAAATGGTCCTTTTTAAGAATTAAACGTTTTACTCCATTACTGTGAATAAAACCTTCCAACCGGGCCAGATGCACAGCTGGCCCCTGAGTCTGCATGGCTGAGACACACCCCGCCACCCCCGGGGAGAGGGGAGCCGGCTGCAATAGAGGAGGCTGCAGCAGACTGGCAGCCCCTTGAAAGTCCCGCTGCTGGGATGTGGAGGGCAGCAGAGCTAGTGGCTCCACCAACAGAGAACACCCTGGCCACAGGCAGAGTCCCACCAGCTGTTACGGAGAAAGAGGCAGCGTGTGTCCCCAGTTACCAGCAGGGCAATTGGGAGCTGGGATGGGGGATCAGGACTATGGTGGGACAGTGGGCGTGGGCGGGCAGGACGGGAAGCTCACTAAGAAACCTGCAGCCCCCAATGGCTGGGGGAGTGGAGAGCTGCAGCACCCCCCTCAGCTCATGCGCTCAGAAAGGTGCAAACTCCTCCAACCAGTGCCTGTGCCCCCTCATCCCCAGGGAACAGAGCCCCATGGCCTGGGATCCGCCCACCTGAGCCTGACCACTGCAAAGGACACCGAGGGAACATGCTGGGAACGTGGGTGGCAGATTTCCATCAGTATTTTTAGCCCAGCAGCGGGGGCAGCGCAGATCAGATGGATCCAATTCGTTTAGGGACAGAGGCTGTGGCTCGACCTGTCCCAGGGCCACACACTATTTAGTCTGGTCACACTGGCTGCTGGAGGCCAATGACCGGGCCCCAGAGGGACCTCACTGGTGTTAGCCAAGGCATCCAACTCAAGCAATGACATTCCACCTCCTGAAACACCCCTCCCTGGTCATTTCAACTGGACAGGGGAGACATCATCAAGTCCTGTCCTAAACCTGGGCTGTGTTGCTGCGCCCAGTTAAAGAGCTGCCCCGTTCTGCCCCAGAGGTGGCTGCATATTCCAGCCTTAGGTGAAGGGGCTGGTAGCACCACCTATTATTACGGTTGCCCAAGATATCCCACTATAGGTCCCTGTTTTCAGTTGCTGATACCTTTGCCAAACTTTAGCTAGTTAGACTGATATTTTCCATGACGGGCGTCTGCCTCTGGCTGAATTTTCTTGGAAAGTTTCAGCCAAAACGGTCCAGCTGTTTCTGAGAACAAGGCTAGGGGAAGTTAGACATAAAGGTAGCTCTGGAACAGGCTTCCCTGGGAGGCTGTGGAATCCCCATCAGTGGAAGTTTTTAAGAACAGGCTGGACAAACACCTGTCATGGATGGTCTAGGTTGTCTTGGTCCTGCCTCAGTGCCGGGGGTGGACTTGGTGACCTTTCAAGGTTCCTCCCAGCCCTACACTTCTGTGATTCTATGTGGGGCTAAGAGGTTTCCCTGAGACTGACTGTAAAACACAGGGGCTAGGGGATTGATTGCTTGCAGCTACGTGTGTGCGCCAGCATCAGCATGCAAGACAAGCAGGAGTGAGCATGGCCCTGACAGGAAGCTGAGCGACAGGGCTTCTGTTTGGGCACAGTACCGGCTGGAAATGCAGACTTGGGTTTCTGTGCAAAGAAGCTGCCTGCTGTTCGGTTCTGCTTTGTTTAGGGAAATAGGACATTGTGGCCAATCTTTTTACTAGACGGGATTGCACCAAAGAAATACCTGACTCTAGCATCAGTCTCTCCTCCTAATGGAAATGACACACAAAGTCCCAAATACTGGCTAACCACTTGGACCAAAAGGGGTAACAGGTTTGCATTTGGATGGGATGTAGAGTGCAGTGTGTCCCTGTCTGTGCTGGCAGGGGGGCGGGGGTGCTGCACGGGGACCAGGGTGTGTTAGCACAGCGGGTGATGTGCTGGGTGCACTGAGATTTTAAAGGCACTTCCTTAGCACGAGACACGTGGGTGAGTTTAGCAATGTAGCAACACAGACAGGCAACCAGTCAGATTTGTTTCCCCTTTGGCCCCACTCAGGACATTAGTGCATTGAATCTTCGGCATGATTTGCACGTACAGCACCTGACACAAAGTGGGCTACTCAGTGTGCTGGGTTCAGAGTGACCCTGGGACGTGCCAAGCAGCAGTCTCTGGCCCCAAACAAATCGGCTCCATCTGATCCGGCGCTGTCCCCACCACAGGGCTAAACATACTCCCACCAGCTGTCACCCATGCTCCCAGCACATCACCCCGCTGTGTCACTTCCAGCTGGGCGCGACGGGCTCAGGTGGGTGGATCCAGAGTGCAGTGTTCTGCTCCCTGGGGTTGCATGGGAGCAAAGCCAAGCTGAGCATGGCCTGGCCAGATGTTGCAGGGCGGTGGTGGTGTTTTGCCTCCCCATGCCATGGGAGGGGGGCTCCATCCCATTTGCACGTTTCAGGGTTCATAGTACTTAGACCATCACATCTCATTAGAGGAGAGTCATTAGGAGCCAGTCAATGCCTCCTCCAGAGACACACAGCTACCGAACCCTTTAAAAAATACAAGAGCTTGCCCAGTTCTCATCATGCCAACCCCAACCCCGTAGATCTCTCCAACGGCTGCCCCGTGTCCAACCTCCTATAATAATTGAGAAGGTCGTAACCACGCTGGTCCAACAACAGCCCCAGTGGCACTGGACGCAGGTCAGCTCTCTATGCCCATGTTGCTGGACCTCTCTGCAGCCTTTGACACAGTGCACCATAAGGTGTTGCTACCCACCGCCAGGGTATCGCAGGAATAGCTGAGCCAGTGCTGCATTGGCTCTAATCAGCCTTCTGCAGCAGAACTCAGAACGGCGGTGGGGAACAGCACCTCTCCAAAGGCCCCGCTGTGGGTCCCACAGGGATCCCTCCCATCCCTGCTTTTCTTCAATGGCTGGGCAAAGGCGCGAGATGCCATGGGCTTAGCTGCCAGTTTGGTGCCCCTGACACTCAACCCTGTCTCTGCCTCCCAGCTCATGCACCCACAGCTACTGCTAATCTATCAGGATGCCTACAGGAAAACAGCTCCTGGTGAACCACAGCTGGCTCCAGCTGAACCCCATTTCATCCCCTCTCCTGCCCTTTTCACTCTGAACGGTCCTGATCCTG
This sequence comes from Platysternon megacephalum, assembly GCA_003942145.1. Lineage (NCBI taxonomy): Eukaryota > Metazoa > Chordata > Testudines > Platysternidae > Platysternon > Platysternon megacephalum. The sequence goes on from QXTE01000097.1 coordinate 1,541,753, forward strand.
CAAACATCTGCAGGGGTGCAGCCCCCGTGTCCCTACGGTGTCCTGCCAAAGTCAGGGGGGAAAAGGGCCAAACGAGCAGGTACCATAGAGCCCAATCCTGCCAGATGCTCCATGCACTACTAGTAGCACCTCCCGACTAGGCCGGCACTGAACGTCTCGTTCTTTTCCATAACACTCCCTTCCCCCCCCCACCCCCGGGGGGCCTCCGCAAAGGGACGCCGTGTGTCCCTGTCACACACGCATGTGGCCGGTGATGGGAACTTGCTGTACACACACTGCTCTGATGTGTGTAATGAACAGCCTTAAAATAAACCAACTTCCCCTCGGTGGGCCAGATGCTCAGCCGATGGGGGACTCTGGGCTCACACGGGTGTACCTGAACTCAGGATCTGGGCCACCGAATAACTTGGGATCGGATCCCATGTTATCTCCTCTACATCAGTTACACCAGCCTGTCCTGACAGGCTTCAGCACCCTCCCGTAGTACCCTTCCCCTGGCCAGCAGGACTGCAGCCAGTTTGCCTCTTCCATCCCTCTGCCCTTCAGCCGAATTTAATCTCTGATTAGCACATTTATGGAGGAGGAGCCGCTCATCTGGGCAGGGAGCGTCTTGCCCCCAATCTGTGATATGACAAGAGTACAACAAGTAAGCTCCCGGGAGTGCATGTTGGTTCCTCCCAGGACTGGCCCTTGCCCTGGGGGTATAAATCCAGCTCTGCCCTGCCCAGCAGCCACTCAGCGAGGTTTGCAGTCCCAGGTTCCCCACTCACCCCACACGACCGCAGCTTTACGGCGACGAAGCTAAAGATGAACAAGCTCTTGGCTCTGGGCTTCTCTGCCCTGCTCTGCTGTGTCCCAGGTGAGTCCCTGAAACAAAACAGGGGGGCTGGGAAGCTAACTGGCGACTGGCGGGAGGCAGAGCATGCTGTGCGATATTGCCCTCTCCAGGTTGAAACCAGCTGTGCCCATGACGTCCCTGCCAGTGGGATCGGCCCTTTACGCTTTCCAAGGCCATTCTGCTGTGCTGAGGCATAAAATCTCCCTGATTCCAGGTTTACTCCACACTCCTTGCAAATTAACACAGGAATCAGAATCTCAAAGTTCCCCCGACACCTCCGGGAGTGAATGTTCAGCCCATTCCTTAACAGCAGCAAGTGCCTGCGCTGCAGTGGCAGGATTCCTGGTGGGCCCAGGGAATAGGGGTAACTGGGTGAAATTATCTGTCCTGTGCTATACAGGAGGTCAGACTAGATGATCTATGTTCCCTTCTGGTTTTAAAATCTAGTCTCTGAACTGAATCTTTCCGAGGTCTGCAAGCCGCAGATTGCAAACCCACACACACACACCCCATACACATTGTGCTAGTTCATTCCATGCAGCATATCCAAGCTGCCTGTCAAGGGCTTGGGGACGTCCCTGCAGACATGGAACACAACTAACAGAGCGGTCCAGCAGTTATTGTCCTTGTGTTGCATGCACAGAGCATTGCACAAAGAGCCCCTGCACTTCACTGCTGGATGGCGACTAACAGCGTTTGTCTCCCGTGTAACCAAACCCTGCCAGAAGCTGGCAACTGGCTTCCTGTGGGCTCTGGAGACACTGCTTAGCGGTCGTGGGGAGAGCCATTGGTTGCCAGAGACCCTCTCCACACCACAGCCCCCACTCGTCTTTGTGTTACTTGCCTCTGTCCTTAGGGATTGGAAACCAACTATTGCCCAGCCTTGCCTCCTGTGTAATAGCCTCTAACACGCTTGCTTCCCCCTAGTGGAGGGACATTGGCATGGGCTACTGCCAGCCCAGGGAAGGATTTACCTTTATCACGAGCTGACTCTTTCGCCTGGCTTGCTTCTCCACAGGCCTCGTCTTTGGCTCCATCTGCATCCAACACGCTCTTTGTGGGGCTGTCTTTGTTGTCACATGGCACTCTCTCCATGGCAGGTGCATGGGGAATTCTGTGGCCTTCGCCCCTAACTGATTCCTGTCTGGCTCTGTGTGGGTTTTTCCTCCAGCTAAAGCCCTTCGATGTACTGTTTGCCAAAACAAGATACCCGTCTTCGGCTGCATCAAAGGATTGGGCATCTGCCACCCTGCGCCAGGGCTACCCTGCAAATACATCAGAATCTATACCAGTATGTATGTCCCGAAATGGGCACTCACCAGGGGGTGGCTTATATCAGCTCACTCTGCCTCTCTCTGTTGGGCCCCAAATGAGATACCCCTTAGTGACCCCTTGTGGCCAAGGAATGAGATGAGTCTCGCCTTCTGGCTGGGTGTCCAGGCAAGGGCTCTCAGAGCTACCTACGCAGCATTCTATTTAACCCCTGCTTGCAGAGCTGTAAGGTGAGGAGCTTGGAGTGACAGTAATGGGCTGTGAAGAGCTACTTCCCTCTCTCCAAGGAGGGTCCATCCTAGGGCCAAGACGGGAAGAGGGCTGGCTTTGGAAAGGTGACTTAACTGCATGCACACAGGGCCAGCAGGACCCATGAGGGTCAATGGAGACATTGAACCCATGGCCAAAGGGGGCCTTATTCATGAGTCCCAGCCCAGCTGCAGACCATGCAGTGCCATAGTGGATGGCTGCACTAGCAAACAAGGGGAGCTGCCCGGGCAGAGGACACAGACTAGTACTGGGCACTTCTTTAGAGCCTCCCCCATCCCAAGAATCTCAAACAGTGAAACGAATGAATGGAAGCCACAACATGCCTGTGCGGTAGGTGAGAAGACTATATGGGGCATATCACCCAGTTCTGAAAGGCAGTCACCTTGGGGAACACGGCAGCTGTTTAACCGGGGCAGCACTTTAGGGCAGGAAATGAAGAAGAATCCTGTAGCCCAATGAAATGACATTAGGAACAGTCCACTCAAAGGTTGTGTGTGGCTGGGACACCAGCGTTTACTCCCCTCTTCCTATCAGAGGGAACATGGGAGCTTCAGTGAGCATCTGGGAGCACTTCAGATCTAAATCCCGACTTGGACTACTTGGGGGGGGGGTTGAGCACGGATCCCAGCACTAAGTAACTGGCTTTTTGTCCCCATCTCCAGTGGGTACCCAAACACTGAGCTCATAGAGTAGAACTGAAGAATGTTGGTTGGTTGCCATGCTATTGTTGGGAGTGGTCCTTTGGAGAAGACTTTAAAACAAGCTCTAGTCTGCTCCAGCAGAATTTAGCCATTTTACCCCGCACAGAGTTATGTGGATAACCCCATGGGTCCTGATCTTTAATGATTCATATGTGTTCACACAGTAGAGTAGGGCAACAAGAGCAGTTCTTTACCTCCATGTTCTTTTGAGGGTCAGCACTCTGTCATCTATTTCTTGGCCCACGTGTCTTGTTGGCCTAAATGTTAGATCTAGACCTAAGAGCAGAGTGAGAGGAAATGAGGGCATAAACTATTTCTGGTTAGACACTCCACCTTTGCCACTGAGTTGGACTCAGCAGGCACTTGTGAGAATCTTGGAAGGAGTCATCGTTCCTGGGTGCATTGTCCTGATGTGTTTTCCCTCCCTACACAGCAGGCATCCAGTTTTATTCACAGGCAGATTGTGCTGTGCAAGGCGACAGATGCAACATCGTGGAGCCAATGAAGTCTGGCCACCGCCAAATTTCCTGCTGCAACACTGACTTCTGCAATAATTAGAACTACCAACAGCACCAATGTGGATCTCCACCTTGTGGAATTGCGGGGCCTGTGTCCTCCGTGCTATAGGGATCCCAAGCCCTTCTCTCATCCCCCATCTCAGGCTTCAAGATGCCTCCACAATCCAAGACTACCACCTAGGACCTCGCTGCCTTTATGGTGCTAATTTGACACATCCAAAATTATCTTAAGTCTGAAAACTCTTGCCATACATGGCACTAACAGGCTCCCTGCCAGACTGACTCAGCCACAATAGAGGCCCTCACAGCTGGGAGCTCATATACCTCTGCCGTACTAAGCAGAGATCCCATTTACCTGCATTCACACCCATGTCCCCGCCTCGCTGATTATCCTATTTCACCATTCCCTCAGGCAACAGATAGTAATTTGGGTTAGGGGAGAGAGCACAGGCTAGGAACTCTGGAGTTCCAGCTCTACTAGCTGTATCCTAGGGCAGGTCCCCTCACCTTTGCATGTCTTATGCCTTGTTTATGCTAGGAGATTTGCACTAATTTACCCAAATCAATTTAAAATCTATTTAAAACTAATTCAACCTTTAACATCAGTACATTTAAACCAGTGAAACTCTCTCTTAAATCACTTTAATTTGCATCAGTAATTACTGAGGTAAGCTAAAAAGATGCAAGTTAAACTGATTTAAGTGCATCTACATTAGGGGCTTGCACCAGCTTACCTACACCAATTTAGGTCTTGAATCGATTTATCTGATAAGGAATTAACTTCAGTTTGGTTGGTAAAAGCACTCAAACTGAAATAAGAGTGCCTAAGCAAGGGAGACTGACATTCAAGCAATCTCCACGTATCCAGAGCCAGCAGCTGGTGCAACATTTCAGCGGTCTCTGAAATATTGCTGGTGTACTGAGCGTGTATCCATTCGCCTACGATATTGTGCTGCTGAACTGTGAACTTTGCTTCATTTGGATTTCTCTACTTTGTTTCCTGGTCTATAAACCCCATTATTGCTAAATTGAAATCTCAGCAGTTCTGATTTGTATCGGGGGTCCCCCTTGCATATGCCAGGCAACCTTCTGATGTCTCCTAAGCATTCTCATGCCAAAAAACCCTACAACACTCTTGGCCAGATATAGTTTATTCATTTAAACCACAGTCCCCGTTTGACCTCTGTTTTGGGAGGCTACATCAGATGGTCCGGGGGCCTGTATCAGGAACATGTAAACCTTTTGTTTCACGTTTATGGCTAAAGCTAGGAATGAAGAGGTCACAAAACAAAACGTGTTGCTAAACCACTGCTTGAAAACTGGCAGTCTCATACCTGACTTTGGTCATTATGGGAGTGAGCTTTGAACTGCTCCTTTACTGCCAGGCCTGCTGGAGAAGCAAGCCTGATTGATTAAAGGACTCAGAGGCATAGCAGGAAGCTGAATGCTGAGCCAAAACTGGAACCCCCTCCCCGCCCAATTTGAGAGCCATGAAAAGACTCCCTACCTTCCTACTGAAATAGAACCAGAAAGGGTGCACTCCTGGATGCTGGGAGGGAGAGCAGCTGGAAGGTGGTGTGGGAATGAGACACTGGCTTTATCTGGATCCTTTGCTTTGTTAATAAGGTGGGATCCCTAGAAGGGGCAAACTCTTCTGAAATGGAATTCTGTCTGGAACACCCCAGAGCAGTCATTTGCTTTCTTTCAAATTGAGATTATACTTTATTTTGTAAAAATTTACAAAAGTTTATACAGATCGTGTTTATCTTCACATCATTGTACATTTGACTGTGATTGGTCAGAAGCAAGTGGTCCTTGTTAATACAAATAAACTATGTACCATTAAAAGAAATAACTGCCCAACTAAGTATGAATTTTAGGTACCAAGAAAAGGGTAAGAGAAAGGGGCATTTCTTATTTCCATGAGGCCCTGCCACCCTCCAGCAAATTCCCAATATAAGCTGTTGTATATAATAGGTTTGACTTTACCTTCCAATGTAGGGAAAACTACAAAACACTGAACAAGGGGAAAAGATAGTTAAAAGCAAGATAAATGGTACATAAAATGTTAATACCGTATCTATTCTGCTGCAGACCTCTTAGCCTGCAATGTGTAAAACTACAGGTGAATAACACACTAGAACTAGTCCTTTGGGCCCAACCACTTTACTTAATAAAAGGAAAGGCCAAAAAGGTATAATAAATTTAACAAAATTACATGACTAAGACCCACATTGTCTCTAAGCCTCTGCACCCCATCTCATCAAATTTTAAATGAAAGGGTAACAGACAAGTTATTGCTCAAATAGATTTAAAATCAGAAGATACAGCAATGCAGTAAGGGAGCTGAAACAATTTTTATTAGGTATAGGCTCTTACTCTCCCGCCGCCCCCCCCCCCCCCAAAATCCAAAAAACCCTAAGTCTGCATCAGTCAGTGGCTGCAACCGCCTTGGGGCAGGAGGCATACTCTCTGTAAGTCAGGCTGGGTCCCACAGAAGCACAAAGTATCCCAATGAGAGGGTTTGCTGACTGAGCAGAAGAAAAAAAACAAACACCTCATGCCAGTAGCTAGCAATAGGAAGGCATGCCACCAGCTAACTTACTACGGTCAGGATCACTATCCCAAATTCATGTGGGAGGCCCTGGAAATGTATTTACCAAGCCTATCCTCTGAGGAAATGTCCCGGTGTCAAGACAGATCCCTAAACAAATGGGTTTCCGTCGCAAGTGACTTAGATACTGGCACCCACAAGCATTTCTTGATGCAGAATAAAAATAAAAATTATATCAGTGTAGCAGCATCCAATTCACTCCACCTCCCAATGGCAGCTGGATCACGTGGCAGGAAGCCACACTTTCTGCGTGCTGACAATATCATTCAGTTTCCCCTTAATCTTCAGGAAGTGCCTCTTGAACTCCAACCCATCACCCTAGGTAATAAAAACAAAACTATTTTGGGGACTGCATGCATGTGCAAATAGACAGACAAGAAAGGAATAGGCAGGTGTTACAGCATTCCCATCTGAGGGACACTGGGACCTACTCTAGAGATTTTATTTTTTCCTTTACAAGTTTTATGTTCATTGTTTATAATTAGTTCTCAAGAAATGCTGCCGCCTCCTCTATTGTTATACGCATGGTATTGCTTTTATAACCTTTTACAAAAGGTGTCTATTCTATTTGCCACTTTGAGACAGTCGTTGTGGATTTTCTCCACTTAGGGTGCAGCAGAAATTCCCCTGAACCCATGTTTAAGTCTTAAAAATATTTTAATTTTATTTATCTTTCAAGAAGGGAAATATATGACATGGCAAGAAGAGTTCCCACCTCTACTATTATGCTCTTAACAGCTTGGCCCAATCATGACCTAATCCATTTCATAGATTTATTTTGCATGCACACGTTTATAATAGACTCTCCCTCCACATGCGTTGACAAGTGTTTTCTATAGAAAGAAAACTATCAGGGATCTTTAAAACAGCAAGCAAATCAACCTACTACTTTAATTGTCATTGGCAGAGGCAGATGCTGGAGGTCTCTGTCTCACCTGTAGCAGACTATTCTGCACCATCTGCCTAGATATGAAGAGCACCTTTAATATTAGGTTAGGCCCCTGTTTCACAGAATCATAGATGTGTAGAACTGGAACGACCTCAAGAGGTCATCTAGTCCAGTCCCCTGCACTCAAGACAGAATGCTTAACCTTTTCCCAGAAAGCTATTATGATCCATTACATTCAGATCTCTCTTAGTTTGATATTATGGGCCAAATTTATGGCAGCCCCTGCATACTATGCTAGGGACAAGACACAGGGAATCCCATGCACACCAACAGCCATAATACAGTTGCAGTGTTGGCAGATAGTCCAGCTGGTGCCTGCCGAGCTCCCAGCGACGTTGTCTGAGTGTGGGCATGCTTTCTCCCCCACCACAGCAGGTATCAGCAGAGCTGACTGGGGAGAAGGAATAAGGCTAAATACATCTTTAAGGGCTTGATCCTGCTTCCATTGGAGTTCATATCTCTATTTCCCCACTGATTTCCATGAACGCAGGATCAGGCCAGCCCAGCATGCTCGTCATTATGCTTTAGACAATTACAATGCCTTCTCCCATAGTACTTGGGTACTCAAGATGCTTGCTCTCTCTCACTAGCTCCCCACATTCATTAACTGGAAGGAGGGATTTCCAGACTGAGCAAAAACAAGGAGGAGTCCTTGTGGCACCTTAGAGACTAACAAATGTATTTGGGCATAAGCTTTCGTGGGCTAAAACCCACCTCATCAGATACCACAAGGACTCCTTGTTGTTTTTGCTGATACAGACTAATACGGCTACCACTCTGAAACCAGACAGTGAGCGTTAACAGCTTTTGCACTGCATGGGGCATTCAGTACCACAGCCCTCGTTTCAGGCACCAGTGAAAAAGTAATGTTGCTAACTCCCATTTTGTAGGTTCTCTCCTTCAGTTAGACACAAACTGACCATGCAAAAACCCATTTTCCCCAGGCTTGTCATCTTATCCCACTTGCACATGTAGCTTTATCATATGGAAGCTGGTCCAGTTTGCTTCTAACACCCACCCCTCCCTCTAATGCTAAAGTCTGTTATTTTGCATACCTTAGACAGGCGGAAATCCACCAAAATCTTGTCCTCCATTTCTACCAGGTTCACCTTGAAAATCAGTTTATTATTCCTTCTGTCAGTAGTTGATATGGTGACCTTGAAGGCAAATAGGAGAACGATTTTAGGAGAAGGACAGTTTTCACATGCTACAAGCACTATATTCACAGTATACTAGTAACTACACTAAGGGAGTCTGACTGACCCTTTCATCTACAGGTCTTGTGCTGGTTCAGAAAATGCTACATCTGACAAAGATATTTTTATAGATATGTCAAATGGAATCAGAAGCATTAATTCGTTTAATTCCATGGACTGTACCTGGTTTGTGCAGCTTTTCTTCCAGGCATAGCCCATCTTCTCACAAACCTCCTTCAAACTATTATAGGAGCGGTCAGCATCCAGCTTTGTAAAGAAACGGGTCATTCTCTTCACCAAGCGTTGCCATGGGTTCTGCAGATTAGAGATCAGAGAGATGGATTCCACAGACAACCAACTACTTTTCTGGGCTGAAAGTTTGGATAACCCCCCCTCCAATTTACTTGGCTTTAAAATTAGGACAATGTATCTGAATTGGTGCAAACAGCATCTTTACAGTCTAGCAGCCAAAGAACAAATTGCCAAGCTGCTGTGAACAAAGATGAATGAATACAGCATTTCCAAACATTACCTGTGATGAGCCTGGGGTGCCAAGTAACTGACTGTTAACTAGCATGTGCTCAGGGCATGCTGGCTGGGAGAAGCTGATCCCTTGCACTAGTTTGTTGATATTGGTTGGACTGCTGTCCCACAAGGAAATGCCAGTGCGAGGTTCTGGCTGAGAAGTGGAGTAACTCACTTTTTCCTCACTGAAACATGAAAACACAATTAGTTACATTAACAATAAAGTGTATCACAGTAATGTTACATTTCTCTTGTGACTTTTACAGACTACACCAGGGGATCCCAAACTTTTTGCCTGAGTGACCGCAATTTTGAGACTGTTTCCTGTGACCCCAGATAACAACATAGCAACCAAGGAATCCACACATTGAGTATGTTATTTAATGCTCTCATGTGATACATGGGCTTGCATGGTGTGACAACTCCTTAAAGTCCGGCGGCATGGTAGAAATTGCACATCTAATCTCTGACGTGACATCAACAGTATCATAGAATATCAGGGTTGGAAGGGACCTCAGGAGGTCATCTAGTCCAACCCCCTGCTCAAAGCAGGACCAATCCCCAGACAGATTTTTACCCCAGTTCCCTAAATGGCCCCCTCAAGGATTGAACTCACAACCCTGGGTTCAGCAGGGCAATGCTCAAACCAGTGAGCTATCCCTCCCCAGTAGCTCAATATCGCAGAGACTTGATGGACACAAGTGTGCTGAATACAACTCTGCACAAATATGTGCTTGCGAATGGCACAGTCAATTTCAAGGCAAGTGTTGAGAGTGCAGGATATTCATTCTGGACAATGAACCAGAACTCTGGCAGAGAAAGTTGAGCTATAGGTTTTCAACTAAAGGCTTTCAGGTAAAGAAGTGTGTGGGGTTAGAAAGTGAGGCTATAATCACCTTTTAAGGTATGGCAGGGAAGGGAACCCTGAATCACATGTAGCAGAGGAGAATAATTATACATATCCCCATCTGAATAGCACTGTGGTGTAAAACACAGGCATCTAGAAACAAAAGGTGCTATCAGGCTGGAGTCCTTTGTGTGTTAGTCACTGAAAACAACAAAAAACACAAGCATATAGCATTCTGACCTGTGTGCACTTTTCATTGGTGAAAAGTCCATATCGGACCGAATGTGCTTAGAAAAGCCACCTGGTGAGTCTGAAAGGCCCCCTGAGGAGACACGAGCCCGCTTTACACCTAACAGAAGAAGAGAAATCACACAATCAGGGGGTCAGAAAAGTCATCCTAAGGGTCACCAGGGGTTTAAAGCATTTGGAATTAGGCTGAGCTCCCCCATTAAAAATACATAGCTCTTGCATAGGTTGGTCTTTGAATTGTCACACAGATCACTCTCTTTGTTTATTTTTTCCATTTGTGTTCCAGTACCTGCAACGTTTGAGACTATGATTGCTGTTCGGTGATGTTTGCCATCTCAATAGCTGAATAACTAGCATAGCCACAAGGGTAAAAATCCTTAATACATCATTGTTTTCAAAAACATCACTTAAGGGGCAGAAAAATCCTACCCCTATAGCAATACCATGAGAAAAAAAGAGAAATTAACTACTTTTTTCATCCAAAACAGTAACATCTCACTAGAAAAGACAGGAACTATAATGCCTTAAGCCTATGCTGGTTGTGCTGATCCTTCTTTCTTTATGGTTGTGTCCACAGGGAAAAAAATGCTTTGCAAATTCCCGAGATCTCATCCTGAAGACAACTGTTCCCCACTGTTCATTAAGGGCAGCCCCCTTCCATGAGGTGCTGATAGCACTCAGCACCGTCTCCTATGACAGTGGTCTCCAAACTTTTTTGATCGCGCACCCCATCAGTAAAAATTTTTTGAGCACAGCCCCTGCCGCGCCGAAGCAAAAAAAAAAAAAAAAAAAAACAA
>QXTE01000097.1:1552755-1564837 GCA_003942145.1 Platysternon megacephalum
ATGGATTCCACAGACAACCAACTACTTTTCTGGGCTGAAAGTTTGGATAACCCCCCCTCCAATTTACTTGGCTTTAAAATTAGGACAATGTATCTGAATTGGTGCAAACAGCATCTTTACAGTCTAGCAGCCAAAGAACAAATTGCCAAGCTGCTGTGAACAAAGATGAATGAATACAGCATTTCCAAACATTACCTGTGATGAGCCTGGGGTGCCAAGTAACTGACTGTTAACTAGCATGTGCTCAGGGCATGCTGGCTGGGAGAAGCTGATCCCTTGCACTAGTTTGTTGATATTGGTTGGACTGCTGTCCCACAAGGAAATGCCAGTGCGAGGTTCTGGCTGAGAAGTGGAGTAACTCACTTTTTCCTCACTGAAACATGAAAACACAATTAGTTACATTAACAATAAAGTGTATCACAGTAATGTTACATTTCTCTTGTGACTTTTACAGACTACACCAGGGGATCCCAAACTTTTTGCCTGAGTGACCGCAATTTTGAGACTGTTTCCTGTGACCCCAGATAACAACATAGCAACCAAGGAATCCACACATTGAGTATGTTATTTAATGCTCTCATGTGATACATGGGCTTGCATGTTGTGACAACTCCTTAAAGTCCGGCGGCATGGTAGAAATTGCACATCTAATCTCTGACGTGACATCAACAGTATCATAGAATATCAGGGTTGGAAGGGACCTCAGGAGGTCATCTAGTCCAACCCCCTGCTCAAAGCAGGACCAATCCCCAGACAGATTTTTACCCCAGTTCCCTAAATGGCCCCCTCAAGGATTGAACTCACAATCCTGGGTTCAGCAGGGCAATGCTCAAACCACTGAGCTATCCCTCCCCAGTAGCTCAATATCGCAGAGACTTGATGGACACAAGTGTGCTGAATACAACTCTGCACAAATATGTGCTTGCAAATGGCACAGTCAATTTCAAGGCAAGTGTTGAGAGTGCAGGATATTCATTCTGGACAATGAACCAGAACTCTGGCAGAGAAAGTTGAGCTATAGGTTTTCAACTAAAGGCTTTCAGGTAAAGAAGTGTGTGGGGTTAGAAAGTGAGGCTATAATCACCTTTTAAGGTATGGCAGGGAAGGGAACCCTGAATCACATGTAGCAGAGGAGAATAATTATACATATCCCCATCTGAATAGCACTGTGGTGTAAAACACAGGCATCTAGAAACAAAAGGTGCTATCAGGCTGGAGTCCTTTGTGTGTTAGTCACTGAAAACAACAAAAAACACAAGCATATAGCATTCTGACCTGTGTGCACTTTTCATTGGTGAAAAGTCCATATCGGACCGAATGTGCTTAGAAAAGCCACCTGGTGAGTCTGAAAGGCCCCCTGAGGAGACACGAGCCCGCTTTACACCTAACAGAAGAAGAGAAATCACACAATCAGGGGGTCAGAAAAGTCATCCTAAGGGTCACCAGGGGTTTAAAGCATTTGGAATTAGGCTGAGCTCCCCCATTAAAAATACATAGCTCTTGCATAGGTTGGTCTTTGAGTTGTCACACAGATCACTGTCTTTGTTTATTTTTTCCATTTGTGTTCCAGTACCTGCAACATTTGAGACTATGATTGCTGTTCAGTGATGTTTGCCATCTCAATAGCTGAATAACTAGCATAGCCACAAGGGTAAAAATCCTTAATACATCATTGTTTTCAAAAACATCACTTAAGGGGCAGAAAAATCCTACCCCTATAGCAATACCATGAGAAAAAAAGAGAAATTAACTACTTTTTTCATCCAAAACAGTAACATCTCACTAGAAAAGACAGGAACTATAATGCCTTAAGCCTATGCTGGTTGTGCTGATCCTTCTTTCTTTATGGTTGTGTCCACAGGGAAAAAAATGCTTTGCAAATTCCCGAGATCTCATCCTGAAGACAACTGTTCCCCACTGTTCGTTAAGGGCAGCCCCCTTCCATGAGGTGCTGATAGCACTCAGCACCGTCTCCTATGACAGTGGTCTCCAAACTTTTTTGATCGCGCACCCCTATCAGTAAAAATTTTTTGAGCACAGCCCCTGCCGCGCCGAAGCAAAAAAAAAAAAAAGCAAGCCACTCGGACTTCCACCCGAACTGCCGAAGCAAAAAAAAAAGACCTCCTGCCGCGCACCCCCAAGGATCCTCTTGCGCACCCCACTTTGGAGACCACTGTCCTATGATATTGTGTGACAACCAGTTATAAGAGCATCATTAGACAGAGCTAACATGCCCACATATGTAAGTCTCCCAGGCCCAGATGATGACATTATAGCACTTATTTGAGAAGACCCAAGGTTAATGAGGTAACAAAAATATCACACTTGATATCAAATATACATATGAAAGTTTTAAAACCAATACTCTGCAGTGTACATTTTTGATACTACAGCAGGGAAGTTGGGAAGCAGACATATATCTAGAGGATGAATTAAGGTAGTCTGCACACTTCAACTGTGCATTTCCAGGATTTAAGTTGTTTGAGTTTCTTGTAAGTTTAACCTTAACTCTGAATTTCTTGCCTTTAGAGTAGTTTCTGCTAACTATAGCATTCCAAGGGTTTTTACCCCAGCATATACTCTCAACCTTTACTTAAGCTATTTGTCTATGTTGTACAAAGCACTTAAAGGTATTTACCTTTTTTCATAGGTTTGTTGTACCATCTGTCCTTTTTAATGTCTGCAATGGTAACCCTTGCCGTGGGGCTCTCAGTCAGTATTTTGTGGAGCAAAGCTAGAGAGAGACATTACATTCATAGGAAGAAACAACAATGAATTAACTGCCATATATCCTGATTCCTAGATCTGTAGAGATCATGTTTTCCACAGGTCATTACATTCAAAATGATACTTCAATTCCATCCCCAAATCCTAGAGTTTATCAATCCTAACCAGATCAAATCCATATTTGATCACTCATAAATTAACACAAAGTTAAGGTAAACTCATAGCTGGGAGGCCTAAAATAAGACCCAAGTTTTGTATAGATTTGTGACTGAGCATGTATCAAAGTCCACTGTGTTCCACATGGGCTGCAGCCAGCGTTCAAAGCCTTTGAAATAATTAACTTGCTATAGCTGATGTCAAATCCACCTTCGTGAAGGCTTTCTAGCAGATTCCTGTAGGCCTGTTTACTTACAAGAACCATCTTGGGCAAGAACAGGGTAGGAGAGTACAACACCAAACAAACCGAGTACCCTGGGTTTTAGGTCACTCAACAAAGAAAGTATCAGAGGGGTAGCTGTGTTAGTCTGGATCTGTAAAAAGCAACAGAGAGTCCTGTGGCACCTTTAAGACTAACAGATGTATTGGAGCATAAGCTTTTGTGGATGAATACCCACTTCGTCAGACGCATGGGTCTGACGAAGTGGGTATTCACCCACGAAAGCTTATGCTCCAATACATCTGTTAGTCTTAAAGATGCCACAGGACTCTCTGTTGCTTTCAACAAAGAAAGAGATATTAGCAACACTTCAGCCCTCAGACTTTCCAGGATCAGGAAGAAATGTAGTGACCAAAGAGATGGGGTTAGGGGTTAAATTTGATAGGCTCAGACCTACCAAGTGACCTTAAGCTCATTACTCAAAAATAATAAAACATAGCCTAGTTGTACATGTCTTCATCGACAGGACTTCTGCCCGTTCCCTTGGGAAATTATTTCAGTCTAACAGATCTCAGGCTCCAATTCTTTACTAGCTTGTGAAGTCATTACAGCTGTGCAAAGTAGGTATGAAATAGTACCAAATCAGAATGACATCTCTTTACATCTGCTTTGCACAGCTAAGTGACTGCACAAGCAATGAGGAGGCAGGCCCCATATTTTTAGAAGTCTGTCTGAATAGTCTCTTCCTGTTGCCATCACTGCTATGTCAACCAGGTGTCTCCTAGCAGTCTCGCTTANTTGTGAAGTCATTACAGCTGTGCAAAGTAGGTATGAAATAGTACCAAATCAGAATGACATCTCTTTACATCTGCTTTGCACAGCTAAGTGACTGCACAAGCAATGAGGAGGCAGGCCCCATATTTTTAGAAGTCTGTCTGAATAGTCTCTTCCTGTTGCCATCACTGCTATGTCAACCAGGTGTCTCCTACCAGTCTCGCTTAAGAACACCACCGCCCATTTTCAGGTAGCTCCCTAAAGGTGTTTTACAAGTGCCAGATCCTGTGATATCGTGAGTCCATGGTAGAATCCAGCCTTTAGACAGAATGATTTTCTAATACAGACATGCATAACTCCAGCACTTCATTCCCCTAGACACGTCACTGTCCTACTCAAATACATAAAAATCAGTCAGCCATTCCACTGACAACTTACCTAATGGTGCAGAATCAATTTTCTTCCAAGGTGGAAGGTATATTTTCTTTTCCTTCCAATCACAGTATTCTTGGCAACTGTCGCTAGGCTGGTCCCATGGCAATTCTGCAAGTAAAAAAGCAAGGTACCAAATCATTTTTATGCCTCTGAACACAAGTTTAAGGATTACAAATTTAGGATGGCTGGGGAAAGAGTGAAAGACATGTAAAGAGCACTGCCATTGAACTAAATGGATTTCAATGAGTGGAAAAAGGGAAAAAAATAGTCCATCCTGATTGTGGTTACAAGTTATAGAAGTGCCAAGGTATATCTAAAGCCATTGCATTGCTTCCCCAAAGTGGGGCTCCATCTGCCACCCATACTTGTAGGCCAGACTTGGAGGGGGATCATAACCCCGAGGGGGCCAATGCTGGGAAGAAGGGCCCTGCAACCTAGAACCTGAAGGCGTGTGGCCAGTGCCAGAGCGAGTGTCCGACCCACAGCATCCCTGCAGCACACCCAGGGCCTGAGAAGGAGGCCTGGGACTTGCGAGGAACAGACTGTGAACTTCCCTTACATTCAAGAGACATTGTTTGTGATGTCCTCATGCCACAGAGCGGGGTGATGTGTTTTCCTTTAACCTTTCCCATATTTTCCTTATTTTTTTTAATTAGTTGCTGTTTAATAAATTGTATTTGCTTTGAACTATATGTAATGATCAGTGGGTCAGGGAAGCATCCAGTGCAGAGAGAGCATCCCGGAGTTGGGACACCCTAGCCCCTGCCCTAAGTGACCACGACAAGGTTGGGAGTCAAGCCCCCCAGAAATCCTGGACCCAGCCTTGTCGGGGTTACAAGGACTCTGTCACACAGGAAAATGGAAGGCGAGCACTTGAGGTCAGGCAGGCCTCTGGGTAAAGGAAGCAGGAATGAGGACTCAGATCCTTTCGCTAGCCCATTTCACCAGGGTAATTTATAAGCCAGAAAAGTTCCCCACAATAGAGGGTCCATTCCCTCGCTTACATATACCAGCGGTTCTCAATCTGCGGCCTGCTTGCAGCCCAATCAGCATACAGCTGCGGCCCATGTGACATCCTCAGGACCATACAGGTACTATATATATTGTGTGGATGGAGCGCATATAATACATATACAATATAATACAATATAAATAATAATAATAAGCTACATATGCCGCCCACAATAGTAAATGCCATATACTATAGCTGCAACAGAACAAGATGGTCCATGATAGATGACCCCTAAGAGAATCTATTAAAAAGCTGACCACAATATGAAAGTTTGAGAAAATATTTAAAATACACCATTTACTTTCCCGACCAAGACCACCACCATGATTTGGGATCAACTCTTTAAATATAGGTAGGTTATGAGCATTTGTACTGCAATCCTAAATCACTGTGAAGCTGCAGTAAATATGCATGTTATAAAATAGTTTGTGTAGTGAGAAGAAATTGACCAATTCCTACCTCCTGCCAACATAGCAGTAAGTACTATCCCACATGACCAAACGTCAACTGGCTCTGCATGGAATTCTTTTCTCTTTAACAGTTCTGGGGCAACATATGGGAGAGTGCCACACATCTTGTTTAACAGTCGCTCACGACCATTGTGTTTAAACACAGTCGCTAAGCCAAAATCAGAGATTTTGAGATTATCTAAGCAAACAAAAGAAAAAAAGTCATTAAGTATATTGTGTAACAAGGTATTTTCATCTTCTCTGCTGGAAGATTATTATATTAAAGCTAGATAAAACCAGAGATAAGCACATTTACACTCACTCTAAGGTCCCCTTTACATTGCCAGTGCAGTATAAAGGGGCCTTAATAAAAGTGAAAATCAGGCCCTTATGACTTTTCTTGTTTCAGATCATAGGCATTTACAAAATTGATCTGAAGTTTGAACCTGACTTTGATTCAAAGAGCACATGAGTTTGATTCAAAGAGAGATGCATGGTACAGAAAAACATCTAAGACAGTTTGTGCAGAGATATTCTCTCCTTAAAGAACAGTCATGTCAGAAATCATTTCAAAAATAATTTTTTATTACTAACCCCGCCTTTGATTATTAAACTGAAAGTTTTAAAAATTTAGATTACTTTTCACCGTATCCTGATTATTTAGTGTTTTGGTTTTCCTCTCAGCTTTAACAAAAACACATCAATCCATTTCATTAGTTTGTTTCAGATTCTCATGCGCTAGTACCATGCTGTAATATTTTGGTTCTGAGCATTGCACTGTTTTTAAAAAGTTCCAATCAAAAGTTTGTTCAGCAATCATGGAAACATTTGTATTGGTCTTTAGATTAAGAACAAGCTTTAACAAAACTTAAGTTTTATTCAAGTGTGTTCCTTTAAAGGCCACTGTGCAGAGACCCAGAATAACTTGCACTAGAATACACTGATTAGTCTATTTACACAGGATAAGGGAATGAATAAAAGCCCTGACAGCACAAATCTGCTTACTGTATTTGGTTATTCTTAATGTAGCAGGACGCCACAGAAGCTCTAGGAGTATTTTCAGACTCACTGAGTAATACTGTTTCTTTTCTCCCCTATATTCTCAATGACCAAGAATTTAAGAGAAGATGAAGTCAAAAGTTTTGATATTTACCTCTTTCATCTAGCAGTAGATTCTCAGGCTTAATATCCCTGTGAGTTATTCCTATACTGTGGAGATATACCTGAACAAATAAATAAAGGCTTTAATACCATGTTCTGTTTAATTTAACTGGAAAAAAAGAGCTTGAAATAAATGCGTAAAGTATGACACTTACCACGCCAGCCATAAGCTGATGGAAAAACTTCTGTGCATCTGGTTCAGGCATTCCTATATCAGGCTCTGTAAAAAGTCATTCAGAATCTAAATACTTTTCTTCCATCATAAACAAACTATGGAAAGGAGCCTTTGCACTATGTTTTTGTAACTATTTTACAAAAGTTTCCTGGAAACTCTGCACAACGCTTATTTTTCACCTGCCTTGAAACAGTAACTACAGGCAATGCAAAAGTGTAGTTATTGAGTTACATTGCAGAGTCTGCATCTATTTAATCTAAACTGAAATGCTACTTTTTTTTTTGTATCTTCCCAAAGCACCATGGGGAAAAATGCTAAAGGTTCTCTCTAAATCTTATACCATCAAAACAGTAGGGCCCAGATCCTGCAAGCTGCTCTACACCAACAAACCCCTTGTGCCCATATGTAGTCCTACTGTAGTCTATTTTCCACTTTCTAGGGGCAAATTCATTGCCTGAAACTCCATTCTAGAGCCCTGGGCGGGACTAGTGTAGAGCCCTGCAGCAGGACCAGGATCTCGCAGGTCCCACAAGACCAGCTGCCATAATAGCAGGAGTGGTTGGGAGCGAGATTAAGAATAGTTCCACACAAGGCTCTACTCCAGTCCTCTTCAGTAATGCCAATAGCGTCTCCACTTAAAAAGCTAATACAATGATGCTAGTTTAATATTAAGATGCACACTGAAAAAAGAACCAGGAGTTTAAGATGTTAGAAGAAAAGCTTCTCTACATAAATACTGAAAATTCCTGTATATTATTGCAGATCATTACTACTGCACAATATGTACTGTTAAAACTTGTATCAGGACGTTCCTTGTAGAGCTCTACTTCAGAAGCAGTTTTAACATTCCAATGGGAGAGAAAAAAAACAGATTAAAGAAAAATGGCAGATACATCTTATGTACCAAACTGCTTTTGGGGTTGGAAATATTGATTAAAACTTCCAAGAGACAGATATCTACTTATGGCCCAAACATTTAGTTTTAAAAAAGCTTCAGAACGATTTTTGTTGTGCAGATTAATCTATTTGATCAGTGCAATTTGAGTCTCCAATATTCCAGCTTTTCTGCTCTACTGCGTTAGTGATTTACAAGATAAACATTCTCTAAATCACACTTAAAACAGCACATAATCTCTGAAGTTAAACAATTCTGAAATAGAACAACTTCCCAATTACATTAAATCCAGAAGACATTGGTTAAAAGATTTATTATTCTTTGCAATAAAAACTTTGTCAGATGACTTGTAGGCAAGTGATTTTTACAAAATCAAATGCAAAGAAAAATTTAAGGATTTTGTGCCTTTCACTGCTCCGTTATGATGTATAAAGATTACATCAAAATACTTTCTTTTTAAAAGTGTTATTTATATTAGAAATATCCTGGTCTGACTATCCTCATTTTTCTGGAAGACTTTGGCAAGGACTTCAGTGGACTTCGAAAATGAAAGAGCCTGAACATCAGACCAGGGCTTGTAAAGTTCGCCCAACACAGGCTTAATAATAATAATAATAAGAATTATAATAATAATAAGAATAATAGCTGTGCTGTCACCTCCCCTGCAATTTTAAGGAATAAAACTGTTGTGTACTACTATATTTAATAGCTTTTTAAAATAAAGTAACTCCCTACGTCTTTTGCATTTATTATACCTTCTTTTTTTAGTTCCTGACTTCATTCCATTTTCTCTCTTTTCCTATAAGACATCTCTTCTTACATTGTCCTCAGGGTAAGTTTCATTAGTGCCACAGAATCAAATCTTCTAGCCACAGCCCTATAGGAAAACTGGAGGACCCCAGTGTGCAAGGGCACACAAGTGAGAAACCAGCCCCCATTGGTGCGCTTCCACTTCCTCATCTTCCTGGCTGACATGAGGAGTTGCCTCCAACACTTCTCATATGTTTATGATGCTTTTGTGTTCTCCTTAGCAATACCAATATTTGTTACCTACATACTGCTCAGAGTTTTCCCAACCAGCAGCAGAGTGAAACTGACCTTTCTCTTCAGCTTCACTGCTGCACGGTAGGGTCTGAATAGCAACAGTTAAAACTGACAAAACTAGTCAGTTTTTACTCTGCTTCAGCTTGATCAACCTACAAGCAGCAGCAGAGGCAGTAGTGCTCTGGCTACAGACTTTGAAAAATACTGCTGCCTCAGTCCACAAATGTTCACATTCAGAAGATTAGTTTTGTAGCTATAAGAGTTAGATTTATTTTTTTTTAAATGAAAGCTTAGATTCCGCAGAAATTGAAAGCATTGGCCTGGGAAAACTTCCTTCCTTGGATTTCTCAAGCTCTTCACACCAAGTTATTTTATTTGTTTAAATTAAATTATCCTTGCTTGTGAAAAATGATGGCGGTCAATAGTCTTGTAACAGAAGTTCTACTAGGATTATGCTATCAATAGTGAGCATAAACACAGTCATGCACAGAAATTCCTTCAGATTTCCATTGCTACCTTCTCAGGGTGCATGCATCTCCCATTAGCACTAAATGGAACTGTACACTGGAAGGGAAATATATTACATATTGATTTTCAATCTGGTAACCACTGGAATGCAAATCTGTACACATTAAATTTTCCAGCCCATTTACCATGTTTGCTCTCGAACCAGTTTCCCCCCCCCTAACTTTTATTTAACCTATAGCATTAAATATGTAGAATTTCTGAATTGTTAGGACCATGCTAAGTGAAGCAAGGTGGTATAGTGAGCTGAGCAAAGGTTTGAAAGGTGGGAACTCTACTTCTAGCCATGGCTTAATCACTGACTCACAACATGCAGAAGCACAGCCACCTGCAAAGCCAGCCTATCCTAGACACTTTCCCTCTAAGATCAGTGGCACTGGAAGTGTACAATAAGGAATCCCTCTGGTCTTATAAGACAACTATGGTGTTCTAATGAGTCTGTGCAGCCACCACTGGAGTTGCCCTCAGACCCTCCCCTGCCCCAAGAATTCTGTACCTATTCGGTCAAAGAGCTCTCCTCCGCTGCAGTACTCCAGGAAGAGGTACTGAATACTGCCTTCTCTACGATGTCCATAGAACTTCACAATGTTCTCATGATTTAACATCTTATTAATGCAGATCTCTTTTTTTATGTTCTCTGGACAGTCCACAGCACGTTTCATGTCAACTATTTTTACTGCAACAGCTTCTTCTGTGCGTCTGTTCACAGCAAGCTGAACTCTGCAGAGAAGGAGGGAAAAAGCAAGGTAACAAGGCAGGTAGANGGGCTGGACTCGATGACCCTTCAGGGTCCCTTCCAGCTCTATGAGATAGGTATATCTCCATATATTTATTTATATTTATTTAAGCAGGTAGTGCACTATGAACCTTGGAATGCAAAGCTAGGTACCCAACTCCCACTGAAACCAATGGGAATTAGGCACCTAACATCTTTAAGGACCGGGGCTTGAGACATTATGGTGATGGGTGCTAGAGAGAAATCCCCAATATAGATATGTAGTGGTCTAGCCTGAAGCTTAAGGTGCTCCATCCTTTATTTACATAAGAGTTTCTCCCCACTCCCTGTCAAGGCATAGGGAGCATGGGCAGCTTTATCCCTCAGGTGTTAGCGTAAGGTCTACCCCCACAGTCTGAATTTACATACCCCATCTCAATACGTTGTTTAAAAATAGTCTGACAGATGAAAAGTGCCAAAAACCAGTCTCAACAGACCCACATGTCCATGTTCCTAGACAATTAATTATGTGCCTGGACACATAGAAGGCTTACAGCTGTACAAGTTGTAAAAATTCTGATAAGCATTTGAAGTTTGTGGTCTCCATAAATTGTATGGGGGAAATTCCTGCTCTGGTGTAAATGGATGCAGTTATACTGAGTTCAATAGAGTTGCATTTGCTTACATCTATGAGTTTCACCAAAGTGTCATGCCTGAGCTTTAAAAATATCCACATAAAGCTAGTTTTGAAATTGCCAATGATCACAAAAGTCACGATATTTAAATTAATTCTGACATTTGTTTAAGAAGTTACAGAATATCCCTAATTATGACTTATATAAAGGAAGAGATAACAAGATTAGTAGTGGCATAAATTAACTCGGGTTGCATCATAAACATATTGTATGCCACAGTACACCTCTACCCCGATATAACGCTGTCCTTGGGAGCCAAAAAATCTTACCGCGTTATAGGTGAAACCGCGTTATATCGAACTTGCTTTGATCCGCCGGAGTGCGCGGCCCCGCCCCCCCCCCGAGCACTGCTTTACCGCGTTATATCCGAATTCGTGTTATATCAGGTTGCGTTATATCGGGGTAGAGGTGTACATGGAATATACAATATACAGTACATACACAGACTATAATGGTACTATCAGAATATAATACAGTGTGTCACAAGATGTCTTGGGAGTTAAGTTGCAGGAGAATGTATCCTTACCATCAGAACATGTCCTAACAGAGTAACACCACCACCAAACTGCTCCCATATTTTAAACAATCAAAGCACTTCACAGACCAAAAAAAAAAGCCAAATTAAGTGACTTGCCCAGAGCTAGAAAGGGGCTCCCAGTCCTTTGGTTAAACCACCTCTCTGTACCGGGAAGCACAAGTTGACCTGATGTGATGGACCTGACGTGAAAGACAACTGTGGGTTACCACTGTTGAGAGCAAAAGAGTTTGGAAAGTCAGTTCTACCTCCAAGGCTCCTCACAAGGCCAGGACACTGGCCATTACTCGGAAGAGCCCTGAAGGCTGGTTATAATTCCTGGCAGATGCTACGTATAAAGGTCTGCACAACCCCTGCAGCTCAGTCATTCTTCCCTTCTGACAGCGATATGTTAAATCTGAACACCAAGTTAACCTCGGATAGAAATGTCAGCTCTCACTGAAGCTGAAACCTGGCCCCGATGTGCCAGCAACGCCGCCTTCAGCAAGTGTCTGCAGTCCCCAGCCTTGCAGGGGGTTATTGATCGGAACCGGCCCTGGGGCTAACGCGGGGGGGGGGAACAAC
>QXTE01000097.1:1565105-1812537 GCA_003942145.1 Platysternon megacephalum
GAGGGGATGGGGGGCAGGACTCCTGGGTTCTTTCCCAGCCAGGGGAGCGAGGGGATGGGGGGCAGGACTCCTGGGTTCTTTCCCAGCCAGGGGAGCGAGGGGATGGGGGGCAGGACTCCTGGGTTCTTTCCCAGCCAGGGGAGCGAGGCGTGGGGGTGAGGGGCAGGACTCCTGGGTTCTTTCCTAGCCTGGGGGTGAGGGAGGGGATGGGGGGCAGGACGCCTAGGTTCTTTCCCAGCCAGGGGAGCGAGGCCTGGGGGTGAGGGAGGGGATGGGGGGCAGGACTCCTGGGTTCTTTCCTAGCCTGGGGGTGAGGGAGGGGATGGGGGGCAGGACTCCTGGGTTCTTTCCCAGCCAGGGGAGCGAGGGGATGGGGGGCAGGACTCCTGGGTTCTTTCCCAGCCAGGGGAGCGAGGCGTGGGGGTGAGGGGCAGGACTCCTGGGTTCTTTCCTAGCCTGGGGGTGAGGGAGGGGTGTGGGGCAGGACTCCTGGGTTCTTTCCCAGCCAGGGGAGTGTGGCCTGGGGGTGGGGAACAGGACTCCTGGCTTCTTTTCTCACTCTGCCTATAACTCACCCCTCTGCCCCCAGGCCCGGGTCCCTGTTTACAAAGGGGACGGTGATGCTGATGCCTGTGCCGTGGCCAGGGGCTAAACTCATCCGTGTCTGTGAAGTGCCTTGGAGGAGGAGGCTGGAGCGTGGAGCTGCTGGCGGAGAGGTGCTGGACCCTGGCAGAGGCTGGGACAGAAAGTGCTTAGGTGGGAAGCAGGAGATGCCTCTGGTGAGCTAGATGGAAGCAGCTCCCTTCAGCCTGCCCAGCCATCAGGAGGAAAAGTACAGAAGCTCTAACCCTGTACATGCTTCAATGGACACAAGTTAATTTGTGGAAGGGAAAAATGTACCAGGTACTTGCCTTGATGCCACTCTAGGTAGAAAAAAGCTCTCCTGGGATAAATCTGGTTACCTCCTCCATACAGGAGCATCCTGTCAACCGGGCTGATTAAGTTCTGCTAAATAAATATGCAGAGACCAGGCAGGAGTGCACATTCCCATGCCTGGCACAGGGCTCAGCATTGCACAGGCTTCCTGTCTGATAGTGCACTCGAGGGGAAGGGCAGGATAGGGGAGCAATGGGACCAAAGGATCCCCTTCCTCATGGAACTTCCTGTTCTTTCATCAAGGTTCCCTGTTAAGGGAACACAGGGCACAGTAATCCTCTGAGAAGGAGTTCTGCAGCTACTCTAGGACAGCAGTTCTCAATCAGGTGTTCAGGGTCGCCTGGGGGGCCACAAGCAGGTTTCAGGGGGTCCATCAAGTAGAGCCCGTGTTAGACTCACTAGTGCCCAGGGCAGAAAGCTGAAGCCCCAGGCCCTGAGCCCTGCCACCCAGGACTGAAGCCAAAGTCTGGGCAACTTAGCTTTGTAGAACCCCCTGTGACAGTGGGGCAATTGCAGGGGTAATTGCCCTGCTTACTGGCCCTGGCTTTTCTATGCAGAAAATTAGTAGTTGTGGCACAAGTGGGGCAGGGAGTTTTTGTAGTATGTTGGGGGAGGGGGGGTGGGTTCAGAAAGAAAAAGGTTGAGAACCCCTGCTGTAGGAGATTCCACCCACCTGTGCACACAAACATGCACACGAAATATCAGCTCATACTTCAAGATAACTACCATCCCAAGGTCTAACTTCCATCATGCAGGAGGCAAGGCCTTTCCCATTGAGACTTCTCACCGTAAGCTGCTCTCTGGGCATTTACTACACTCATCTCAGAAGTCCCACAGTGCAGACCTGGAGATGTCAGTTCATACATTTTTCCTGGGGGGGTTGGTTTGGGGACAGAGGATATGGTTTGTTCTTTTTAGTTTGTGGTTAACCTATCACTAGTTGCTTAGTCCTTGGGACACTCCCGCCTTGTACTGCCTCATAGACGGACCTTGTAGGAAACCATAAACTTCACTGGCAGGACGTATGCTACCCTAACCTGCTTCACTTCTCTCGGCCATGCTCTCCTCAGACCACCTCCCTCGGTCCCTGGAACACTAGTGTCGAACTCCATCTACTGGCTTTGAGGCAACTCCTAGCCCAGGGTGTGCACAAGCCTGCTTCATCTGTCAGATGGCAAAAGGCATGCTCCCTCCTCCTAACCCAGTCCTGCTTCCCTCTCTGCCATACTCTACCCCCCTTCTTTTAAGGCAGCTGCATCATGGGGGTAGCAGGTCCTCCATCTCCTTGCTGGACTCTGGATAAGACAGATGGGTTTGGGGCATCACTGTCACACATATTCAAGAGAACAGGTCAGAAGTGAGTAAAGGTAAGAAGACAGGGAAAAACAGTCTGGAAGAGAGTGAACTTGAAAGTCTAGTTACATTGGCCAAGATACTGCGTATAGTAATGAGCTCTGAAAACTTCCTATTGTCCTCCATGGCACCCCATGCTAACAGATAGCTAACTCTGCTATACACAAGGAGCCATGTACCCATGTCTTAGACAGCAGTTGAGGCCCCACACTGATACTGCTACAGAAACGAGTACAGAAACTAGAAAGAAACATCAAGGATAGGCGGGCAGGTAAGATCTCTGAAAGCCAGAGGTCTTGCTGTGGGGAAAGAAGTCCTTGATGCACAGAGGCAGGGAAAGGTTGAATGCAAAAGGCAGAGAGAAAGAAGTGCCGTGTCTCCAGCAGAACGTCACAAATACTGTGGCCTGGTCTACACTAAAAAGTTAGGTCGGCCCTGCTGTTGTTGAAGGCACAGCAGGTAATGCTGTGATCAGGAAATTCCTGATCTCTTCAACGTTCTACATGTAGGATGCAATTCACACTCCTTTACCCACTGGTTGCTAAATGGGCTTCTAATCTTAAGTAATATATATTAACTAAAAAAACCCTCCAGACCCTCTACAGTAATGATCCCAACCCCTGCCATAACACCAATCCATTGTGTTTAGGGCCTCTAGTATATTTATCAGGGGATAACAGAAAAAAAAAAATGTACATAAGGCACTAATTTCAAAGTACTTTTTAAAAAGAGATGCTGAAAAAATGTAAGATTAATTTGCATTTTCATCTGTCCAATGCCTTTTAAAGAGGAAAAGTTGTAATAAGGAGGCTAATGAAGACAAATGTGACAACGAAAATTCTTTCACCTACTTGAGATTCCTGTTTATGGATCCCATATTAGCACTTTTGGCCATAGCATCACAGTAGGAGCTTATTCACCATGACCCCCAAATCTTTTTCAAAGTCACTGCTTCCCAGCATAGTCCCCAGTGCTANCTTTACCCACTGGTTGCTAAATGGGCTTCTAATCTTAAGTAATATATATTAACTAAAAAAAACCTCCAGACCCTCTACAGTAATGATCCCAACCCCTGCCATAACACCAATCCGTTGTGCTTAGGGCCTCTAATATATTTATCAGGGGATAACAGAAAAAAAAAATGTACATAAGGCACTAATTTCAAAGTACTTTTTAAAAAGAGATGCTGAAAAAATGTAAGATTAATTTGCATTTTCATCTGTCCAATGCCTTTTAAAGAGGAAAAGTTGTAATAAGGAGGCTAATGAAGACAAATGTGACAACGAAAATTCTTTCACCTACTTGAGATTCCTGTTTATGGATCCCATATTAGCACTTTTGGCCATAGCATCACAGTAGGAGCTTATTCACCATGACCCCCAAATCTTTTTCAAAGTCACTGCTTCCCAGCATAGAGTCCCCCATGCTGTAAGCATGGCCTATATCCTTTGTTCCTAGCTGCATACCATTTAGGCATATTAAAAACACCTATTGCTTACTTGTGCCCACTTTACCAAGTGAACCAGATCACTCTCAAACAATCACCTGTCCTCGGCATTGTTTACCACCAATTTGCATCATCTGCAAACTTTATCAGTGATTATGTGTTTTTGTCGGTCATTGATACAAATGCTAAATGGCATAGGACCAAGAACAGATACCTGGGGGACCCTACTGGAAACACACCTACCTGATAACTATTCCCCATTTACAGTTACAGGTGGAGACCTAGCAGTTACCCAATTTTTAACCCATTTAATGTGGGCCATATTAATTTTATATCATTCTAGCTTTTTAATCAAAATGTCACATGGTACCAGGTCAATCACCTTTTGGGTGATGCATCTCAGTCATCTTTTTTCCATTGCTAATGAGGTGTATGGACTGACCTTGCCAGGAGAAAGCAAACTAGAGGGTTCAGGTAGAGGCTGTTAACACTGAACCATGCCACTGATGCATGAGAGAGGGAAGTCTGGAACAAGGTGGCTCAGGCAGCTAGAGGCTGCCTAGAACGATACAGGCTGCAGAAGATACAGGCTGGCAGGGAGAGGCTTGGTTTTATATGTCAGGGGAGCAGGTGCTGCCATTTTCTATTAGGCAATATGTTCAGTGCCCTCCAGTATAGGAAACCACAAGCAAGTTTACTGCGTGTTTGGGTAGGAGGAGAGGTTTCATAGATTTGATCTGAAATTCTAAATGGACAAGGACTGTTGTTTTATAGACTGCTGAGTGTTGATAGACAGAGGCCAAGATGCCTTTCCTGTTTATCAGGGGAAGTGTGGACATCTGGATTGCTGCATCTGGCACCATCAGTGGAAGGGAAAAAAGAAACACTTTTTTTCATTCTCCCTTTAATCAACCCACAGTAAAGCCATTATTTCTGATTTGGTAACCGGTTCATATTTATAAAAAATCATTCCATCGAATACAGACTGAACGCATGAGGTTGGGATTTCACAGGCAGTTAAATCCAACTCCTTTCTGCACTTACAAACTGTATAAAAAAAATTCTGCTTCACAGGCAAAGGCTCGGTCAGTGCAGTTTGCGTTAAAGCTGAAGGCAAATTTATGTTCTTGACAATCCACGATTATCCAAGTCCTTTACCTGCAAGACACAAATAATCTTTGCAGCTTTCTATAGTTCCACTAACACCGGGAACTACTATACTGTATTGATCCCAGCACATGTTTAGGGGAAATCATAAATTAGTACTGATTTGTCCACTTTGTACTGGCAATTCAACATTCAAAGTTACATTCTTTTTACTCCTGTTCATAAGTACTTTGCAGTCTGTAGCTCATGCACTTCTAAACACCAAAAGTGCAAGTCATTTCACTTATACTGTTTCCCTACCTTTTCACAAGCTATCCAACTAAGTGAGGGGAGAAGCAACTGCTTCTAGGATCATTTCACTTGTCTGTAACGTTATATTCCACACACATGCTCCATTGGTTCCAATTCCTAGCTGAAGTAGCCACAGGATAATTTTAAATTTCAGTGTTTAAAGTTTAATAAAACGGTCAGCCCAAATTCTTTAGACTGCTGGCTGCATATTACTATCCAGATATAATCCACTTTCAAACACAGTTTAACAGAATACCACTTTGTACTTCTATAGTGCTTAGGTACCATGGTGATAGGAGCCATATGTGGATTTTGACAGCACTTGGTAACTAAGGTAAGAACCTAAGAAAGACCCCTCTAGATCAGACCAATGGTCCATCTAGCCCAGTATCCAGTCTTCTGCCAGTGGCCGATGCCAAATGCTTCAGAGTGATCCCATCCCCTGTTGTCCAGTCCCATTTCCTCTTAGCTGGAGGTTTAGGGACACCCGGAGCATGGGGCTGCATCCCTGACCATCTTGGCTAATAGCCATTGATGGACTTACTATCATCATCAACCCCATTTTACAGACAGAGAAATGGATGCACAGAGGTGAACAGACTTGTCCAAGGTCACAGAGCAAATCTGTGGCAGAAGTGGGAATAAAAACCCACTTCTACTTACTCCTAGTCTTGTCCCTGCTCACTGGACCCATGCTGCCTTTGAGTATTTTAATGGAAAGGTATGATGTGATCACATATAAAGACCAAACAAATGGCACCAGTACTGAACTGAAGACCTGTGCCACTCTCTGCATTCACTATTTGTTTACTTTAGTATAGCAGAAATAAGATCTGTGAGCTAGTCTATGCAGCTTCACCTTCACGGCGGTGGCGAACCCCTCCCAATTCCGCTGCAGTACAGCTGACAAAATACATCCTCTCTGACACTCGTTTGGGCATGCAAGGAATGTTCAAGAATCCTAATCAAAATGGGGCATTTCCTGTATAACAATATAGAAAGTGCCAACAAAAGAAACAAAGAGCCCCGAAGGAAAGTTTAAAGCTTAACTCCTTTCTAAATTTAGCAGTCCAATTATTACGGCATTCCTGGCAGCTTCCCAGGACTTGTAGCTCATATCAGTAGCTTAAACTTGCCTAGAAAGCTGGACTCCATCCTTTGTTTAAAAGAAAAAAATTCCCAAAGTCTCACTTCCAAAAAGGCTGTCAGACAGGGTCATATCCCAGCACAGGCAAACCCCAGATACCCAGACTGTTCCCAGTTTTCCCCTGCTCCCCTGTAGAGGGACGATAGCATCCGCTGCCTGCTTACTTTGTATATTCGGACTAGCCAGTGCTCTGTGGTATATGCCTCCTCCAGCACATCGAGTTCAAAGTCTTTGTTTCCGATCTCAGCGTTTCTCACTCTGTCATAACCTGGGGGGCGCTCTAGAAAGAAGGGATGGGGAAAAATGACCAACGGCTTCAGAGCCCACATTTCTGGCAGAAATAATACAGGTCCTTCCAACCCAAATGAAAATCCTTTCCCAAGGCCTCTCAAAACCCAGTGGGCAGACAATGCATTCAAAACATGGAGCTGGCCAGGCTCTTCTCTTTTCCCAGATGACTCCATTCTGAATGTACAGCATACTGTGAGTTCCAACAGTCTGTGCCCCCTATTTAAAGTCGGATTTTCATCTCTTTATGTTCTAAAGGGCTGCAGTACAAGCCTCCTTGGGGCAAGCCAGAGCAGGAAAACAAGGTAAGTGGGAGGTGTTATTTTTTGCATTCCTTTCCAAATGCATCCTTAACTTTTTGGTGTCAGGTCTCAAGATGTTCTCATGAAAGGTAGTCATGTGCCAACATCAGCACAGCAGGCTTGGAGCTGCCAGTGCCTTCAAAGAAAGCCCAGAGCCTGGCAATGCATTTTATATTCCAAAATAGAACTTTGCACTAGTGTGCGGTGCTGGAATGACAGCCCTGCCAAGAGAAGCCCTCTTTCCTCACCCCCAGGAGGTAGGGCAACATCCTCTCCATTTACAGAGTAGAGACAGAAAAAGGAAGGACTTGCTCAAGTTCACACAGCAAGTTAGCGTCAGCGTTGGGAACAGAACCTCAGTATCTGGGTGCCCATGTTCCCTGCTCTAACACCTAGACAGTATTCCTGATGCTCTTCTGCAATACCAACATAAGCACCACTACTACATACTGGCTTCTGTGTAGACCTGCCCGAAGCGGTAGTAGCACATCTTATACATAAGGCAGTTGAGCAA
The DNA here is from genome assembly GCA_003942145.1 of Platysternon megacephalum. NCBI lineage: Eukaryota > Metazoa > Chordata > Testudines > Platysternidae > Platysternon > Platysternon megacephalum. Next base: position 1,572,491 of record QXTE01000097.1, read on the forward strand.
CACAGGGGAACCTTCCCTATCCACCCGGAACTCTCCTGTCGGCGTGTAGTAATCGTGCTCCTTTATGTGCTTCCCGGTGTCTGTGCTTCCACCAATTCGCACCATCCACAGAAACTTGTTTATATCTAAAGGAGGAAGGAGAGAGAGGTCAAAGTATTTTACGCATCAAGCGTACTTCAAGCAAGCAGTCAAAGCAGCTAAGCATGGCACTCAGCAGGGTCACCTTTCAGACTTCAGGCCTCCACCAGTTAGGTGACCCATGTGAAGGACCACACACAGGGCATGTGGTTATTGAGACAACTGCCCATCTGGAGGCACAAGGCTGAAAGGCAGGTGCCCTCAGTCCCTACATTCAGAAATGTCAGTAGCAGCTGGACCTCCTGGAGAGCCTCACTTCAGGCTGAAACTGTATAAGTGGAGCTGAGTGAAGAAAGCTGAAGGTAGATAAAGCTGCTTTGAACTCTGTAATCTCCCCTAATCGTATAGGCTAGGGCCTTAGTGAGCAAATAGGTAAAAGGTGCCATCTAAGTTCTTCTCAAGTGTAAACATGAACTCATTAAACCTCAATACCCACCGGGAGGTAGGGAATTATCTCCAGTTTACTGATAGGGAAATGAAGGCAGAGAGTGTAAGTGACTTTGCCCAGGAACACAGAACACATGCTCCACCTGCTACCCAAACTGCATCCTTCCCTCAAACGTGCACACCACATCAGTGATCATGAGGCACTTAATCACTACCTCTGTAATAAGTCTCACAATAACGTAAATTCTTTGTGAAATTGCTGCATAACGCACTATTGTAAGTTCCAGAGGGTACTTACAATTGAATTGCAGGATTGTTCTTGTTCCTGGCAGAGAATTGGTTTTGTGTTTCTCTAATAGCCAGCCCAAAGGCTCAGAAGATACCATCCAATTCGATTAGCAAGCCCTCTAGACACCCTTTGATCACACAGTATTGTACAAACAAATCCAGGCTTTCACCAGAATTCTGGCCTTGCCACGCACCTGCTCATCCTTACACTGATTATCCACCCCAGAAGCCCAGCAGAACCTCCAGCCTACCTGTCCATTCTAGTCTGGTGTTGGGATTAATTTACATTAGAATAAAAAAAAATATCAATAACAAACCCTTCCAATTTAAGAGTAACCAGGGGCCAGGTCTGTCCTTCCCCTGCTCCTTGTGCAGAGTATACTCAGCACTGCAGTAGCTCCAGCCCACTCTTCAGTGGTCACAGGGTGCAGCAGCTGCTACTGTGCATTGTGCAGGCAGGAGATGGGAGCATCACAGCACAGAAATAAGGGTTATTCATGCAAGAAGGGAGTGTGGGCAATTGGGCTAGAGGGATGAGTTAGCATGCAGGAGTTTTCACTGCAGAGCTGTAAGAAAAGGGTTTTAGAGTGACATATGTTACCATCTGAGGAATATCCAGTGAGGCCTCCAAATATTACCAGCACATAACTGACATCCAGCTCCCTCATAATCTCATAGGCCTTCTCTTCGGTGGATGCCATTGCCTTGGAGAAAAACAAAGCCAGAGTCAAGCAATAGCTATGAAATCCACAGTAACCCCATCACATGGGAGTACAAGCTGCATCATGGAATCATCTCCATCATTAAATAAGAGCATGGGTCTCTCAAATGAGAGCTAGAACCTGCACCTTCAGTGCAGGACCCAAGAAGAATTAATCTTCATCCATGAGAGGTTTTTCTGGTACACTAAGAAGAGAGGTCCTGCGTTCAAGGAGTCACTGCACCTACCTGACCAACGCGGGAGATGTGTGTGTTATTCCAGGTGTTGTTATCTACAAGAATCGTCCGATTTGCCATGGCTGTTATCTGATACCCATAGTCCCACCAGGACATGACCTTAGCATCCTGCATTCAAATACAAAAGAACCAATTAGTCACCTGCTTTCAACCAACATTCAGAAAGGGCGCTGTCCTATTCCCACTACAACACACTTCAGTCGCAGGCCTGAGTGATCTGCCCTGAGACGCTTAAACATTTGTGTCAGGTTCCCAGAGTTGGGCAGCCACAGAGCTACATATACCAAAGGTTCAGAGACAAAGCAGGGGGGGGGGGAAAAGGCATTAAAAGCTTGCTCAAACAGCTGAGCTCTACAGCAAACTGGGCCATCTCTGCAAATAAAGACATCTGGAAAAGAACTGTCTGCTATCTCATTTCCCAGCTACAAAATACACAGAGGACAAGTCTGCAACAGGGAATTCATTGAAAGCTGCCGAGAAAGGCTTAGTTAAAATGGAGAAGGGGCTCAAAGATGCGGTGCCTGCCAATATTCCCCGCAACCATTTCAACATACAGATCACCTCTAGCTCAGGATGTATCCAGAGGAACCCGCACCCTGCCATTTTGTCTCTTCCTTTGAGTCTGAAATCTGCGGCCAAAGGCATATCTACACAGCCAAACTGACCATGTCAGTGGACAGCATTCTTGCTCACAGACTGAACTAAGGTGTATTACAACCACGTTAGAGTGTGTTACCCAGATCCAGACTAACACACTAGAATGTGGAGTTGTGATGCAGTTTGTTCTAGTCTACATAGGCAGGATCAAACTGCCTTATGCTGCAACCATCTAAAACGGTTGATTTGCATGGCTAGATAGGTCCAACACAGGAACTGCTCCATGCGTTAGTTGTAGAGTGAGTGACTAACATGTTATCTTCTGGAGACTGATAGTCTTGCAATACAACCAATTGCTCCAGAGACCCAGGGACCGAGGTAATTTCTGAACCTGTTATATGTGACAGAACTACCCACTGCACTGGACAGTTTTAAATTTAAAATGACACATTGGGTCTCAGGAGGCCAAGACAGAGACACACAGTAGAATCTCAGAGTTAAGAACACCAGAATTATGAAAACAGAACAGGAGTACTTGTGGCACCTTAGAGACTAATAAATTTATTTGAGCATAAGCTTTCGTGGGCTATAGCCCACTTCATCAGATGCATAGACTGAACGTACAGCAAGAAGATATTTATACATACGGAGAACATGAAAAGGTTGAAGTAGCCATACCAACTGTAAGAGGTCAATCAATTGAGATGAACTATCATCAGCAGGAGAAAAAAACTTTTGAAGTGATAATCGAGATGACCCACAGAAGGTGTGAGGATACTTAACATGGGGAAATAGATTCAATTAGTGTAATGACCCAACCATTCCCAGTCTTTGTTCAAACTTAAGTTAAATGTATCTAATTTGCANGGTGAATGAGCCCCTGATGGCGTGGCTGATGTGATTAGGTCCTATGATGGTGTCACTTGAATAGATATGTGGACAGAGTTGGCATCGGGCTTTGTTGCAAGGATAGGTTCCTGGGTTAGTGTTTATGTTGTATGGTGTGCGGTTGCTGGTGAGTATTTGCTTCAGGTTGGGGGGCTGTCTGTAAGCGAGGACTGGTCTGTCTCCCAAGATCTGTGAGAGTGAGGGATCATCTTTCAGGATAGGTTGTAGATCTTTCATGATGCGCTGGCGAGGTTTTAGTTGGGGGCTGAAGGTGACGGCTAGTGGCGTTCTGTTATTTTCTTTGTTGGGCCTGTCCTGTAGTAGGTGACTTCTGGGTACTCTTCTGGCTTTGTCAATCTGTTTTTTCACTTCAGCAGGTGGGTATTGTAGTTTTAAGAATGCTTGATAGAGATCTTGTAGGTGTTTGTCTCTGTCTGAGGGATTGGAGCAAATGCGGTTGTATCTTAGAGCTTGGCTGTAGACAACGGATCGTGTGGTGTGTCCTGGATGGAAGCTGGAGGCATGTAGGCAAGTATAGCGGTCAGTAGGTTTCCGGTATAGGGTAGACTGGGAATGGTTGGGTCATTACACTAATTGTAATGTTTTCCATTAGTGTGTGATGACCATCGTGCTGAATATTAGTATCTTGCAAATAGGGCCTTGTGGCCCCTGCCAGGAAGCTTGGGACCTAGGGATGGGTTAAAAATGTAACCCCATGCTTACCCTCAGTGTAATAATATTCACTCATGTAGTACCTTTCATACCAGGCTATCAGAGCCCTTTACAAACAATAATTAATTAGTTAGGCCTCTTCACTCTCCTAGAAGGGAGCTATGCAACTATTATCTCCATTTTACGGATGGAATAGTTGAGGTACATATTGGATAAGTGACCTCCCACCGTCACACGCCATGGGGAATTACAGCCCAGGAGTCCAGACTCCCAGTTGTGCACTGTGGACAGGTACAGCAGTAGAGAAAATAAACATAAAACCCTGCTCATCAGAAACAGATTTAATTCTGTTTGCAGTTTTGATTTAGCACATTTCAATAATAAACCTGATCAGTGCCTCCTCTTTGAGCCTTACTAGGAATGAATCTAATTTAGCCAAATATTCTGGCATTTTAGCCCAAATTGTTGCCATTGTCTCCCCAGTGACAGAAGGTGCAATAGCCCTGTAAGATGTCAGGATTCAAGTCTCCCTGCTCCACCTGAAACTAAGCCCTAAGATCACTTTGTTTGTGCAGAGCCCCTGCGGCAGTTTACCTCTGGCGTATTGTGACGCAGCCAGTAATACGCCTCTCTGAAGTCATCAAAGATGATCCTACTGCCATCCCCCCCACGAGCAGATAGCACTATGGAGGGGGAGGAGTAGGCCTCGCTGGTTACCCAAGTCGAATGAAAAGTGTAGGTGATCAAGAAGAAAGCCATGACCAGGATCATGCCACTGGCAACCTAGGGAAGCAACAGACAGTATCAAAAGCACGTCAGAAGGTTCACGCATTTTGAAAGAGAGCTCAACCTCATATCACAGAGCTGTGCTCAACCCAAGTGCAGGGATCACAAGCGCTGATTGGTCTATGCTTAGACAAGAGACTCTCCCACTGATCCTCTCTGCGCTACTCAAGAGGAGGACTAGAGAACATCCCCATGTCACTCCCCACAATCTCCTTCCCCCACCTCCTTTAATTACATTCCCCCATAGAGGTTTGGGGCACTTCCCCCAGATCAGTCCCCACATGGCTTCCCCTTGAAGCCTGGATTATAATCATGCATGAAAACCCACTTCGTTTTTAATAGGGTAGGTAGAGTCCTGTTGCTTTTTGGTTTTCTTGTCTGGTCGGCTGATATCCAGGTTCTTCATGTAAGTGGAGAGCACCTGAGAAACCCCAATGCCAGACAGAATGCACATAACTGGGGCCAGAACCAGCATGAGACGCACCTGTTGAAGACAGCAGGACACAAAACGATAAGCTCCTAGCAAAATGCACAGTGAGCACAGAAATGAAATACAGACTGTAGGTGCATATAACTCCTCCCCACCGATGCAGTGACTGAACAGGCAAACAGCCATTCTGTACTTCGCAATAACCATCCCAGCCTGGGACATAAGACTGTTTTCTGGTGGGCGTCATTATGGTGAACACACTGGGTTACCCCCTTGTCTAGTGCCATGGGGTCTTTGAATTTCTCTGTGATGGCCACCAGCCATGTGCAGGAGGGATCTTAATTTAACATCACTTCTAGAACCTCTAATAGTGTTGTGCTGTAACCAAGAATTAACGGATGCTTCCATGCACAGAGGTCAACTCTCACCTGGGACACAGTGTGCTACAGCAAAATCCTAAACTACTAGCTCAAAATCAGCCACTCAGCTTTAATAATGAAACCCAGAGCCTACCACCAGGGGAGCTCGATGGGCTTTACAACTCAGCTGTGTAAAACTAGAAAGAACATTCACTAACCCCTCCCAAAAATCTACTCACCCACAGCGATGGTAATAGAGAGACTAATGATATTTCATTGCCACTCCAAAAATCTCACAAGGCTGCATTCCCTAACAAAACCTCACAACCATGTGTGATTGAAAAACAGAAAAATGTCATGACTGTTTCAGTCAACTCTGTGGGTAAGTAACATTAGCCCCGTTTGACAATTGAGAAAGTACAGACACAGGGAGGAGAAATTACTCTAAGGCCACTAGTGAGTCAGTAGCAGACTGACTAGGAGCCATCCTAGTTCTCCACTTTACCCATTTCCTCTTTCTACCCATTTTTCCATCCCCAGGATGGTCAATCCCATGACTTCGCACATTCAATCCTCAGCACGCGGCAGCTCTCACCATGACTGCAGAGAAATACATGCTGGTCACGCCGTACATGATGATAAAAATGCGGGCGTCCGACAGATTACTGAAACAGTAATACAGACCAACTGTAAGAGAGGGAGAGACAGGTCAGTAGCCAGCTTAGCAAATTTCCTTCCAGGCCAAGAGTTAAAATGCATTGTATTAAACAAGTGCAGGACCAAAGCAGAATGTTATGAATCACCTGATGCCAACAATGAAATGCTACATGCATCATTAGGCTGTCCAAGGGGAATGCAAGGCTACAATGCATTAACACCAGGGATGGGGCAGTGCTGGTCAGGTATTGTAAGGCTGTCTTGTGATGAATTAGTCTGTCAGCATGGGGATGAGGGTTAGAAGACTGAGCAAATGCTGGGCTTACTGTGCATAACAAGGAGACCCATGAGCATGTGGTGTGCTACAGCATTAAGACACAATGAGCAGGACATTTTATTGGCACAGTAATGAATGCTTCAGCTGATTTAGTGGGTTTGTGTGTATGAAGCATACTAGGCTATAGTACCCTCACTAACCAATGCTCTGCAGACTGCACTGGCTTCTTATTCATATCTGGGTGTAATTCAAAATATTAGCACCAATTAACCCCAAATGCTCAAGTCTAAAGACTGAGGGCAAAGGCCCCTGGGGTAACCTCAGCAGTGACAACAGTTCATGGTGGGGATAGGCCGTCTCTCCAGTGGTAACAATACCCAGAGCCTATTGTGTCTATAGCTTTCCATCCATAGATCTCAAAGTATTTAACAAGGCAGTTAAGCATTATCATCCCATTTTACAGAGAATGGAATGACTTGCTCACGGTCACACAGTAGCAGAGATGGCAACAGAACCCAGAAGTCCTAACTCCCATTCCCGTGTTCTGTCTGCTAGACAACGCTCTTTCTCGGCAGTTGGGTCCCAAGCCACATAGGCCAGGCCATAAGGTCAACACTCTGAAATGTATCCAGAAGTAAAAGCGCAGGTTTCAGAGTGGATGTACTATGAACCACATGGCTGACAATGCTAAGCCAGGGGCAGCTCCATGGTGCACTAGCTGAAGCTTTTAAATGGCCCTAAAATATAGTCCTAACCAGGTGTACATTGCAATGCGCCTACTGATCTTCTGTAGGACAAGGTTTTTGGCTTTTGGTATAAAACTCCTCCACTCTAGGGCTTTTGCCCAATTGGTGTGGGCAGGGTCCTGTCATTAGAATTTCTGCAGCAATTTTTTTCTTCATCTGAAGATGATTGGTTTGAGCATATTCCATAAATAAATGCACTGAACTCACCTGGGAACATGAAAACAAGAAGCTGCAGGTCAAAGTAATAGGAGGACCAAGTGGTGGGCTGGTGCTCAGAGACTGAAGCAATGATGGGAATGTTATTCTTTGCATAGGAAGGATCCAGCAGAGAGTAGAAACGGCCAGTCCAAGGCGAGATTTTCCCTGGCAGAGAGGAGAGAAATCCACATTTATGTACTGGAGTCATGAGTCAGTTTACACCAAAAAGTACTTCTACAGAGGACGAATACGTAGAGCTGTAATTTTATCTCACAAATATTGATCACATGCAACACTATTAATATACTGAATGTATTACTCCTCAGAATTACCAGGTTTTAAAATAGCTGTAAAGTGCAGCTCTCCTCTGAAAGGCAATCTCAGCATGGAGCTCCACCGTGCCGTTTTTAATAGTCTCTCCTTGACTCCAGATCAAATCTGTTCAGATTCCAAGTCAAGCTCAGCAAACTCAGTGTGGGATCCGAGAGTCCTTTCTAACTCTATCACCAACCATACAGATTCGACCGCTGGAGATTAGATAACTGTTCTATTGATGATGCACGAACCAGAATATAGCCCAGCTCCAGGAGTTGTGCTAGCTCTGCTGGGCTAACAAAAATACTAAAAACATGCTTTTAGTGAATATCGTAAGAAGATTATGACTCTGAACATACACACAGGGGATCGGGTTTGAGGAAGAAGGAGCTATTTCTACATTTCAGAGTAGAGCTACACTTTGCATGCAGAATTTGGTACAAAAGCTAGTACAATTTCTCAGCCAAGATAAGGGTTCTTTCCTGTTTCATTAAAGGAATTGAAATTAACCATTAGGCCACTTTTCAAAGCAATACCAGGGAAGTGAAGCAGAAAATTCATGTGTTCCGTCACCACCACGAGCACAGCTTTTGTCACATATCTCAATCTACCTGTCAGCATCAGCACGGCTCCTATCGTGAGAAGAACAAATCCAACCAGGGAGATCACGCTTCTGAAGAGAATTTCAAATTGCTGGGGGTTCAGCTTGCTGCGCAGGTAATCCACAAAGGCATGGATCTGACACAGGCCAAAGACTCCCAAGGCAGCCATGTGCTCAGATGACAGGACAGGCTGTGAGGAGAAAGAACGGGATCAGATGCGGAGGAGAATGACAGAGACATTTCAACGTGCTCTCCAGCAACGTTCTCACTGAGTCACATGAAGCCTTCCCCGCTCTGCAGAGGGTGCCAGGAGAAGTCACTTTCTTACACAAATTAAAGCTCTTAGGAAGTCACAAGGAAAATTAAATCCAGGAGCCACGAGAGCCCTGATCATACCAATCCCTTTTTCCATATACTCTCCCCCCAAGAACTTGTTAAAACAAAGATGCTGACCTGAACTGATAGCAGATAACTGATAGTAGCAGAGATGACAACAGAACCCTGAAGTCCTAACTCCCATTCCCATTTAGCATATGGCAGTGGCTCAGATTAAGTCTCCTGAGTATTTAAGCAGGAGCCCAGAAAGACCATGTAACTGCGGCTAGAGCCGGTTTCAGCTGGCTCATTCGTTTATGAGAAAATAGGGGTATTTTAATAAAAGGCAACAACAAAGATGCAGTGAATAATCTAGTACCAGCCTACTGCTGTAGAAGTCACCCAGCCTTACAACCTCGCCCAGGCTAAGTTGTTAACATGCAACATTTTACAGAAGCTGTAAAGCAGCATTCTCCCCATTTCACAGAGCTGGAAACAGAGGCACAGCGAGGTTAAGTGACTTGCCCAAGGCCCCAGAAAGTCAGTATGGCTGAGCTGGAAGTAGAATCCATCCCTCACTGGACAACCCCACCTTCCATAATTAGCACTAGGACTAGTATAACCCATAATAAGAAACAATGACCGTAATCACAATAGTATTGAGCAAGTCCGTGAAGACCAAGTGGTTTTAAGAACAGGCAAACCCAAGTGATTTGGAATTTATAGCTATTTTATAATAATGGATTTTATAATAAGTTAAAATATCCAGAACACAGCAGGTCAGGATATTTGCAAGCACTGATAACAGTCTGCAGCCCTCTGAGGAACAGTGCAAAGAGCTTTACCAAAGTTCATGAAGCCCTGCACACTTCTGGGAGGAAGTTCAGTCTTATCACCTCTCTATTACAGATGAACTGAGGGACAGAGAGGTGAAGCATCTCCCCTAAGGTCACTCAGTAAGTTAGTGGCCGAGCCAGGAACAGAACTCAAACATCAACCTGTAGTTCCCCTGCTCTAACCGCTAGACCATACTCCATCTCATTGATTCATTTGATTCCCTTACCTGGAAGCCAACAAAGGAAATCTGCATAGACAAGATGGTTCCTAAGCAGTACACTGTGCAGTAGGCTACATAGATCCTGTGGGAGAAGCGTCCTGTCAGCATCAGCACAAGGACATGCAGGGGGATCAGGTTAATCAGAAACACGTAGCCACCCCATGAGGAGACCTGGGTCAGAAGAGAAAAGAACAATTCTATGCTCAGAACGAGTGGCACTGTGGGGATGGAAAAGAGGTTAATATTCTACAGGCCATCTCCCATTCCCTTACTCCTTTTGACAGGGAGACAACTGGGCCCAGAGTACTACAATGCAGAAAAGCCATTCTCCCTTTTATACAAATCATGGCTAATGCAACTGGGACAGTAACTGCAGAGTGGACGAAAGACTGTGCACTCAGGGAAGCAATAAACATGCAGCAGATCAAATACCATCAATATTTAAGTAAAATATATTAAGGAAGACAATCTAAGCTGAGCTGTGCATCTTTCACTACAGGGCATCCAAACTCTATCCAACACAGGACCATGCTTGCCAACTTCACAGAAATGCGTGGTATGCTCATAGTTTGTGTAAGACAGACTGCAGCTACCCTCATGTGCCACGTAGGCCACATAGGATAACTGGTCCAATCTTACAACATACCCACAAAGTATCATGGGCTTTTGCTCAAAAACAGGACCATTTTCACTCAGGAGTGGTCTGATGCTTAAGCAAACTAATACTTTCAAAATTCCCTTTAAAAGGAAACAAATTCCCATCAAAACACAAGCGAAAACTGGAATTTCTCATAATAGCCAATGCCACACACGTGGGACTCTTGATCACACTCCAGTGGTTTTCAAACAGTTACCAATTCAAAACGTGCTTCAGAATGAACATTGTCCATATATAGCAGCCTTCTTGTGATGGCTTCAAACAATGCAGAGTTAATGTCCCTCTTTGGCTTTTCTAACACTTAGTTCACTGTTTCTCTCAGCAGGTTTGGGCAAACGTTACTGTTGTTTGTACATTTAGCACATCCCACTAGAGGGAAGAGAACATGTAAAGGTCATGGTGCTGCCCCAATTCCAAACATCTTTCCTTTTAAACAAGTGACTTCTTTAAAAATCTGCCTTTTCTCTGCTAGTTTAAATGAGCTCTCCAGCACTGACCTGACAGGAAAATGCACCCAAAGAAGGAGAAATCTAATTACAGGTTGTCTCATCTTACGCTGGGGTTACGTTCCATGGTCAGCGCGTAAAGCGAAAACTGCGTATAGTCAAAATTACATTGAGTGTAATGGCGGGCAGAATCACCCGCACTACAGAAACAGTATTTAAATTGTTATTTTTTTCTTTTTTTTTGTTTTTTTCTTGTTTTTGCCAACCGCATAAAGCTGAAATCGCACATGTTAAATGCGCCTAAGATACGACAGACCTGTATCTTTGTAGTGCCATGGAAGAATTTCAGGATGGCTCATCTCAGATCATGCATTATCTGCTGTATTATGAATATAGTCTTAGGTGACGCTTACCCAGACTCTCCAATGCTACCACTATGCACAAACAATATGGCATGTAACACTGAGAATCATTAGCAGTTAATCTGATACAGTATTCATAAAAGCTGAATGGAGCATTGACCCTACTTGCTCCATTCAAAAAAGCCAAATAAAGAAAAAGCAACAGAAGATAGCATCTGAGAATATACAGCGACCGCTGGGTCTTAATGACAGCATCCAGGCAGGCTTAGATCACTGGACAAAATGAAACCCACTACACAGGAAACAGGAGGAGTGAAAGCTTTGCCCCTCACTTCTTTGCAACAGATCAGGATGAATGTTCTATGGGAGGGGGGAAACATGTCCTACTGGCTTTGAAATCAAATTCTAGTTTTTTACACCTCAGATAAATTCTCTTTACACTGGAGTTGCTAACAGAGTCTCTCTGCTGGGCTGCTCTGGAGTCCTGGGACACCAGACAGCATGCTAGGCAGCTCTGCTTACTATTTGCTTTGACTGTGTCTACACTAGGAAAAGAGGTGAAGGCCAACACAGGTTAAAATCCTAGTGTAGGCAAGGCAAGTTGTAGTTTTAACATGTCAGTCTGTCAACGGAAACCCTAGGCTTTACTTTGATCAGCTAATGTGTTAAAAATACACCTTTTCTCCTAGTGAGGACAAGGCCTTTGACACCTGGACTCTGCAACAGCACCCCCTATAATAAAAAGATTCAATGGTTAATAAAGCTCAATCAGCCGGGAGTCAATTCAAGGGCTCCCAACCATAGGCCCCATTAACAACCTGGTAGGAACTAGGCAGACACATGTAACTGGCATAAAATGATACAAAATGCAGCCATCCTCAACTTCAATACCCAGGCGTGCCACAGGGAGGATACACCCTGCATATAGGAATCACCAAGGAACACAGGCTGGAAGACTGCACGCCGAAACAGAGACAAAGACAGCTACAGGGCACATTTGACACCCAGGCTGTATTTTGGTTACTTCTGGTCAACGCCCACATCTCAAGTGGTCACTGGCTTGTTGGAGATTCCTCAACATTATGAGCAGAAACAGACACTTACCATGTAGAAGTAGGCAAGGGCACACATGGCTGCCCAGTAGATGGAGCCAGTCTTCACTGCTTTGATCCACATGTAGTAAGTTAGCAACATACAGAATATTGCAATACCTGAGCAAAATAATGTACAGAAATCAGCCTGGAAAGACTATGGACACAAAAACAAACATCTGCCCTGAAGGGCCCAGGACAACCTCACCGTGGCAAAAAGGACAAGCCCTTTAATTCAATGGGGATTAGGTGCCCAACTTGCTTAGGCGCTTTTGTAAATCTCACTAGACAACATCTGCATCTTTAGGCACCTAAAAACCTTGGTAAACCTGACCCTAGATCCACCGTGTTGTCCAAGGAGACAAAATTTCCTCGCAGTAGTAATAGCCATTGCATCCCTGGCAATGTGATCTCCTATGAAAGTTACTGCCCTATGTCAAAATGTCCTTCCCCAAAGCCCAGCAATGGGACTAGGGCACAGCACATGCAGTCCAGCTCCTGACAACCCCCACTGGTTTGGGAACCACATGTGCAGTGGCAGCGTCTACTTAGATTTCAACATATTACAAACTGTGTGCACCTTTCACAGAGGGAACGCCAGAAATCCTTATCCCAAGGAGTAGAAGCTTACAAAATTACTGTCTGCTACAGGGACAACTTAACATGTCACTGTATATGTTGCCTTGGGCCCCTGGAAGAAACATCTACCCCATATGTGAATTTAAATTACATTTTAAAGCGCTGTTAAAGGTTTTAAAAAGGTAAAAACAGTCCCTTCTGACTCTACACATTTGCTTCTGGTGCCTCTCCAGGTCACATCTGCTAACTTTACTAACAAGATGATTCATGGTAGCCCCAGCAGTACCAATACTGCTACAGAAGAGCAAGCTGGATTCTATTCTGTTTTAGGTAAACAAGAGCAAACTTGTCTCCATCTCAGTTGCAGAATTGTTGTTACTGGCAGTGAGGTAAGGGGCAGAAGAAACACGGCAAGAGTAGTAGAGTTTATGGAGCTGGTAGAATCACTTGGTGACTTGAAACTGACGATATTCCTATTAGAGTATGATTAGCATGCTCATTTCTGTACAAAAGAGAAAAGATGCTTTCTGTCCTGAGAGGTCAGCTGCCTCAACCAGACAGGCAAAACATGCTGGATGGGCAGGAGAAAAGCCACATCTCAATGCAGTGAAGTTTTTGTCTGGTGGATCATTATTGATTAGGAATGACCCGGTTGTGTGTCTCTGGGAGAGAATACAGGAGGAATCCCACTATGCTATTTTTACAGTCAGTTTTCAGCACGTAGTGGTTCTTTAGGGGTTACCTTCTGTCTCTACAGAACCCCGATTTGGAGTCCCACCGATCTCACCTTCGTTGTCATAGGAGCCAGCCACAGAACGAGAGATGTAACCAGGCACCACGGCAATCATGGCAGCGGCTAGGAGACCTGCCCCTGCATCCTGGGAACCACATATGGTCAGAGGGAAAGAGATTCAACTTCAGTCTTTAAAGAGAGATTTACAAACAAGCATGGCTGACAAAAGCAAACTAATCCAAGGCAGAGTTCCTGCTTAGCGACTTGGTAAAATAATAAATTCTCCCAGCCCCAGGGGCCCTAGAGAAGATTCGCCATACCCCTCTCCCTCTGAGACCTGTGTCAGAGCCTGCCTTCAGCTGAGGAGAGCTGGAGGAGGATCCCCTTTGGGACCCATAAGAGGGGCTCTTGTCTGCTAGATGGGGGGGATCAGTACAGAGACTGAAACACAGACCAGAGAATCAAACCTGATTACTGCATGTACCACCCTGGCAGAAAGCTGGCAGAAGGAACTCACAGAGCTGTATTTAAACAGGATCCTGAAACTACCTTCATTATGGCTACAAAATGCTGACAGTAAGGTTGAAACTCCCAGTTGGGCTGGCTGGCATGGGGAACACGAACATATGAGACTGAATGAGGAAGGATGTTTGGGAAGTGGAAGAGATGGGCAGTAGCCCAAGCTCCAATGCCAAGGTCACCCTCTCCAGCTCAAACACCTGTATACAAGCCAGCGGGCAGAAGTAAGCAAACATGAATGACTTTGCACTATCACTGTGCAAAGCAGCTCTGATGGGAAAATAAAAACCAGGCTCTTGGGACCGAACTGCATTGCTCGTGCAGGTGAACATGATAGGGTGGTGGCTCTGGACACACAATGCTGTGCAATTACAAGCCTTGCAGGTCATTCAAAAGGCATCTCCAGGCAGCAGAGAATTTTAAAGGGCACAAAATAAACTGTAGCCCAGATGCCTCAAACAAGTAGAGATCCTGACTCAACTCAGAGAGCTGCCTTTGGATCAAGCTGAGGCAAAACGTTTAAGCCCCAACCCCTCCTACTCCCATTCTCCCTACCATATTTAACATAACAAGGAGCAAGGAAACAGGACTCAAGCTGGAAACCTAGGCCAACTATTGCCATTTACAAATCCCCAGGCACGGTGGGATTTGTAGCACTCACAGGCCCTAAACATGACAGAATGGGAGAGCTGCTATTTCTTCCTAGTCTATAAAACCCCAGCATGGTTGCTAACCCGCTGGCCTCCCCATCAAAGCCAGTCAGGGCCAAGCACTCAGAGGTCAGTGCAAAATGAAAGAGAGCATGGAAAAGATCCCATTGGGTAGGAGTCAATAAAAAGCCCAGTCAAGAATATACAGGCCTCACAAATAGTTAGGGGGATTTTCATGGCCAGATGAATAAACTGAACTACCTGATGAATCTGGCTCTCAAACAGCAAATAATCAATAGACAACAAAGTAACAGAAGTATTAAGGACCATAATCTCAGCTCTCCCCGCAATTCTCAGTGCGTCTGCTCTGTCATACAGGTACACCAGACAGCAAATCTCATGCCCCCTACTGAAAGCTCCAAAACTCAGCAGCTATGCACAGATCTACTCTTTACCTTGAGTTCTTTGGTGAGGTGATAAGTTACTATGGTGGTGAAGGAAGAGAAGAGGGGAGCCAGGAATACACAAACATTTCGGATGTCAATGGTAATGTGGAAGAAGTGCAGAACATGGTAAATTGCTGCTGATGTGATCATCAAACCTGAGTGACAGAGACAATCTTGTTAGCAAGGGGTCATTGATTCACCAGCAATACATGAGCTATACTTCATTTAGCACAGAAGGCAACTGAGATGCTGTTTTAAGATAAGAAAGGGATAATTTAGCTGCTGTAAAAAGAGCTTAGAGGGACACTATCAAATTAAAGCATTTGAACTAATTCCTTACGTACGTTATGAACATCTAGGTACTTATATTGCCCTTAACACTGTATTATCTGAAGGTCTCAGGGACCCCCAAACCTTCCTAAAATTAGGGCTTTGGTGGGGAGAGGATATAAAACAGGGGATGTCTGGCCAGTGCCTCTGATCCAAGAGGATGCTCGTCAGATTTAAAGGGACAGCCATCAAAATACTCCAGACCCTTTAAAAGACATCTGGCATCTGTCTTAACTGGGCTCTGAACATGGGATGAAGTGCAGACTTCCTCCCCCAGCTGGCCTTGAGTAAACCAGACAGTAGCTTTGAACTATGTTCTACCTTTGGAGAACCTGCAGCAATGTGCAACCCTGCAGGACAAAACTGGACTACATTTAAGTGGAGTCTGTTATCTCAGGGCTGTATTAGAATTATGAAGGCCCAGATCACATGTGAGCTCAGAGAATTCCACCTCTGTATTAATCAGGTACCACGGTGCAAGTACAATCAACAGTATAATTCACGCCAGCCAACTACTGTCCAAAACCCAAACCAAGAGAGGAGGGTGGGGGGAAAAGGAAAGACACAGGCATGTGCAGCTCCAATCACTATCTTAGATGAAGAATCCCTAAGTCCCAGCAAGGACTATCTGAACTACCATAATCAGATACTAGCCCAGTGGGCTACCATATTACCAGTCAATTTGTTTATCCAAAATTACTTCTTAGGTACCATTTCAGCTACGCAACCAGTAAGAACAAGTCTAATGTTTCATGACACTGATGTACAGTGAGAGAGAAAAATCAAGTTTGATTGCCCTGCAACAAAAATCTCGGAGCTAAAGAACAGGAGAGACAAGATTAAGGAATAAGTCTCTAGAACCAAGATAAGGGGTTGGAATCTGCACCATCTGAACTTCTTGTACCTTAAAGTGGGGTTTAGTGAAAAAGAAACACCCTGGCTTTACCTGGGTAAATGGTTCCACCAATGATCCTCCCCAAGGGGTACCAGGCTCTGTCGTCGAACCAGTTGTGGAATTTATAGAAGCCCTCCTCTGCCAGGAAGCGGGTTGTGCGGTAGTTAAAATACCTGCAATATCATGAGATGTTGAGTGTGTCTGCAGCGTGGATATGGGAAATGCTGTTTACTGCTCCTCAGGTTCCAATCTCAGCCTTTAACTAATCAATGCACGAGGAAGTGCCACCACTTACGACACGCGAGTGCCAGCCCAAGTGCTGAGCACTATACAGTCTTGAAATAAAATCCTTAGGAGATTCATGTGCAAAAGCACCAAGTATTAGATACAAGGAGCACTGGCCATTTCTTTACTATGCAGTCTGAGCTTTAGCAGGTATCTATGTGATCAGCAGGACATCCAGATGTAGATATTTATGACTAAAGATACAGAATACAAAGCTACAACAGTAGGCAATATATTTTCTGAAGAGAGAAAGAATGCAGCTCAGATCTCTGTATATCTGGGCTGTCTAACTTTTGCAAGATAGTTGCATTGTGTTTTTACTGAGACAGCCTCAGTAAAAGCAGGGCCAGAAGAGACCGCTTGCAGAGCCAATCCGATCCCCACATCCTCCCAGCAAGCATGTCACAAAACATGGTCAATACAGGTCTGTCGCATCTTAGGCGCATTTAACATGTGCGATTTCAGCTTTATGCGGTCGGCAAAAACAAGAAATAAACAACAAAAAAAGAGAAAAATAACAATTTAAATACTGTTTCTGTAGTGCGGGCGATTCTGCCCGCCATTACACTCAATGTAATTTTGACTATACGCGGTTTTCGCTTTAGGCGCTGACCGCGGAACGTAACCCCCCGCGTAAGATGAGACAGACCTGTACTTTATTCTAGCTTCCCTAAACCACCCTGCACCTCTGTAGTGAAGGTGCCCTATCCGCCTCCCTTGGGTATCTTGGGTACTTCTACTGGTTTCAAAGGTGACCGCAAATTCCAGTAGATTAATCAATATGAGCTCAAACCTGCAAGGGGCACTCTGAGCTTTGCTACCTAAGTGTACTTTATTGTACTTTCACTTGTTTTTTTTTGGGGGGGGGGGTGAAGAGGGGGGGGGGGGGAAGAGGGGGGGGGGGGGGGGGGGGGGGGGGGGGGGGGGGGGGGGGGGGGGGGGGGGGGCGTCCTGCATTCATCCCCACCAGGTCCAGAGGGCACGCACTGGCAGCAACATACTGATACCAAAGCTACCAGGGAACCTGTTCAAGTTAACTCCATCTAAGCCAGCTCCACACTCCAGCAAGAATCACTGGCAACAGGGGGAGTACCAGCTTTTGGGGCAGGGGAATCTAAAGGCCTGTGATGAAGGGTATGTTTTCAATCCCCCATCTTTAATGCAGAGCAATTTGCTCAGCACCCTCATGCATGACACTGCAGAAGGGTAACGTGACCCTGACAAACACAGCACCATCTCTGCATTCTCACAAGGAAAAAGACTGACCGGAGCCCACAAGACACAAGGAGGATACTTACGGGTCAAATTCATGGATGACACTTTCAAATCTTAACACAGAGAAGAGTCTAGTGGAGAAAGCTGCAATACACAGGCAGAAGGGAGAATCAACGAACAGCATTCACACAGCAAGGGAAACTTGATTTAGCTCAATGTCTTTGTTAGATGAAAGCTTAAAACTTGTGAAAAGTGGTGGCATCATCGGAGAAGGTGCATTTGGCCTGATATCCAGGATTGGCTCAAACTGACCCCTTGAGGGAGTTGGGGTGGGGAGATGTTATTTTCAATGTTTTAAAAATAATTGAAAGGTTTTTTTAAAGCTATTTTAAAAGTAGCTGAGTTCCGCTACCCTAAGAAATGCAGAACATGGAGCTGAACTAGCAACATTCTGGAAGTTGCCTTTTGAGGATGTTCATAATTAAATTATCAAGGCTCAGACTTACATAGCACAGCTGCCATCGACAGGATGAGAAGCTTGAGCAGCGTGTCCTGTTTTTCATAGGACAGGCGGAGAAACCCTAACTTGGTCATTTTCACATCAAAGGCTGTAATGGACGACGCTTGAACACCTGAAAGGGAACAGGACAGAAGGGATGAGCCAAGAGCAAGGCAGCCCGCAGCCCAAGAGCAGCATTTCGGATTCCTGTTAGAACGCTTATTCAGAAGCTCTCTAAATAAGGAATTAACAGCTCAATATTCCCATGCCTCAAAGCTCTCCATTTCTGCCCCAAAAGGCAATCTCCCCTCCTGTCATTCTGACTGTGTCACCCCCTCTGGATACCTTCACTGGCTTTCGGTCTCTTATGGAATCTGATTCAAATTTCTCACTAATCTCAGCCCTGCTTAGATCTCTGATCTCAGTCCCTCTCCCCTTACTTCGCCATTCCTCACTTCCAGCTTCATGCCTTCTACTATACTCCCCCTAGGGCTGGGACACTCTCCCTGCCCTCACCTGCCAGATATCCTTTTCCCTCTTCAAATTCATCTTTAAACACAGCTCTTCAAGCAATCCCGCCTCACCAATAACCCCCTCACCTGATCAGTTGTCCTCAGTCTTGTCTTGTGTTTGTCTTGCCTTAGACTGCAAGTTCTTTGGGGCAGAGGATGTGTCTGTTTCTCTGTGTGTAAAGTGCCATGTAAATGTAAACTTATATCAGCAATTAGCAATAAGTAATCTTCAAAAAGTAATACTTCGAAAGCATTCCCTGGCCTAAAACCTTCCCTTCACCTTTTAATATATAATAATAATAATAATAATTGGAGATATACCAATCTCCTAGAGCTGGAAGGGACCCCGAAGGGTCATCGAGTCCAGCCCCCTGCCTTCACTAGCAGGACCAATTTTGCCCCAGATCCCTAAGTGGCCCCCTCAAGGATTGAACTCACAACCCTGGGTTTAGCAGGCCAATGCTCAAACCACTGAGCTATCCCTCCCCCCATGTGACCTGCAAAGGCCAAAGAAATCCCAAACAAAACAGTACACAGAGTGTGTTCCCTTTTTTACTCCCCTTTGATACATGAAGAAAGCCTGACAGGATCTCCCCCCCCAATTTGTTTACATTAGAAATTCAGGACTTTTCTCCTGTGGACCAGGATAGGGTAGTAAAATTGCACCAGTTTGAATCAATTTAAAATCAATCTGGTTGAAGCAGTGAAACTTTTCTAATCCTGACAAGCCCAGAGACTCTATAAACACAAAACCAATAGGACTGATATCAGACAAGACGGAAGTGAAACCTGATTAAAAAGAGAAGGGATTTTAATTCAGAATACATAAGACTCTTTGATTTTGTTGACTACTCTTTAACAAATACAGTTGGGAAATAAGTTCTGTTTGTTATTGATTTAGATTCTCTAACACTTCAAGGACAAAGAAAGCTCCATGTCCATATGTCTGAGACACCCAATGAGCCTTTCAATGAAGCCAGGGGAGACCAGACTTGACAATCCTAGGATTTGTCAAATAAAATACAGAGACATGCAGCAACACTTCCACATCTACTTTACCTATCAGAAAAGTTACAAACTTGCCCAAAAATATTATCCAAGTCCAAATCACTGATGCTACATTTTTAATAGTTTCCCAATTTCAGGGGACACAGAAAGACCATTGTTATTCTACTCAAAGGTAACAGAATGCAAATGCCCATGGAGTGTTAGGGCAAGAGAATCTGACACTGGCTCTGGAGACTTTCTAGATAACAGATAATCCAGCTCCGAGCTTAGCACCAGCCCCAGGAACTTCAGGGTAACAAAGGATATGGTGCTGGAGTTGCTGCCAACAGATTTACTGTGTGTGTCACCATCTGGAATCCAGACAGTCAGTCTGCCTCACAGGTCGCTCTACTAACTGACAAAGTTGGCTCTAGGGAACATTGTCCAGCCACGGTTTTGTCATCAGGATGGGGCAACCTGCAATTCCTGTACAGTAACTGCCCTCAGCAAGAGGAATAAGCAAAAGGGTAGGGCTCAGGGCCATGGAACAACTGTGGAACTGATACCACCCAGACATCACATCCCCTCCTTCCTCTCAGACTGAACAGAGAGTCATTACAGGCAACTGTTCCCTCTCCTGCAGTCCCCAAAGACTCAACCTTCTGCCCCATATTATTCAACAGCTCTAAGATGCCTTTGGGAGAGCTACAGAGCTAACACAGGTGGAAGTGCCAGCAGAACACAGATGATGCCCAGCTTTGCATCTTCTTTATGTTAAATGTACGCAGCACTATCTCCCAGCTCTCTCCATGTCCAGTCAAAATCAGCACCTGGATGAAGAGCATCTCCCTAAAGCTGAACTCAGGCAAGATGAAGGTGATGCTTGTAGGATGAGGGAAAGTCCTTCAATGAATTTGGCTCCTCTACAACTCCCCCTACTAGTGAGGGCAGGTCAGTCAGTAACCTTGGGGTCGGTTTTAAACTCCTCCATGGCACTGGATACCCAAATGATCATGATGTAAAAAAAGTGCCCACTTCCATCTATGACTGGCCAGGTGATTGCACTTCTATCAGATACAGAGCTCCTCGTGGTGATCAATATAATAAATGTCATTCATGGCCTCTGGAGTTTGATTATTGCAACTCATATTGAGGAAATTATTGCAACTCATATTGCCCTGAAAAAGCTTCAGCTGGTACACTATACAGCAGCCCATCAGCTTAGCATCATAAGTCACTCATCGGAGGTCTCCACGCTCTGCACTTCTCACCACTGAACAGTCCAGTTCAAAGTCTCTAGCCCAATAGCCCTCCCTGGGACTGGCCCTTGGTGCCCCCACCTTGAGCATGACCTCTCACAACAGCTACCTGTCACTGGGGCTATGCAACTATCAAACTGCAGGGGAAGGCTCCTTAGTGCAGGAGACAGAAATGTCATGAGAGCTGACCCTAGACCAGGGGTTCTCAAACTGTGGTCCAGGACCACAAGCTCCATTCAGGTGGCCTGCAGATAGTTCCCTCTCAGATGCGTGCCTGGGCGGCTGCACACAAGAGAATGAAGGCCACCCATCTAATTAGTGGAGCCGCGCAGGCATGGCTCCACTAATTAGGTGCCTGGACCCTGGAGAAGATGCATATGTAAGGTGAGGTGGTGGCCTTGGGGGGAATAAGGGGTAGGTGGGAGGGGGCAGTGGGTTGAGAAGAGGGGGTGGGGGGAATATGGGATGTGCAGGGCTGCAGCGGCCAGAGAAAAAGGCGACTTTGCCCAGCTCCAGGGCTGCGGCAGCCGGGGAGACACAGCCCTCCTTCCCAGCCCCAGCTCAGCGGGGGGGACAGGGCACATCCATTGCATTAGAAAGGTAAGACTACTGATATTAAAATATGAGTGGCGTGCTTTTATTTGTAGAACAAAAAAACAATTATTATTAAGATTTTTACAATAGTTAGCTAACAGTACAAACATTTGGAAAGATCATTAAGTGGTCCGCCAAGACCCTCAGCAATTTTCAAGTGGTCTGCGGAAAAAAAAAGTCTGAGAACCACTGCCCTAGACTATAGAACTCGCTGCCACAAAAGAGACGTGGCCACGGCGTGTTCAGAGCTACACCCATACTCAGCTGTTCCACTTGGCTACTATCCCTCGGCAATTCCTACACAGCCGCTGCCACATGCACCCTCACCCCCCGTTATTCATTATAGTGTTGCAGTAGCGCTGAGGAGCCCCAGTCATGGACTGGGATCCCCTCGTGCTAGGCGCTGTACAAACCGGAACAAGAAACAGGCGCTGCCCCAAAGAGCCCCTGGCCTGACACTCAGAGCGCGAGACAAGCGGCAGGTACAGGCGGACCAATGCTGGTCAGCCCGGCGGGCAGCGGTCACGGAGCACCCACCGGTGTCGAGGCCTGGTGGCCAAGGCGGGCGTTAAGGGGGGATCTGAAGGCGGGAGCGTGGCGGGTGTGTGCGGGGAGCTCCCCCAGCCGCAGGGGCAGCCTGGCGGGGGGAATCTAACAAGGGGGCGGCGGAGGACGGGACGAGGGGGGGGAGCGGGACGCAACAGCGAAGGGGAGATGCCAGATGGAGGGAGTGAGAACGAGCCAGTCCCCAGCCACTGTCCCCCCCGCCCCGCCGTCACCCCCAGGTCAGGTCCCGTCCCCCCCGCAGGCCGGCCCGGGCCCTCACCCCCTCACCTGGGCGCTGCTCTCCGCCCCGCTCCCTCAGCCATCCATCCGCTCCGCGCACCCACCCCTGCCTGCCGCCCCCCTGGCTCGCTCCTCCTCCCCGCCCCTCGTTTCTGGGAACATCCCATTGGCACACACCGCTGTCCCTCACCGCGCCGCGGGGATTCGACCTGCTACGCCTGAGCTGACTGGATACCGAGCCTGTCACTCAGCGAGGAGGTGGGCGGGACCGACGCTCTAGGACTGAATTGTGGCTGGTGGAAAAGTGAGAGGAGGGGCGGGGTCTGGAGAGTGGGGCAGTTTGGTTGAGGCGCGAGCAGTGACGTGTCGGTCAAGGCTAGAGACGCCCGGAAGGGGCCGGCGGGCAGGGTGTCACGTGACCGGATTCGGAAGTGGTGCTGGCTAGGTGGGGCCTGCTGGTGGCGGCGGTCGGGGGGCGGTACCCTAGGACAACTTCCCGTGTCAGGGCCTGAGCCACGTGATCCATCCCGCTAGAGCGCCCAGTGTGGGCAGGGCCGCCTGGCCTGGCCTGGGGCCGCTGTGCGGGGCGGGCCCCTGGGCTCACTCCCCGCCCCCCCAACTTTCTGATCGCACAAAACTGAAAACCGTGGCCCTGCTCCCGCTCGCTCTCCCCCACACTCACTCATTCTCACTGGGATGGGGGGGATGGGGTGTGAGAGGGGACTCCAGGCTGGGGTGCAGGGGGTGTGTATGAGGGCTCCGGCTGGGGATGCAGCTCTGGAGTGGGGCCAGGGATGAGGGGTTTGGGGTGCAGGAGGGGGGCTCCAGGCTGGGACAGGGTTTTGGAGGGAGAACTCTGGGCTAGGGCAGGGGGTTGGGGTGCAGGAGGGGGTGTGGGGTCCTGCTGGCAGTTCAGATGGCTCCCAGGAAGTGGCCTGCAGCTCCTAGGCACATGGCACTGCCCTCATGCCTGCAGGCCCTGCCCCCCCAGCAGGGCCGCCTCCAGCTTTTTTGCCGCCCCAAGCGGCAAAGCGGGAAAAAGCTGCGATTGGCGGCACTTCGGCGGCAGCTCTACCGCACCGCTTTATTCTTCGGCGGCGGGTCCTTCCCTCCGACAGGGAGTGAGGGACCCGCCGCCGAAGACCTGGACGTGCCGCCCCTCTCCATTGGCCGCCTCAAGCACCTGCTTCCTGCGCTGGTGCCCAGAGCCGGCCCTGCCCCCCAGCTCCCATTGGTTGCGATTCCCGGGCTGCTGAGCCTCCCTGGCTGCCCATGTGGCTGCTTCGGGGAGCCACGTGGAGCTGGTGCAGGCAGGGAGCTTGCCTTAGCCCTGGCCCCTCAGCGCTGCCGACCAGACTTTTAATGGCCCGGTTGGCAGTGCCGACTGGAGCCACAAGGGTCCCTTTTCAACCGGGCGTGCTGGTCGAAAACCAGATGCCTGGCAACCCTAACCCAGCCTGCCCCTCACGGGACTGTTCTGCTAGGCCTGTGTGGGGCTGGCATCAGCACCTGGGCTCACTCCCCCCCATGGGGCTGTCTTGCTGTGTCCCTACAGGCAAGGCACCTGTATACAAGTCTAGCACACGCCCAGCAGGGCTATTTTGCTGTAATTGTAAAGGCAAAAATCACCCCCGACCCAGATAGTTACATGAGTACAAAATCTGTGTGTGGCCCAGACCTGAGGGTTCCATGCCACGACCCCCAGCTTTGTGCTCGCTGAACCCTTCCCTGTAACATCGAGGCACAGTCCTTAAGGGATTTCATGGGGACTCTGGCTCTCCACCCCTCTAAGGGTAAAAGCTCTCCATGGTTTTCTTGGGTTTGGGTGGTTGGTTTCTTTCTGGATTTATGTGGGTTTTTGGGAAGAAGGGGGCTGGTCAGAGGGATTCTTTCCTCTAGCTTCAGGTTTCCTGCTGCAGAGGGAGCTGGGCCCAGCTGCATATGCCAGGGTTTGTGCATAAGCCCACAATCTTTTTTTCCAAAGTTGGAGATAGTATAATAAACTAAAGCAGCAGCACTGAAATTACTCACCAGAAAACATTGTCAACTTTATTATCTTTTTCCATTTTGCTCCCTTTCTCCTTACATTTCCAACCCAGTCTCTCCATCTCCAGGCCATTTTCTTTTCCTTCTCATGTGTGCTGTTTTCACTTGTTGCAGAGTGACTTTTCTGTCCAGTTGTTACTTTTCTACAATGTTACATTGTCTCTTTCTCCCGACTCTCTCTCTCCTCACATCTAGGTACACTTCCACCAAATTGTGGATGCAACCAGTTGGAAAAGGGGGAACTCAAATGCCTGATGTAGTCATTCTGTATCTTTAAATAGATCTGATAGTCTACAGGCTATGTATTGCTGTGGATTAAATACAATTCTAGCAGCTGTAGTGGGACAACACCGAGTGACTATATGCTCACATGGCTCTCTGAGAAGAGGCTGGATTCCTGTGGATTTGCATATTTCTCAGACTGAAGGGGAAGTTTCAGGTGCGAGACTCCTCTGGAGTGCAGCATCTTCCCACCACAGCATGATGCAATGACTTTCTGGCAGTCTCAAAGTTATGTTGAGAGATGAGGAATATCTGTGAAAGATTGCCTCTTCTGTGAATCCCAGGAGATCTCTCACCCGCCTTGTCTCAGCCAAATTCTGCTCATTATACTCCTATAACTAGTCCCATTGACTTCAGTGTGGCTGCCTGTGTGAGCAGGATTTGACCCAGAGCTTTAATCATGCTAAAGGTAACACTGCAATAATTACACAACCATTTGCGACCATCTAGTGGCCAGTGCTACCTCCTATTTTATGTGGCGCACACTGCAACATTCAGCAAGCTACAAAAGGAGGCCACATAAAGGTGAGTTAGGGTCATGGGTAGGGTTTGGAAAGGGGGCAGGAGAGTCTGCCCAAGGACATGGCACAGCAGTGGTAGAACCCCTCCCTCCAAGCTACCCACAAACATCTTTAGGCTACAGATCTTAAATCTCCCATCAGTTACATATGTAAGAGAATTAAATCCTACTTTCCTCACCATACTTTCCCTTCTCTGTCCCCAACTCAGCTCCTGTCCACTGAAAGTGCATATGTGGTTGAGCATTTGTTCCACACTTGGGTTCTTGAAATCCTTACCCCTGGGATGGCTTAACTGAATCTCCTCTTTCCATTTTATTTTTGACAGCCTAGGAGACATTCCCACATACTCGCTGGCACAGCAGTGCCCTTGCAAACCCGCTGGCACCTCATGTTGTGCTGCTCCCTTCCTCAGTGCTTGTCTTGCTCTGATTGCTATGGGAACACACAGCAGCTAGGGTCCATTACCTTGTAACTATATGCAGAAACCCACCATCATCTCAGTGAAACGCTTGGTTCATTCTTTGGAACCTGTGAATTCCACATTGTTCACCTCTAAATAATGCAGCACTGTGTAGTGTACTGCAACAGAAAGCTGGAAGGCCCCCATTGACAGGCTAACAAAGGAGAAGCTTCTACTCCCTTTTCCTAGATAGGCGAGACCTGCTAGCAGTCAACAAGGCCACACTGAGAGGGAGAAGAATGCTACCCACAGTATTGGGTTTGTAGCCTTTTGTACCTGGTTTGCTTAGGCAGGGAGGGGAAGCCTGGTAATGAGCTTGTCTGCTGAACTCCACTGCATTACTGCTGCCTGCCTCTTGTGCATGCTGTAGCTCACTATGGAATTTGGCCTCCTTTGTCAATCAGCAGACCAGAGCTGTGAGCAGCTCAAGCAGCACTGGTGATTGATGGTGCATAGGTGAATAGGAAATAGCAGGCCTTGTCTGGAACAGAGGTCTTTGTCCAGAAAACTGAGAGGCCAAATATGGTTGGAAAGCTATTAGGGTTAGAGGGAAGGAGTTGGCTGGTACACTTGCCAGAAAAGCAGCAATACCTTCACCTGTTCTGTGCTTCATTAACTCTTCAAAACCCAGCTACTCATGCAGCCCAGACCACAATGAGGAGTATATTAGAACATGGAGTTTCCCTCAAATGACCCCTGTCGCTTTCATGGCCTTCAATCACTATCCAGCTGATGGTGGCCAGACTTCAGCCCAGTACCATTGGCCAGGGAAGTCTTGCTACATCCTTCTAGCAAGAAGTGTGTTTAAGCATGATAAACTAGAAAAGGTACTAGGTTACATGCCCAGTGTAACGCTCCTCCATGCTGTTTATTTCAGTTAAGGCATCATTAATTTATCATGTTAGCCCAAGAAGGGAGATTCCCATAGCCACGTTAATCTATATATGTATGATCAAACAATAGATGTGTATAACAGATTGCATATTGGAGAAAGGCAGTTAAATTTGGAACCAACATCCGTTCCATTGCCCACTTTTAGCCCCAATATAACTTTGAATTAGAAAATCAGTTTGGTCTGAAAACTGCCACGTTTACTCAGAAAGCAACAAAGGAAGTTTTTGCAAAGTTAGTCAAACTGTTTTTGAGTTACAGGCCATTAAAGTTACCCTGATCTGAATGCTGAATTGTCTATCATTTGTCTTCCTCCCTTTGGCTGAAAACAAGCTCATTACTGCCCCTTCAAACTTTCCATGGAGTTAAATCTCCTTGAAAACTCATGCACCTGCTGTAGTTAAAGATGTGCACATTTCTGAATTCCTGATAAGAACAGTATGGTTGCTTATTAAGTAGGCAATGTCAGATGTAGTGTCCAAAACTATTTCCTTGCTTTGAAAGGCTTGATTTGTGTCAATAATGGAATAGGTTAATATATTGTCATTTAGCAACCTTAACTGCTGTTAAAACAAAGGTTTTGTTTGTACAGTAAAGTAAGATTGTATACAATCTTTCAAAAATGTTCATTTTCAAAACACTCTCATATGAATCTGCCCCTTCTCTTCCCTGTAGCTTGCTCGAGAGAGTACGTAACATCCAGAAGTGGCTCTCTCTAGTATTACTTTGAGAGTGCTTTGTAGCAAGCCAAGAGAGTCATTTACATTATTTAGAGAAGCTTTAAGGGAAGTTCAAATTCTATTTCCATTTGCCTCCAGAATCAAGTTGTATTGAATGGTTTCCGAAATCTCCCCCAACTCCCTTCCCACATGTAGAGCCTTAAAGTTCCCAGATTGCAATTTAAGAATGACCCATCCACAGAAAAATGCATTTTTTTCCTTTTAACATTAACTTCAGTGCTCAGACAGAACCCATTGCAATTTTTGATGTTTTGTTCATTTTCATTTAATATTTCAGTGTGAAAATACTAGAGAAAAGTTTATCTGTAGACCAACCTCGGTTCTGAAAAACCAAGGGCTTCTTGAATTTTACAGATTTTTTCTGCCAAACAGAAATTTTACATGCAAGAACACTGTCTAGAACCAGGATTGCTCACCCTCCCTTTGTGTATACAGAGTATATATATATATATACACACACACACACATAGAGACTTACACACACATGAATTCACATATCCTGAGCTGACAAAGCAGTTTCACTGCAGCTACAACCAAGTAAGTGTACTTTGGCCAATACCATTCCACCTAGGCTGGGACAACGATTGCAGTAGAGATAGAGATGTCATGGCGACAGACTTGGAGCCTTTCATGTTAATTTAACAAGCTCTTTCTCTTCCCCAAGACGCACACTACCTACTTTAAGCAGGGCAATGGTGCAGCCCAGGTCTGTATGTTCTCCCATGAGTCCAGTAGAAACTGATTGTTCTCCCTTGTGTTGTCTGGATACAGTTTGGAACCTCATAATTTTGAATTATTTTTTAAATACCGCCAGTATGCATGGTGTCCCCACGGAAAACTGGCAGACACTAATTTTCAAAAGCATCTGATTGCTGAGACAAAAAGATACATTAAAAAACCTTACAACCCAACTACAGAGTTAAAGTGTTTCAATAAGTTTCCATTTCACTTCCTGACCTTGTTTATACAATTTCCCTTTGAAATTTCAGGAGCTTTCCCCAGCTCCAAACAGTATTTAAAAAAAACCACCACATTCTGCTGTTTAGGTTAGGAATTTGCTTCATCCTGATGAAAGTCGATGCTCTCCAGTATATCTACTGGATACAGAAAGGTGGCACTTGTCCAGGTCTTGTATTGAGGAAAGACCCAAAGTTTGCCAGTTGACAGAAAGAGCTTGACTGAAGCTCATTGGATAGTGGGCTGGGAGAGTCCCCTCTCTATATAAATTGATCTTGCCCCTAGATCAGCATGATCCAGTTTGTCTTCCAATTCTGCTTTTCAGCACAGCAGGAATTACAAAAACCTGACCTGAGATACAATATACAAAGAACTATAATCATTGAGGAATCCAACAGTTGTGGCGCAATCTACTTTAGAGACTCCCATCAGCTCCACAAAGCTACAGCAAAACGTGGATTACAAAACCATTCTTCCTGGGGTATCGAGGGAAATGGCACAGGAAAAGGGTATACAAAACAGTACAGGCACAGGTCTGTTACACTCTATAAAACAAGCACAGAGAACCTGGCTTTTTAAAACTCACAAAGGTGTTAAAAATCCAGACTTTTCCAGAGATTTCCATCCACGCTCTCAATGTGACACAAAACCAGTGTCCAAGTGGTGCTTACAATGGTGATTAGTGGGGAAATGCACAAGCCCCTTGGCAGAATGGGTCCTGCCCTTCCCTAGGTCACAGGGGCACATGTAGCAGCCAAGGATGACACCCCCCTTTGGTTGTGGTTCAGTGCCTCAAAGCAGCCTTCTGTTTGGCAGGGGATGCGTGAGGAGAGGGCAGTCTATCTACTGAGGAGGAGCTGCTCAGGGTGGACTGAAGGTAAACGGTCTTGTGAAAGAGTCTGTTGCTGAGGAAAACCACCAAGGAGAAGAGACGCAGCTGGAAATGGCTGAAACACAGAACAAATGCTGTGAGCTCCCATCCCAAAGTCTCAATTGGTGTCTCTTGCACACATACGTGCGTGCGCACACACAAACACAGTAATATAATAGTGCAGCAAGAAGCTCCCTTTGTCCATTTTTATATTTTGCTTAGTATATTCTAGGATAATGAGTGTCTTCACAACACAGATTAGTAGATACACTCTGACAAAGAGTAAAGGGCTAATGCAGGCACAGTTATCATACCCACCCCCCAGGATATGCAGGATGCCTCCATTCCATCCTTGTATCTACATAGGGAGGACAAAGCAGACCCAATTATTCCAACCTTGGGGTTAAGTCTGTCTTGAAAAGCTTGAAGCTGCAGATAAGAGCTGAGCTGATGGCTGCCCAGGAATTTGGCATACAGGGAGGGTGACATAAGAGGATTTCAGTTCAGTGCCAGTCTATCAATAACCTCAGAGAACCTTTCCCTTCCCAATAACGCACCCTTTTGAAATGTTAACACAATGTCCTCTCTGTTAATAAAATCCTGTTTAATTTCCCTTATTTTAAATTAATGAAGGTGTCCCAACACTATTGTTCTTTCAGCATTACATGACCAATATGTTCAGAGATGCACAAGGGCACCCCCTGTCAGTTCGTCCTGCATCTAGCATTATCATGAGTTCCCTAAGGAAAATACTTACTATGCTTTCCCAGGTGTCTTTGCTTCATTGGCGCTGATGATAAATAGAGGGAAAAGAATGGAGAACAGGCAGCCACTGCAAAGAGAAGAAGGCACATTGAGCAAAAACCCAATTACTATAAGTTGGTGTCATAATAAGGTTACACAGGAAAATGACCTCCCACGCAATGGAAGCTGATTTCAGGACATCTCTTTGCAGGGAGTGGAGAAGGATGAAGTGAAGCACCATTAAACATAGGGGAAATCAAACAGCCCAACCAAGGGCCGCACTGAATTTGTATAAATGGAGCAGATGGCACCTGTCACAATATTTATAGGGAAACACATTGTGCAGAGACTACATTTTCCGGCAGCTCAGATCAAGAGAGAGTATCATGTGCTGGGATCTGTAGCTTCCATAGGCTGCACCTGCATATTAAACAGAGATTGCTGTGGGCTTCATGGGACTATTACTGCAACCATCAGCACTTCACTGCAGCTTTAAGGGAGACAATCTCAGTCACATAGAAGACGAGTAAAAGGTGTGGCACTGACAATGTAAATAAAGGACAAGTAACTCCAGTAGGATCTGGGCATGTTTAAATCTTTCCCAGCTGGGATCCACTGCAGTGTTTTTTTTAAGTATTCAGTGAACTTTCGGAAGAAGAGACAGATACACAGCTTGACACTGGAATTGGCTTTTACCTCCCACATATATGCTGTCTCAGTGTTACCTTAGGCAGGGCCGACACAGTTAGAAATGCAGCTCATCACAGAGAAGCTTGTCTGCATCAATAAATCGTGGCCCCGGCTAGCTCTACTTACTGCTCTGCATTATCAGTATAAAAGAAAACATGTCGCTAACGTTGGCTCATTCCAATCGGATGGGAGAAGGTTACAGCAGAGTCAGAGCAGGACGAGAAATCATAAAGCAAACAGCAATGACATCATCTCAGCAGAGAGAAGATTTCTGAGCAGTGAGAGGATTTATGAGCTTTTCCCAGCCACTGTGCCTCCAGAATGGTCAATACAGTGGGGCAGGAAGTAGGGGAGATTCTACTATCCAAATATGTCTCATAGTTGTAGTGCAGATTCTTCCACCGAACTGCCATACATTTCTGATTTTAATGGAAAAACCTTCCTTATTCCGAAATGTACTTTTCCCTCCAACTACTTATTAGCAGAGCTATTTTCCTATGGTGCTGTGGAAGCAGATATACTCCTCTGATCTGCAGGGGTTGGGGAAAGGTACACTTCTCTGGTGGTCTCTTGGAGGGTGGGAATTTCGGGTGGTATTTGGGGGACATGTTACCTCTGCATTCATCACCCTCAAAGCAAGGACGCCCAGTGCTCCCAATTTACAGTGAAAGTCACCTGATGATGTAAGAAGACTGCATTGCAGTGAGAAAAGCCAGCGGTAAACCAAATCCAAAGTAATAGGGCCAGTTCCTCTCAATGTTGGATAACCGTTGATGCATTTCAATTCCTAATAAAAACACAAGTTAACGTACAGAAATTTAAGGAACTAAGGCAGGAAAGTTTTGGATAAAGAGCATGTGTTGTCACTAAATCTCATATTTCTAGAGTGCCAGGCATCCTGAATGATCCCAAAGTAATTTATAAACTACATAAGGGAGCTGTAGTGGCCATTCCATAGTTAAGGTTGCAAACAAGTTTCTATTATAAATTAGATTTGGGCTCTACCCTATAAAATCCACAAACAAAAGAATATCAGCCTCAAAAGTGGTGAGACGACAGTAGAATTTTTCTATCATGCTTCAATAAAATCTGACAAGGGATCCCTGATTTACAACACCATAGAAATAGAGGCGTTCTTTAGAGTCTAAAAATCTAATTGTTTTGCCGCTTTTGTAGTAAAAAACAGAATATAAACTTGGTTTACTGGACCCACTGAGTTGATAAGACAAAAGGCACAAGACAAAAAGCAGTTGATTAAACTCCAAGTTTAGATAACATCAAGACTTCAAAGAGTAACCTCAGAAAAGCTGGTCAGCTCAGTTAAAATATGGAGGACTATGCTTTTTAAAAAAAATATAGTAGGTTTCTACCTTCCTCCCCACTGCTTTTTTTAAACTTTCTTGCAAAGGTTTTTCCCCTTGATAAAAATCACATCTACCATCATTGAAATGCAGACACATTTGGAATAAATGCGGCAGTAATTTATCAGTGGACTGTAAAAATACAGAACACCTACGGTGTTAAATGAAGAATCTAATTTAGATTATGAGCTTCCTGTCTTTTTATGCTTAAAATGCCCTGCAGCATATGGTGTGATGCAAAATAACGCTATGTTCGGCTGAAACTTCACTAATAGTTGAAAGTAGGTGGCAAAATTAAGCTATTCCAATTGTAAAACTGAACTAACACTCCTCTTGTGAAAAGTAACATGGGATCTTTTATCAGCACAAGTTGTCAAGGCATCTCTCTCTAATCTGAAAGGAAAAAGATACCATCATTTCTGTTTTTCTTCTATTACCTTTGCTGGAGAAGGTTAAACAATTAAAACAATTTTACCATAGCTGTGAGAGAAGTAAATGTTCATGTTCTGCATGTCTGGATATGTGCATTACAGGGCAAGAGATGGCCTGGGCCTACCTGACATTCATCATCAGGCTCCTTCCCAATCCAGAGCTCTAGCATTAGAAACGAAAGTTCTCTTTTCTTCTAGTGTTTTTTCTCTAGCTGAATTTAGAATTCAAATGGTTCCAATGATGGTAAGATTGCCTCTTTGGATTTAGTTCCGGTTTGACTTAATTTCATGGAGTGAAAAATATTTGGAGCTGAAAAACTATTACACAAGACAACCTTGTTTTTTCCCTGGAACTAAGAATTCTATGGTACACTGCAAACCAAGTCAGAAGGGGACCAAATCCAAGGCTTTCAAGTGAGAGCCACCAGGAGAATTTCAGACTGCATCTGGCCCTCAAACAAATGCTTATTATTCTACTCATCTTCCCTGCCCTGCTTCAAACACCATGTGACTATTTCTCATCTCTGCTATAGCCTCAATGAATAAGCAGGCAAGAGATTCAGGACAGCACAACCAGAGTGTTCAGTCACAGAAAAACAGAGAAGGGCAGTAAGTCATCTATAGTGGCCCCTTCTCAGCCAGTGTTAAATGGATTGTGAAATGATGTATTCACCCCCCTGGTGTCTGTACTGCTCTGTGTGTTGCACTCACACCTTGATGCCATAAAGGTGTGGAGTCAAGATCCCTATCAGGATTTGGATTCACACAGCAATGGAACATGCGCCAGAGAAGGGTTGGCTGTGACGTCAGAGGTGTCAGACTTCAGACAAGATGCTGTAGTCCCATCTGCCCATCTCTGGTGACTGTTTCAGGTGGAAATGTTCCCATAGCACCTTCTGAAGAAAGTCAGGGATAACATGCCAGTGTTGCAGCCAACATTCCTCTCTCTCAATAGAACAGTCTCTTGGACCACTAGTGGTATGGTTGATCCATTGCCTATGCAGTCCCCATAATAGCAGGATCTCACTCCCAACTATGAGGTGCTTTGGGGTGCTGCTCTGTTTTATTCATCTTATTGACGTGTCTCACCCTTGGGCAACACCTCAGCTCCTACACTCAGGCCCATTACTGAGAACTAACATCCAAATGTGAATAAACAGGCGAGACCATTTCATAGAGTAGTACAGGTGAAAATCATCTCCTAGTTAAATCTCTCTTGTGTAAACAGCACAATAAATCGATCAGACTAGTAAGGTTTAATGCTCTGAAAAAACAAATTTGCAAATACAGCAGAGGTTCATTCTCTAAAGAGAAGACCATATTCCATACTCTTGAGGGGGGGGGGGGAGGAAGAGAGAGAGAGAGATCACTTGGTAACATCCCAAGTTACTTGTCTGGATAAAGTGTGTTTGAAACTGGATCGTCTGCCTATCGGGGAGTTTATGCATTTAAAATATTTCCAGCAATGCAGAATGTCCCCAGACACATGCTGTTAGCCTTGGAAGCGAAGGGTAGCACTAACCTTTATTAAACCAGCGATACTCAAAGCAGTACAGGGAGTAGAGCAGCGACATGTGCAGGAGGCTAACCAACTGGCCAATGATATCAATTGGGAAGAGGCTCACAATCATCCCCTGCAGAGGAAGAGAAGAAATTGATTGAGTTTGCTTTCTGCAGTGGTGGATTTATGTACAGCACAGCAGGAACACAATACATTTATCTTCACCCTAGAGAGTGATATGGGAACACATCTAGAGAGGACCTTGCTTTCTTGTAGTTTTAATTTTATTCCCCCCTGCCCTCCAATAGGACCCTCCGAACCCCACCTCCCTTCTAGCAAAGCTCATTCCGTCACTTTGGGATCATCAATCAATTTGGCCACAATTCTCTGCATATAACAGTTTCCTGGTCACAGCTCAGCCCTCCAGCCAAGAGGCTTTCTCTTCCAAGGCTGTCACTAATGCCAACAGCTGCATTCGAACAGCAGAATGGTTTGGCATCTCCCCCTCAGCATTTCACAGCTAATATGCACTTGGTTCTCTACTGACCCAGATACAGAACCCAAGAAAGGTCTAATCTCACCTGGATGAGGAACAGTGCTTGCAGTAAGAGGTTAAATAGCATGTCAGCAATGATTTTGCTGACACTGGAAAAGGGCTGGGGCTTTCTTCCGGAAACCTCAAATGCCAAATCTGCGATGTCCTGGAATAGAGAAACACATTTCAGGGAAACTAATTTACAAAGACAATTAACACGAGTGACTGCACTACTGATCTGCAGTCAGTACACTTTCAGGATGCAATCTTGTCTTTTACTGATGCAGTTACAGCTTTAGCTCAGCAGCTTATTATATGTAGTAATAAGGGTTTGCACTTTTCATTCAAGGGGCTCAGAGTACTTTAGAAACCTGGGTATCATTAACCCCATTGCTACAAATGGAGAAACTGAGGCACAGAGTCCAAAGTCATACAGTAAGCCAGTGGCAGAGCTGAGACTAGAACTCAGGTCTCCCAGTCCCTTTCTCTAATCACATCACCATGCGGACTCCATTGCATATTTTCCAAACATACTGTCAATCAAATAACGGTGGCAAGAAAAAGAACAGTGGTCATTTCTCCCAGAAAGCAGCAAGCCATCTCCCCATCATCATGAAACACAGTGCACATATTCCACAGTGCACCTGCCAACGCACTCAACACGAGCAACTACCACACATCACATCTGGAACAATAACCTTTGTGTAGAAATGTTCCTTTTATGGCATTATACATAACAGAGCACATGGCCTTCCACACTTTGCCCAAATAAGGGCCACGCGAGCAGCTTGTTTGAGCCAGAAGGCCTTATCTAATACATCTGAAATAAAGCAGGTTACGGCTCATTTACAGTGCCAGTCTGTGGAAACTACATGTTCCAGCATGCAATGTTCCATCTCAATCTGATTGGTCACCCTCCATACTAAAAATAAAGAAAGCTGTGGGTTGTACCCTTGCTCTATGGTCTTAACTGACCCACCCGTAACACAGCATATACTTTGTCACTTGTTTAATGTAAACTCCTGCTCCCACAGCTAACAAGGCTGATGTGAATCACCACAAATATTAGTTTACTGTAAAAAAAAAAAAAAAAAAAAAGACCAAAATGTTACACATCATCCTCACCTACCTGAAACCAGATGGCATTGACGACTTTACTGAGCACAAAGAGAGGAAGGACCCAAAGGGCACCGAAAATAGAGGTGAGGATAAATTCCAGCCAAGACCAGACATCACCATGTAGTGAGGGGTCACCTTCAAAATAAGAATAAAGTCCCCATCAGCGACATGCACATGGGATTCTCTTCATTTCAGACTGCACAACCTACAGTTACAATGGAAAAACAGCTGACAGCAGCCTCCTTTGTACAGATGTAATATTCTGGTTCTAAACTACAAAAAGGGAGATAGGAAATGGACCTTCCTGGTTTTATCTACTTCCCTTCCTTACAGACCCATTTTCATGCACCTGCTCTTTATTTACTTCTAATAATATCCTAGCAGCAGTACTTCCATAGGGAACCAGTGGTTTAATCCTATGGGAACATATGCTTTGGGACTGCCAAAAAGCATCCTGCTAGTTCAAAAGCAATGGCTTTCCATTTCTTGTGGTATAAGCAGGAACATAGTTTCCTCTTCCATCATTCGGAATAAGGTTTCTGGGTTTGACATTTATTTGCTGAAAACATATATGGATGGGAAGAGAAAGCATTCTGCAACTAAAATGTCATGCAGCAGACACATGGGAAGACAGCTCTCGCCTATACCTCAAATACTGTTTTGAACAGATGTTATCAAAGCTGTGTGTTTTGGTTCTCAGGAGATGAGAGGCCCAGAACACCCAGGGAAAAAATGGGGTTCTCCTTTGTTTTGATGGATAACTCTGTAAGAGGTTTCTGATACTTGTCGTGAGATTCCGACCTCTCTGCTCCTCAAGTGCTCACTCTCATCAGCATTCTGTTCCCTGCTCTGCCTGAACACTCAGAGTGGGAAAAGGAAAAAAGAAGCAACAATTACAGCATGCACATCATGAGCAGCCCAGACATCTGAACAATGGGGAAAGCTCACCCAGCAACAGGAAGAAAGGGACCGAGATGAAAGTAAAAGGACAGAATGGAGTAAGGCAAAAGGGTAGAGAGCGACAGCAAGAGGGAAAGGAGATGGACAAAGATGTGGGGGGAGGCAAGAGAGAAGAGGGTAGGACACAAAGAAAAGGGGAAATAGTGTAGAACAGAACTAGAGGATGGGAGAGACAGACAGGTCAGGAGACATAGGGTAAGGGCAAGACATTTCCCTGTTTAGATACTTATATGGCGTCCATCACTGTAGTGTTAGAGGACCTCCCAAAAATTAAAAACAGTCAATATCACTGACTGTATCTCCCTTTCTTCCCAAAAAGTTATTTGTTTAGATAGTTGGAGCTTTTGTGTGTTTGGTTGTGTTATGTGAGAAGAACTTACTCAGGGACAACGCAACCAAAGATCCATTTTCCCTGAATTTTCAGTGTTCTCCGAGCCCCAAAACACTTGGCAGCCCTACTTTTAGCTTGCCTCACATCAGCAATTATTGGGCATGCCTGTGGCTGTTCTGGATATATGCTGAAGCTCCTCCTCACATGACAGGAAACTGGAAGCAATGTGACTGTATCACATTGCTAACAAACAGACTTCCACTGATACTAAGAGGCAGACCCCTCAACGCCTCCTGGCATTCGCCCCCAGAATTCAATACATGTTACTATTCCCATGCACTGAGTTTTAACATGTTGGATTTTACATTTGCTTTCAGTATTAAGGCTTAATTTTAATGGTTTTAATAAGAATCTGAGGACCACGAAAATGAGTGGAGACTTTTCCTGTTAGTGTGAATAGTAATACATAGAATTTGCGGTCCATGCCACTTAACTTAAAAAGCACTTTACAACATTTAAATTAGGACTCTTGCAAAATATAAAATGAATTGTCTGGGATAAGAAGTGTTAACAGCTTTAGACTTTACTGGCTGGTAAGAGAATACACCAATTAAAAAACAACTCATCCCATGTCTAATGGTAACTTTCTATGTTACATATTGTGAACTCCATGAGAAGCTACATCCCCAATAAAAAGGAGGATGTACAGCTTGTGATGAAATTCACTCTGAACAGTATTTAAATGAAAGTACAGGTCTGTCGCATCTTAGGCGCATTTAACATGTGCGATTTCAGCTTTATGCGGTCGGCAAAAACAAGAAAAAAACGAAAAAAAAGAGAAAAATAACAATTTAAATACTGTTTCTGTAGTGCGGGCGATTCCGCCCGCCATTACACTCAATGTAATTTTGACTATACGCGGTTTTCGCTTTAGGCGCTGACCGCGGAACGTAACCCCAGCGTAAGATGAGACAGACCTGTAATTACAAACAGAAGCAGGATTCCCACATGGAGAAAAAATAACTGGGAAGCTGGGAATGGGCGACAGGGGATAGATCGCTGGATGATTACCTGTTCTGTTCATTCCCTCTGGGACACCTGGCATTGGCCATTGTGGGAAGACAGGATACTGGGCTAGATGGACCTTTGGTCTGACCCAGTTTGGCCATTCTTATGTAACTAGCTTAATACTAAAACATAGGGTTCCAAAAAAAAGTCTTCCCCGCTTCCCAGTCTGTTAGCAGAACTGCCCATCAATCTTTCTATCTGATACACAATCATGCTAATCAAGTCATTGGAACATTGTTTAACCTTGTCTAAGTGTGCTTTTTAAGGCTGATATGTCAGTTTTCACAAGAGAAAAACAAGAAAGAAAGAAAATCTGGCTGAGATTTTCAAAGAAGCTTAAAGAATGTGGATGTCCAATTCCCATTCATTTTAATGGGACCTGAGCAGCCAAATCCCATAGTTTTGGAAATTATGATCTGAGTCAGTTCACTAAAGAGGATGTGGCAGCATTAATGCATGAAACACACAGGAAGAGGAGGGCACAGCCCACACTGAGTGGGTCGAATCCTGAGTTGTACTGAGCCCTTACATCCCTCACTCAAGTCAATGGGAGCTGCAGATGCTCAGCATCTCTAAGGATTTTGCCCTCAGTTAAATACCCGAGAGAGGGAAATAACTCAAGGATGGAGAGGTGGGATGTGGGGGCACTTGGGGGCAGAGTCTCCTTAGTCTTCTACACAGATGCTGATAATCATTTAGCCTGAGGAGAGCTGATGTCCTAGAACTCTTTAAAGAAACAAATTATATACTTACCAATTATCTGTGCTGTGACTGACTGAAGTACAGGTATAAATACTCGGTAAAACAAGAGGAGACTAAGCTAAAGGAAAAAGGCAACAAGGAAACATAAAAGTGGTTTTGTTAATGACATTTACAGGTTCACTTCTATTACTCTTATCTCTATCCATCAACCCAATCTGCAATCACTCCAGAAACTCTCAACTGCCTCAAAGTGTCCATCTCCTGCAGGAGCCCTACTAAAAGTACCATCTTGTCTGACTGCACTGCCATTGCCACGCTCAATGGCTTTGGCAAACTGAGAGGCTGTTTCATATTTGGCACCTAAACACCTCAGCTTCAGATGGGGCAATAACTTTAATCTACAGTGACAAAGATCCATAAACACTGATTTAAAGGCATATTTCATGCAGGCACTGTGCATTCTCTATTTAATAGCAAAATGTTTGCCTGCCATCTATTAAAAATTAAACACCATGACCCATCAATGCAGAGTGCTGAAAGATCGCTGCTCTACTTAAATACAACCAAAATATATAATTGAACTTTTTCCTTTCAACATTTCCATGTTGATTCCTCACCCATCATGACAAAGTCTAATGGAAGATGAAAAGAAACAAGTGATGTATTAGGCTGCAAAGCGCCTATTACAATCATGAATAAACCCTACCAAACTCATTAACAGCTATTTGGAAAGCTGACCTGAGTAAATGTAATATTCGATTCAGTGGAGCAGCACTACAGACTTCATTTGATCAGCAGGTGAACAAGCAGCATTTGGAACTTGAGAAACAGACTCCAGATTAATATAATGGTCTGTTTAGGGAATACAGTAGTTCAACTATATATTTTAAGGAGGGTCCCCCTTTATATAAAACATCAAAACTTAGAAACTTACTGGTTTCTCTCAATTCATAATGCCTTCCAGCTTAGCCGGGCAGCCATGCTGACATATCACCTTTAAAACCATAAAAGCACTGAAGCAGTGCACTGGTTTAAACTGGTGCTTCAATTTTTAAGTTAGGAAATAAAAAAAAATTACACTTACCCAGAATACGCCTCCATTCCATGCACAACATTGAAAAATCCGGCTTACTATCCGAGGTTCACTGGAGAGCAATAAAACACATGCATGTGAGAATATCACTGTAGCTTCTTCTCTTCAAAACAAATTATCCCCAGCATCCTGGGTCACTGAGAACCACTTTTATACAATATCTTAAATAAGAATGTGCTGGATGCCTTCAAAATATATATACCACCACCTTAATTCTAGTAATATAATGTATTAAGTCAGCAGCACTGTAATTCTCCAACGATTCACCACACAAACTCATGACATATGCTCACTGCAACACACAAGTTAATTTTTCAACTCTTATGGAAAACTAATGCTGTTGCATCAGAAAGTCCATTTCAACATAGTGTTAATTCCCAGCAGAAACTATTTTAAAATGGAATTAAAATTGAGATTATATATCAGTAATTTAGAGTAAAAGACTTTACAAGGATATTGTAATTATTCCAAGAACAAGCATTAGAAATCCAGGAAATTCAAAGTTAAAGGGTCAATACAAAAATCCAAAATGTTAAGGAATGGAAATGCACAGTTAAAACATCCCTGCAGTAACTATTGAATTATGATTAGTGCATAACTGTATCTGCAGTCTCTCCACTGTAATAAGAGTACATGGCCTTCGTCCGTTAGTGCCTCTCCAAAGTTCTTCCATCGGACCTCAGAGATTCCTAGGAGATGCCAGGTGTATTGTTCCATTTCGTACGCGAGTTCTTTCAACCTCCCTATTTGTCTCAATGTCCTTACATTCCATGTGGCTATGATGATGTTATCTCTTCCATGGATCCTCTGCTGTGTTGGGGTTACACCAATAGTATACTTGTCATGTCCGCCCTGGTGGGAGACGGATGGCGCAGTCATTATTAATCTGGGCTGCGACCAATCCAGTATGGACATGGTTGACTTGCCCATCATATGGTGTGTCTTGGGCAAATTTCTAACCTGGAGGAGCCCATCCCTCTGCAGGCGGCCCCCTTTTAGTCGCCTCTTACGACATGCAGGAGGAGCAGTGGGCCTATTCTGTCCCCGGACCCACAGGGGGAAGTGGAGAGGACAAACATGTCAACGGCGTAGGATTTCTTGTGCATAAAGATATAAAGAATTCAGTATTGGGATGCCACCCAATATCCAGCAGGCTTATTTCCATCTGTTATTTCCAGCAGCTGGTCCTGTAACCCACCAGAGGAGAGGCAATTCTTGATTTAGTCCTAAGTGGAGCACAAGATCTGGTCCAAGAGGTGAATATAGTTGAACTGCTTGGTAATAGTGACCATAATATAATTAAATTTAATATCCCTGTGGCAGGAAAAACACCACAGCAGCCCAACACTGTAGCATTTAATTTCAGAAAGGGGAACTACACAAAAATGAGGAGGTTAGTTAAACAGAAATTAAAGGGTACAGCGCCAAAAGTGAAATCTCTGCAAGCTGCGTGGAAACTTTTTAAAGACACCATAATAGAGGCTCAACTTAAATGTATACCCCAAATTAAAAAACATAGTAAGAGAACCAAAAAAGAGCCATGGTGGCTAAACAACAAAGTAAAAGAAGCAATGAGAGGCAAAAAGGCATCCTTTAAAAAGTGGAAGTTAAATCCTAGTGAGGAAAATAGAAAGGAGCATAAACACTGGCAAATGAAGTGTAAAAATACAATTAGGAAGGCCAAAAAAGAATTTGAGGAACAGTTAGCCAAAGACTCAAAAAGTAATAGCAATTTTTTTTTTTTCAGTACATCAGAAGCAGGAAGCCTGCTAAACAACCAGTGTGGCCACTGGATGATCGAGGTGCTAAAGAAGCACTCAAGGACAATGAGGCCATTGCGGAGAAACTAAATGAATTCTTTGCATCGACTTCATGGCTGAAGATGTGAGGGAGATTTCCAAACCCAAGCCATTTTTTTTAGGTGACAGATCTGAGGAACTGTCCCAGATTGAGGTATCATTAGAGGAGGTTTTGGAACAAATTGATAAATTAAACAATAAGAAGTCACCAGGACCAGATGGTATTCACCCAAGAGTTCTGAAGGAACTCAAATGTGAAATTGCAGAACTACTAACTGTAGTCTGTAACCTATCATTTAAATCAGCTTCTGTACCAGATGACTGGAGGATAACTAATGTGACGCCAATTTTTAAAAAGGGCTCCAGAGGTGATCCCAGCAATTATAGGCCTGTAAGCCTGACTTCAGTATCAGGCAAACTGGTTGAAACTATAATAAAGAACAATATTGTCAGACATATAGATTAACATAATTTGTTGAGAAGAGTCAACATGGTTTTAGTAAAGGGAAATCATGCCTCACCAATCTACTAGAATTCTTTGAGGGGGTCAACAAGCATGTGGACCAAGGGGATCCAGTGTACTTAGATTTTCAGAAAGCATTCAACAAGGTCCCTCAACAAAGGCTCTTACACAAAGTAAGCTGCCACTGGATAAGAGGGAAGGTGCACTCATGGATTGGCAACTGGTTAAAAGATAGGAAACAAAGGGTAGGTATAAATGGTCAGTTTTCAGAGTGGAGAGAGGTAACAGTGTCCCCCAGGGATCTGTACTGGGCCCAGTCCTATTCAACATATTCATAAATGATCTGGAAAAAGGGTAAACAGTGAGGTGGCAAAATTTGCAGATGATACAAAATTACTAAAGATAGTTAAGACCCAGGCAGACTGCAAAGAGCTACAAAAGGATCTCTCAAAACTGGGTGACTGGGCAACAAAATGGCAGATGAAATTTAATGTTGATAAATGGAAAGCAATGCACATTGGAAAGCATAATCCCAACTATACATATAAAATGATGGGGTCTAAATTAGCTGTTACCACTCAAGAAAGAGATCTTGGAGTCATTGTGGATAGTTCTCTGAAAACATCCACTCAATGTGCAGCGACAGTCAAGAAAGCTAACAGAATGCTGGGAATAATTAAGAAAGGGATAGATAATAAGACAGAAAATATCATATTGCCTCTATATAAATCCATGGTACGCCCACATGGATGCCCCATCTCAAAAAAGATATATTGGAATTGGAAAAGGTTCAGAAAAGGGCAACAAAAATTATTAGGGGTATGGAACGGCTTCCGTATGAGGAGAGATTAATAAGACTGGGACTTATCAACTTGGAAAAGAGATGGCTAAGGGGAGATATGATTGAGGTCTATAAAATCATAACTGTTATAGAGAAAGTAGATAAGGAAGTGGTGTTTACTACTTCTCATAACACAAGAACTAGGGGTCACCAAATGAAATTAAATAGGCAGCAGGTTTAAAACAAAAAAAAGGAAGTATTTCTTCACACAACGCACAGTCAACCTGTGGAACTCCTTGCCAGAGGATGTTGTGAAGGCCAAGACCATAACAGGGTTCAAAAAAGAACTAGATAAATTCATGGAAGATAGGTCCATCAATGGCTATTAGCCAGGATAGGCAGGAATGGTGTCCCTAGCCTCTGTTTGCCAGAAGCTGGGAATGGGTGACAGGGAATGGATCACTTGATGATTACCTGTTCTGTTCATTCCCTCTGGGGCACCTGGCACTGGCCACTGTCAGAAGACAGGATACTGGGCTAGATAGACCCATGACCTGACTCAGTAGGGCTATTCTTATGTTCTTATGTCTAAAGGCAGTACCGTTCAATATCACAGTGGTACAAGTCTACACCCCTACAACAGACTATGACGATGAGCAAATTGAAGATTTTTACAATCAGCTCCAAGACATTATCGATACGGTACACAAGAAAGATATCCTGATGGTACAGGGAGATTGGAATGCTAAAGTGGGTACCTAAGCACAGGCAGATTGGCGAGATTACTGTGGCCCTTTCTGTAATGTGGTAACCAATGAGAGAGGACTGAGACTTTTGGAATTTGCCAGCTATAACAATCTGGTTCTTGCAAACACATTAGGAGCACATAAAGCATCCAGACAATCAACATGGCACGCACCTGACGGTCTACATCACATTCAGATCGACTACATCATGGTGCAAAACCGATTTTGTTCTGGGATCAACAGAGCTAAAACAAGGAGCTTCCCCGGTGCTGATATTGGAAGTGATCAAGACCTTGTGATGCTATAACTTTTGGTTGTGGCTAAGGAAAAATCATCAGGCCAAAGCTCACCAGAATCAAGTTTGACTTACAAAGACTCAGAGACCGAAGCATTGCAGAGTCGTTCCAAGCAATGATTGGTGGAAAATTTGCCCCGCTGCTTGCTCTAGAGGAAGACGTAGAAACAATGAACGACAATTTCAACGCTGTAATGAATGAGGCAGCAATGGACATTCTTGGGAAACACCGTAAGAAGACAAAACCTTGGGTCACAAATGAAATACTACAAATGTGTGACATTAGAAGAGAACTCAAGAGAGACAAGAACAGCACTAAGGGAGCTGATAAATACAGAGCGATTGGCAGAAATATCAAGAAAGGAATGAAGGTGGCCAAGGAGATAGGGATAGAAAAACAATGCTCTAAAATATAATAATAAAAATAGCAAACGAGCCTTCCAGATTGTAAAAGATCGACCAAAGCCAACGTAATTGAAGACAAAGAAGGGAACAGTCTTACAGAAGAAAGGGACATCATCAATAGGTGGACAAACTACTGCTCTGATCTATACAACCACTAGACAAATGGAGATCCTAGTGTCCTAGACAGCCCAGATTCAACAGAGGAGGATGACTTTCCAATACTGCGTGAAGAAGTGGAGACAGCTGTGA
Organism: Platysternon megacephalum; assembly: GCA_003942145.1. Classification (NCBI taxonomy): domain Eukaryota; kingdom Metazoa; phylum Chordata; order Testudines; family Platysternidae; genus Platysternon; species Platysternon megacephalum. The sequence continues at coordinate 1,617,047 of QXTE01000097.1, forward strand.
AATCACTCAAGAACAGAAAGGCTACAGGTATTGCTAAGCTCTTGGCCTCAATGATATCTTGTGGAAGTCACTGCTAAGAGGTGCCTTATGTAAAAAGCGTATCTCCTTTAATCCATTTTACATTTATTACCTTTCTGTTTCAATGACAGTTGGCTCATGAATCCAGTTTTAGTATTTCAGAGACATCCAGTATTTAAGAGAGATTCTGACCCCATGGACCTTCAGGTAGTATGTCCCTACTATTAAGGGGCATATTTTCATCCCAATGCATGGAGAGGTAAGCATGGAAATCCCCACTCACCTCAAACTCCCTCCTATCTGGACTACTCTGAAATATCACATATGTGGACAAATCTTCTGGCAGATTGTTCCCAATTCAGCGAGACTTTCAGTTTTCCCAGTCATTTAGGACCTCCATAGTCCTAGTCAGAACCATTCTGCTTACAAATGATTTTCTGTCTCCCTGTCCTCAGTAGATGGTAGATTGAGAGGGCACAAACAAATTCATTTGTCTTTAACACTTAAGCTCCTTTACTCACTTCTCCAGCTTCCTCTCCTCACTCTGAGCTCTCCGCTGGGCGAGCACGCTGCTTGCTCTCCTTTTTCTCTGCTCTTCTCTTTTCTGTTGGATCCGGGCATCTAGCTTGGAGATTGTGCAGATCCCCCAGATGGAGTCCTTAATTCCCTGCAGACACAAGGAAACAGCACACCCAAATTCAACATACTTTGGACAGTCAAAGTAAAAGTTACAAGGGACACTGTCAACTGAAAAATCATCTTCATAAAAATTACATATCTGTAATCCCCTATATTATAGAAACTGAAGGAATTTTACAAATCTCTTCATTATGATCACTGAGTCAGTTTACTTTTGCACGCTGCAGTCAGCTAGGGACAGTAAAAAATGGCAGTTTCACTTTCTGGTGCATGCACTGGCCTAAACTTCTGTCTTTGGGTTACAAACTCTCCAGGGGAAGGTATGAATTATAAAACAGTTTTCCTTGCATTTATTTTATGTTAACATTTCTTTCATATTGGCCTTTCAAAAAAAAATTTGTAAACAAGACCTACATTTCAGGGGTACTAAATTGTGCAGTGGTTTCCCTTTCAAGGAAAATCTCTCAGTTTAGGCGGGTCTGAGAGACTTATATATAAAACTGATGTATATAAAACTGCAGGTGTGCATAGCATTTTAAAAGACAAGGGCCCAGCCTCAAGGAGCTCAGTCTAGTGTAGACAGACAATTAATGAAGATAACGTGTCACAGTAGTGGGATAACAAAACAAGGAAGTGGAGGAAATGCTCCTGAGACAGCAATTTTGGCACATGCTAAAAATAAAGGCTATGTTTCTGTATTGCCCTATTTTTTGGTGTCATCTTGGCCATGCTCAGAAGTGGCAACAGAGAGCACCTGTGGCGAGATCAATGGTGGAAGGACGCTCAAAAGTCATGAGCTTCTGAGGTAGAATTCAAAGGAGAATAGAGAGGCTGTTAGCAGTAGCAAAGAAGGGAGAGGTTGTTCTCTTTGGGACAGTTTGGCCACCTGTCCTGTGTTCCCTCAGCTCCCATCATTCCCTCAGACCGCAATTTGGATGAAAGCCAGCAACAGTACTCAAGTCAGGAGGGGAAGCCAATACTGTTAATTGTAGCCAAGGTTCAGTTCAATACATTACACCAACTATTTTCAGTGGCCCAGTGACCTAAATCATAAACATTTTAGTCACCTCTAAAAGGGACAGTAGAAAGTAATTTGTCTTTTTTTTTAAAAAAGGTGTAATTTCTTGTTGACTTCCCACTATTTATAGCCCCTCTCTCAGAAGCCAGAGAATCATTTATTTCCTTGTCTGTTTTCTCCTATCTGGCAAAAAGTGCTTTTTTCCTGCCAATTTGTATATGAAGCTGGAATTAACCCAGCTGGGTTTCTTTACTGCCTTGTTTGTAACACAAGCTGATAAGCAAGATGGTTGCAGCCATTGAAGCATAGTTATTAGTTTCTCAATGCTGTGCTGTCAATAGACGTATCAATCCACAAGATAGTGTTTCAAGGATCTCCCAAGAACTGGTGCATTTTATTTGTAATTTCTCACCAAGAGTGGAGAGTTATTAATACAATTTATGATGTAACTTTACACAAGTTATTATTTTATTTGCTTTTTTAATCCATGGAGGCAGAAAATATAAGGCCAAAATAATATTCTGCTCCATTTTTTTTTAAAAAAGGTAACCAGGAGTGAAACTTGAGGTTACTACTGGAAGGGATATATTCTTAGTCCACCAATGGATACATGGAAAGGGAGGCACCAAGCATTAAAGAACAGGATATAATCTGAATATTCAAGACATATAATATTGATTGGTCTATAAATCTATTTTGCCTATAATCTCACTATGCCACTTATGCAAGGGGAAAAAAAAATCCCAAAGAGATTCTGGGCTCAAGACAAATTGAGAGACTTACCCTGACGAGATCATGAAGGAAGGTTTTCACACTGTCTGCCATCTCTACTCCAGCATCACCTCTGATTCCAAAACTATCAACTACAGGGAGAAGGGAAGAGAAGAGCCCAAACCTCTGTCATCGTGCAGAGATGGAAAACTGATGGAGCCTGGCAGAGAGAAAAGGAAACATTACCATGGTAAATGTGAACAAAGAATTCTTGGTTTACACATTGATGTGTGTATGGAATTGTAAGTTTAATAGCATCTCAGCCATTTTAAACAGAAGGCAGTATTTGTCCAGGCTACATGAGTAATTTAACACTTACTACTATATTAATGTGCAGCATTTCTGAAGAAAAGGCATGACAATTGGAAAACACATCAATAACCTCCTCCCCCACCCCCCAAAAAAGATGGGCACAGGGCCTCTGAAGATTTGAAAGTTGCAAAATTCAGACTTTTGAACTAATGAAATAAAGTTCTGCATTAACTCCAGTCTTCATTGTTGCAACCCATATCTAGGAATGAAGCCATGTACCCTGAAAAAGCTCCAGCTAGTACAAAATGCAGCTGCCTATCTGCTTACAACACAAGTCACCATGAGCACATCACCCCTGTACTCTGCTCTCTGCAATGGATCTCATCAAACAACTGTCCAATTCAAGGTATCTATCCTGATATACAAAGCTCTCCATGGGATTGGCCTCTACCTACTCAACAGATTACTTCACAAAAGCTGTGGTTAGGGTTGCAGATTTGTCACAGTGGTGAAAATGTCACAGATACCATGACTTCTCCGCTTGTCCATGACTTCCATATGGGAAGGCTCTAGGTGGGTCGCCCAACAACCAGGTGTAGAGAGGCGGTTGTGTAGGGGAGTTGGAGAGCTAGCTCACCCTACACTCACCCCAAGCTGCAGTTCCTGAGTCCCACGGGGTTGGGCCCAGCTCCCTGCTCCAGGCATTGCAACCTGGCACATGTAATGACAGAGGAGTGGCCAGGCCAAATTTGAGTGAATGGCAGTGTGACCTTTTTCTCGGGTTGCAATGCCATTCACTCAAATTTAGCCCACTGCCCCGGGGTGGCCAAGCCAAACCTGAGCAGAGCTGTGAGCCGATGTGCCAGGTCACAATACCTGGGACGCAGGAGCCGCTGCTGCCCGTGCCCAGGGTGACCACAGGATAGGCTCGCTCTCAACCCACAGGCCCAGGACTGTGGGACAGAAGCCACCACTGAGGGAGAGCCCCCACACCAATGGCCTCCCCTCCTCACTGGGATGGGATTAGGATTGTGGTGCCGAGGTGGAGGGTACTGCTGAGGGTGGTTGGTGCCCCCTCGGTGGGGCGAGGAGGAGCTGGCAGTGGCAGCAGTGTAGAAGGATGCTGGCCTATCATCTTAATGAGGTACAGTTGAATTTCATTTATACTGCTTTTAAAAAAAGAATCACAAATCACAAAAGCTATGACTTTTACTAAATTGACTGTGACTGCTCCATGATTCTGAATAAAAAATGCCATAACAAATCTGCAGCCCTAGGTATGGTCCACCTGAAGAACAAAACTGTTGACCAATAGGGAAAAACGCATGAGTGGGAAGACAAATCTTTCACAAGAGAGTCACTAGATTCTGAAACCACTCGCACAACAGAGAAGAATGACTGTGGGCCTCAGTACATTCAAAACCCCTAGATTTCCTATATGCATCTCCAAAGTGGCAAAAAGGAAAGTTATATGAAGATTAAACAAGCCCCTAAACAAGAAACTACATGCAATGGCAAGTGAGAAAGTATTCAGGCTGAGGTGAACAGTGAAACAGCGGGACAAAATCCAGGTTAGAACAGGGGCTGCATTTGACAAGCAGAGTTCAAATTAGGTTCATGACTTGTTTTGCAAATGTGTTGGAAACACAAGCCTCTCCTTGCTCCGGGGCTAAGGACCCTTTACACAGGAAGACCTAGTGTAGTCTACATCAAAGAAATAAGTACTGCAGGAGGTAAAGGGCAGGCCAGAAGAGACAGACAAAGTGACTTAGGGCTTTGACTACATTAGGGATTTGTGCACGGTCACTGGTGTACATTGATGTAGCTACACCTTAACAAAACCCAACATAGGTGTGCTGCACCAAAGTAAAGAAGAGTTTGCACCAGTAAGGCTTACCCTGACTTTGAATATTCTTTAGTGTATTCTGTAACTTCGTAATACAAGAGGTCATCACATCATAGTCTTTAGTGTTATATTTTAGCTGAGATGTGTTGTGAATTTTTTTATTTTTTGCTTCTTTTAAAAAAAGCAGATTTATTGATTTTCAAGACTAATTGGTATGGTTCTATGGTATTTTGACAAAAAAAATCCTGAGCGACAACTTCCTAGCGTTAAGGAGTTGCATAGGTGCTAGTACTGGCTGCTATGCCATCCTGGCTTCATCGGTTTCTCTAGAATTTAAGCTTTTAAGTTTTTTCTGGTTAGGAAAAAAACCCTTCTGGTTAGGAACAAAACACTTCAAATACCCAACCAACACAGTGTCTGCAGACAGTCTAAAATAGCAGTTCTGAAATTTAATAGTGGTAAGTTAAATGTCAACATTGTTAACTATTTAACTGCTGAACATTTTAACTCTAAATATTCAGATATTCTGAATCTGTGGACAAATCTGAGTACTACAATTATTCTCCAAAAACTCTGTTTGAGACAGACTGTAAATTCCTTGGTACAGCTGTGTTTTAAAGAGCACTACTGGCAACTAAACAACAATTTGTCAACCTATTCCAGCACGATGCACAGCTTTTCACATTCTTCTTCCTGCAGGAGCACACAAATGTACAGCCATAGAAGTGAATCATTTAATTTCTACAATAACTGAAGAGTTATAAATACCTAGTTTCAGGATCAGTATCAATAAGCAACAGCCTTCAGCAGACACTGACGTCAGTCAATGATCTAAACCCTGACCTTCACACACATTCTGTTTTCCAGTTTTACATCTACCGCATTCAAATCAGACATTGTGTTGATCAAAGCAAGACCCTTTGGGTGTGTCCTAATCTCTAAACACCAAAACTCAATGGCCAAAACTAATCTGGGAATGGTATTTGTTGTAAGAGCACAGAAGGTGGCAAAACAGATGGGCCATAAAATGGAATGGGGTCTAAGAGAGGTAGACCAGAACCTAAGTGAAGATGATGATGTCTGCTAGTATTAAACATTTAACTGGACATAGAGATCTGAAAATAATACTTCATCTGTGAAATAGCCCAGTAGAAAAACAAGAGATCTCAGAATGAGTATGCAGGATAAAAGGACAGTTATGAACCACGTAAGAGCTGGTAAGGCAGAAATTACCAAGTGACTTGGGAGTCAAACATTTTTCACAATGTGAGAAGAGCTCTCTCCATTTCCTCCTCCAGTAGTACACACACACACACAAGTTAAAGGGAAAGCATGGCAGACACATTTTATTCCATAAATGTATCCAGTGAAATCTTCTTCTATGAGATTTTCCCACTCAATTTTTAAAAAAGAAACACACTGGATTTCTGACCTGTGTCAAATAGAAACCCATATTGTTTACAGTCCTACATTGGCCTTCCATGGTGAAAGAATCACTAGTGTTGTGATTTTGAGATGAGCCTTCTGCCTCCAGCCGTAGGCTCAGGATGGTGATCAGCAGATGACTCTAGTGTCTATGTGCATGTGTCCACAGAAAGTGGTTTATGATAATCCCCTAAAAGCTCAAATCAGAAACATGTTTCTATACTAAAAATATTCTCCCTGCAAGTCCTATGCTATCACTAGTTTATTATAAGGGATGTGTGGCCCAGTGGACTGCCTGGATTGAGAGTCAAAGGACCTGGGTTCCATTCCCAGCTCTGTCACTAACCAGCTGTGTAATCTTCATCCTCTCTGCCTCACGTGTAACATGGGGACAATAACCTCCTTTGTAAAGAATTTTGAAATCTATAGATGAAAAGCACAACATAAAAGGATACCTATTATTACTGTAGGGTCTCAACTCCTGTGCTCTTAGCACTAATTACTCCAAACACTCTCGCCATCAGATTTTGAGCCTTCAGCTTCCCTTAAAGTGTCAAAAAAGCATTGGTCCAGCATGTGGATCATCACCTAAAGACTATGGACTGTACTAACCGCAAAACCCACTGAATCACTCCATCGCCCAGTTAAGAGAAAAACAAGCTGCTAACCTCACTCTTTCACTAGAGACGGAGCAGAAGGACTAGTTCATTCCTGAGTGGTCTGTGTTACATTTGTCACTTTATCATCTTTGTTGTCATATGATTAAAACACTGAATATAAGCCATTAATGCTTCAACACATTTGTCCTTATCACAAGAACGAGAACACAGTTCAAAATAACTAGTAAACTCTCCTCAGAGTCCAGGTCTGGAATAGCAGAGGGTGCCCGCAGGCTGGGATAGACGGTCAGAGGCAGAACTATATAAGGTAATCCTGCACAGAACCAGCCTGGCTTGTGACTACCTCTAACCCATGTTATTAGTCCCTCAATTTCATGAGCCCTAAATTAACTCACAAATGGACACAGTCAACTTGAAATCAATCTTTTAAAAATTTGATGTAGTTTTTGGTCCCAGGGCTGACCCTGACAATTTCTGTGGTTTTGAAGTAACATTTTCCTATTTTTAAAAATCTCCCCCTCCCATATTGCGATATGAAAGATTCATACAAACAGAGGAGACAGAAAAGTTTACAATGTATACAATCATCAAACTGACAAAGGTAGAGAAAAAGTGTTTTCTCTGATCTCTTTCAATTATCGCTACCTTCTGTGTAAAAAAGGTTCAGGAAGACTTGTAATTTTTTTTTTTAAAGGTGCCAGTGGTTGGGCAAGCCCCCATCGCTCAGCAGCTAGAACATGTCTCCCAGCGGCCTAGGGGTTACAGTCTGAAGCAGCAGCCAGAAGGAGAGAGGGAACCTGGGGCTGGGCATTCCACCGCTTCCGACTCAGGGCCCTCTTGAGTACTGTAAGGATGCTGTTCGCTACCTGCAATCTGGCTAAGACACTTCTCTGGGTCTCCTACCACTTTGTCCCTCCTCAAGGCACATCAAGGCTTTCGGTTATCCTGTGCAATGGGAGCCACAGGACTCTGTGGGCTGCCTGTGCAGCAGCCTCCTCCTGGTGATGAATCCTCCTTGTGTAGTCCCTCCACAGCTGTGAGCACAGGTCCATCTCCCTCTGCTCCCTGCCCCACTGCAGAGCCTCTTTTTAAACCCCTCCTCTGACTGGAGCATGCCCAGCAGGCCCACCGGGAAGGGCTTCTTGAGCCCAGAGTTGTTCCTGTATCCCCATTCCATAGTGGGAGGCTAATCCACTCCATCACAATGCCCTTTTAAATTAATTAATATCAGGGTGGATAAAAATAAATGATTAAAAAAAACAAAAAACAGTTTTTATTTAAATCGGATTTTTTTGATAAAATGCTTTTTGAGGAAAAAACCTATCTTAAGATAGTTTTAATAATTTAAATTATAGCTCAAAGATATCTCATCATGGAATAGGGATTATAAATTCTAATTCTATAGTATGAGACAATATATTCATGTAATGTTTAAGAAAAGTTTTGTAAATGAGTTCCAATAGTTCATGGATTAGGGACCCAATTTTATGGGGTTCCAGGGGCTTCAGTATAGATTATTTAGGTTAATCTTTCTATCTACCCAATGGGACTCAGTGCTCAGTCTAGAACAGGGGTCGGCAACCTTTCAGAAGTGGTGTGCCGAGTCTTCATTTATTCACTCTAATTTAAGGTTTCGCGTGCCAGTAATACCTTCTAAACATGTTAAAATGTCTCTTTCTATAAGTCTATAATATATAACTAAACTATTGTTGTATGTAAAGTAAATAAGGTTTTTAAAATGTTTAAGAAGCTTCATTTAAAATTAAATTAAAATGCAGAGTCCCCCGGACCGGTGGCCAGGACCCGGGCAGTGTGAGTGCCACTGAAAATCAGCTCGTGTGCCGCCTTCGGCACGCGTGCCATAGGTTGCCTACCCCTGGTCTAGAAGATACCATCAGAGAAGCTCAGTTTTGCAGTTCTCAAACTGTGGATTTGTGTCTCCAGAGATAACATGCTTGTAAACAGCAAAAATGTTTATAAATAAATAAATAATATATAGAGGTGAGAAATAACAGACCTCAACCCTATTGTCCCTCTGCAAATTTGTGTACACAGAGTCAATCCCTTACCTCTCTCAAAGTGCAGTTTCAAAAAGTTCAATGAATAGAAGATTGTTGGGGGCGGAATAGATCTGGACAAGGAGAAGAAGTCTGGAGATAAATGTGAGAAGGGAGGGGCCAGCAGTAGAAACAAAAGTGAAACTGTTTGAGCAGCATATTCCAGAAGTCTTGAGGTCTTTCTGAGTGTAGCCTTCATTGATTTGAGATCTACCATACCATTCTCTCACTAGAAGGGAAAACCTATAATGGCAGCAGACCATAAGAGAGACCCAGTTTGGGAATAAGAACCATTCAAGAAATATATGTTTGCTGATGATGTTTTAAAGAAAATCACACCAGTGAACTGGTGGAAGTCACTTAAGCACTTGGATTCAGAGACTGCTGAAGTGATAATCTCATTTTTAACTGCAGTAGCTTCTTCTGCCGGTGTAGAAAGAATATTTTCTTCCTTTGGGCTAATTCATTCCAAACTGAGAAATCGTTTGGGACCTGAAAAAGCAGGAAAGCTTGTTTTTCTTTTCCAGATTATGAACAAACAGGAAAATGAAGGTGAAGACGACTGAGTTAGCTGCAGAAGCCAATATGTTAAGTTTCTCATGTTGATCTGGCTGACAGTCCATTTAATTTATGTTTTTTTAATTTCATTTAACTATTTTAGTTAAAAACAATTTTAAAAAAACAAACCTGATTTAAAAAAACTTGAATGTTTAACTAAATTCAAAAATTCATATGCTTGTTTTGTTAAATTATTATATGTTTGCTGTTGAAGAAAAAAATCCAGAATACATAACGTTGTTGTTTTAGTTAAATAAAACAATTTAAATGGCTGTCTGGTGATGTTCTCCTCCTAATACAGCATGGCAAGAAAATCCTCCAAATATTAATGATTAACCTGTTGAATTGGAGATAGTTCACCTCCCAATGACTTCATAAATATCTGCTTCAATTACCTTTGGTAAATGAAATAACCAAACAATCATTCGTTTTCTGATATAGCTGTAAAACTACTCTGAAAAGTTTTCAAAATAAATCCCCATTTAAAAATGTATAGTGTGTAGCTTCTAAAAATGAAACCTACATCTATCTTGAGTTGTGAAGAATATGTATTAAGGTTATAACAACCAACAAGAATGCACTTTTATGTAGAAATCCATGATTAAATCGAGTCTTCCTGACTAAATCATGATTTAAATCAAATCCACCCTGCAAATTATATTTCATTATTGTGGTTTCTTTAGAATGCAAAGCTTTAGCCCATATTTTTAAGTTGTCACCCCAAATTTGGGCCCCAGTTCTGCAATCAGATCCACATGTGTGCACTCCTGAGACCCTGCAGAGCCCTATTCTGCACATTCTTATTTCACTCAGCCTGGTCTACATTTAAAACGTAGGTTAACATAGTTACATCACTCAGGGGGTGTGAAAAATCCACACCCTTGAGTGATGTAGCTACGCCAACCTAGGTTTTAAGTGTAGATGCGGCTGATGGAAGAATGCTTCATTGACCCAGTTCCTGTGAGCTCGGGAATTGGAATTCCTGCAGCGATGGAAAAACTCCTTCCATTTCTGTAGTCTGTGTCTACACTATGGAGTTACAGTGGCATAGCTACGGCACTGTAGTGATATTGCTGTCGCATAGACATGGCCGCAGTGAAGTCAATGATTATACTAATGCAGTGATTTCTAACCTTTTTTCATTTGTGGACAGTCTGCAGACCCCCAGGAGTCTACGCACCACAGGTAGAAAACCACTGTTCTATGGTAACTACAACCTTTCGCAGACCCTTTAGACACAGTCTGTGGATCCCCAGGGGTTCGCGCAGCACAGGTAGAAAACCACGGTACTAATGGATCAGTGTCAGATAAGGACATGAGTCACATTTATTGTTACAAATGAAAGTGTTTTTTGGCAATTAAGCCAACAGACAGCAGAAGCCCCTCAACTGGGATGGGTAAAAGGACAGTATCATCCCAGTTAAGAGAGAAGTCCATGAATAAAGTCTAAAAGAATTTAAGTGGAAAAAAATCCTGGGCTGAATAAATGTCCAGGAATAAAACGGATGATGGCTATGCTGAAAGAGCAGAGCTCTTCTCTTCATCTGCTGGCATTGGCTGAACACTTCCTCAGCAAGTGGCATTTTTCCAGTTCCAGTCACTATCATTAAGCCAAGTCAGCTCCCTAACAAATGTTCTTAGAAAGGGCCACCCGAGGCTACCTGACCCCCTACAAAGCAGCTGCGCCCACTGGATTCAGCCTCCAATTCAGCACATCCCTATAAAGCAGACGCACCACATACCCCAAATTCAGTGTGTCCCTATAAAACTGTCTCCCCTTCCTCTGTACATCCAGGTAGACAACACCCCCACTCCGTGATGGGGGATTCTTCCTCACCCTGCTCTCCTGTGGAGAAAAGACCCACTCGGTGGCTATGGGCCCCTCTCCCCACAGAATCAGGGGTAGCATCCAACAGAGGGAGACGGCGCAGGTCGGAAGAGGGAGAGCGAGGGAGCCCTACGGAGTTGCCTGGGGTGAAGACAAAGGAGATGAGGCACCTGAGGGGGAAAGCATCTGGGCCGGGGCATGCAGGCAGGTGGGGGGAGTGCCTGGGGCAGGGAATGGATGTCACCCACCCACAGCAACCAGGGCAGGGAAGGCTAGGGTGCCCAGGGGGTGTCTAGGATAGGGCACCCAGGGCAGAGCAGGGGGAAGAGCACGGTGCCCAGGGCAGGAAGTGGAGCGCAGTGCCCAGTGGCCAAGGAGCAGGTGGTGGGACATGGTGCCCGGGGCAGGGAGCAGGCAGCGGGATGGGGCAGGGAGGGGGGGCAGAGAACGGTGCCGGGGGCAGGGAGCGGGACTGGGTGCCAGGAGGTGTCTAGGATAGAGCACCCAGTGGAGGGCAGGATGGGGCAGGGAGTTGGCAGAGCGCGGTGCCCGGGGCAGGGAGCGGGCAGCGGGACGGGGTGACTGGGATAGAGCACCCAGCAGAGGGCGGCACGGGGCTGGGAGCGGTGCCCAGGGCAGGGAGCGGGCAGCGGGACGGAGTGCCCGGGGGTGACTGGAATAGGGCACCCAGCGGAGGGCGGCACGGGGCAGGGAGCGGGCGGCGGGACGGGGTGCCCGGGGGTGACTGGAATAGAGCACCCAGCGGAGGGCGGCACAGGGCAGGGAGCGGTGCCCGGGGCAGGGAGCGGGACGGGGTGGCCGGGGGGTGACTGGGATAGAGCACCCAGCGGAGGGCAGCATNTGGGACATGGTGCCCGGGGCAGGGAGCAGGCAGCGGGATGGGGCAGGGAGGGGGGGCAGAGAACGGTGCCGGGGGCAGGGAGCGGGACTGGGTGCCAGGAGGTGTCTAGGATAGAGCACCCAGTGGAGGGCAGGATGGGGCAGGGAGTTGGCAGAGCGCGGTGCCCGGGGCAGGGAGCGGGCAGCGGGACGGGGTGACTGGGATAGAGCACCCAGCAGAGGGCGGCACGGGGCTGGGAGCGGTGCCCAGGGCAGGGAGCGGGCAGCGGGACGGAGTGCCCGGGGGTGACTGGAATAGGGCACCCAGCGGAGGGCGGCACGGGGCAGGGAGCGGGCGGCGGGACGGGGTGCCCGGGGGTGACTGGAATAGAGCACCCAGCGGAGGGCGGCACGGGGCAGGGAGCGGTGCCCGGGGCAGCGCAAGGAGAGGGCAGCGGCAAGGGAGCGGTGCCCGGGGGAGGGAGCGGGCGGCGGGACGGGGGGCCGGGGGGGGGGGGGGAGAGGGCGCCCGGCGGGGGGGGGCCCAGGGCGGGGAGCGGGGCCCGGGGCAGGGAGCGGGACGGGGGGCCCGGGGGTGACTGGGATAGAGCACCCAGCGGAGGGCGGCACGGGGCAGGGAGTGGGCGGCGGGACGGGGGGCAGGGAGCGGGTGGCGGGACGGGGTGCCCGGGGGTGACTGGGATAGAGTGCCCAGCGGAGGGCGGCACGGGGCAGGGAGCGGTGCCCGGGGCAGGAAGCGGGCGGCGGGACGGGGTGCCCGGGGGTGACTGGGATAGAGCACCCAGCGGAGGGCAGCACGGGGCAGGGAGCGGGCGGCGGGACGGGGGGCAGGGAGCGGTGCCCGGGGCAGGAAGCGGGCGGCGGGCCGGGGTGCCCGGGGGTGACTGGAATAGAGCCCCCAGCGGAGGGCGGCACAGGGCAGGGAGCGGGGCCCGGGGCAGGGAGCGGGCAGCAGGACGGGGGCCCCGGGGGGGACTGGGGTAGAGCACCCGGCGGAGGGCGGCACGGTGCAGGGAGCGGTGCCCGGGGGGGGGAGCGGGCGGCGGGGCGGGGGGCCGGGGGGGGGGGGGCGGGGGGGTGCGGGGGGGGGCGCCCCGGGGGGGGGGGGCCGGGGGGGGGGGGGGGGGGGGCGGGGGGGGGGGGGGGATGGGGTGCCGGGGGGGGGGGGGCGGGGGGGGGGGGGGGGCAGGGGGGGGGGGGGGGGGGGGGTGGGGGGGGGCAGGAAACGGGGGGCAGAGCGCGGTGCCCGGAGCAGGGCAAGGGACGGGGGGCAGGGAGCGGGCGGCGGGACGGGGAGCCCGGGGGTGACCGGGATAGAGAGCCCAGCGGAGGGCGGCACGGGGGAGGGAGCGGTGCCCGGGGCAGGGCGCGGAGCGGGCAGCGGGGAGGGAGCGGGGCCCGGGGGAGGGAGCGGGCGGCGGGACGGGGGGCCCGTTGGTGACGGGGATAGAGCACCCAGCGGAGGGCGGCACGGGGCAGGGAGTGGTGCCCGGGGCAGGGCAAGGAGCGGGCAGCGGGAAGGGAGCGGTGCCCGGGGCAGGGAGCGGTGCCCGGGGGAGGGAGCGGGCGGCGGGACGGGGTGCCCGTTGGTGACTGGGATAGAGCACCCAGCGGAGGGCGGCACGGGGCAGGGAGCGGTGCCCGGGGCAGGGCAAGGAGCGGGCAGCGGGAAGGGAGCGGTGCCCGGGGGAGGGAGCGGTGCCCGGGGGAGGGAGCGGGCGGCGGGACGGGGTGCCCGTTGGTGACTGGGATAGAGCACCCAGCGGAGGGCGGCACGGGGCAGGGAGCGGTGCCCGGGGCAGGGCAAGGAGCGGGCGGCGGGAAGGGAGCGGTGCCCGGGGCAGGGAGCGGGCAGCAGGACGGGGTGCCCGGGGGTGACTGGGATAGAGCACCCAGCGGAGGGCGGCACGGGGCAGGGAGCGGTGCCCGGGGCAGGGAGCGGGTGGCGGCACGGGGCAGGGAGCGGTGCCCGGGGCAGGGAGCGGGATGGGGTGCCCGGGGGTGACTGGGATAGAGCACCCAGCGGAGGGCGGCATGGGGCAGGGAGCGGTGCCCGGGGCAGGGAGCGGGCGGCGGGATGGGGCAGGAAACTGGGGGCAGAGCGCGGTGCCCGGAGCAGGGCAAGGGACAGGGGGCGGGACGGGGGGCAGGGAGCGGTGCCCGGGGCAGGGAGCGGGCGGTGGGACGGGGTGCCCGGGGGTGACTGGGATAGAGCACCCAGCAGAGGGCGGCACGGGGCAGGGAGCGGTGCACGGGGCAGGGTGCAGGGCAGGGAGCGGGCAGCGGGAAGGGGCAGGAAACTGGGGTCAGAGCGCGGGGCAGGGAGCGGTGCCCGGGGCAGGGAGCGGGCTCACCCGGAGCAGCCGGCGGCGGGGGGACGCTTCCGGGGCTCCGCGGACGCGGCGGTGGGCGAAGCACCGTCTCACTCCCAGGCCGGACTTCCCAGCCCAGCGCGCCGGCCGGCCGAGACACACTGCGCATGCGCCATCAGCCTCCTCAGCCTTGCAGCACTCACGGCGGCCGCCAGGGGAGCCCGCTGTGCGGCGCCGGCCTGAGGCCGCGCATGCGCTGCCCGTCCCCATGGGGGGGGGGAGAGGCACAGCCTTCAACGCCCCCTGCTGAAGCAACCTTGGGCGGGGGCTGGCAGAGCCTGGGGCTGGGGGCTCCAGGACCTGGGCATATTGCTGGGGCCCAGGCCCCCCTCCAGCCTAGTGCTGGGGCCGCCCATGGTGGAACACACACAACAGCTGAGCCTGGCCCGGTGCCCCACATGCCAGGCTCCCACCAGCGCCCTGCCCCATCACAGAACTCCTGGGTTCTATTCCCGCCCCCCACCCCACTTCTCGCCATGACCTCAAGCATCTCCGGACCCGTTTCCCCTTGTATACAAGGGGGAGAACATTGACCCATCTCACAGTTGGGTTGTCTTTTTCTCTATATTACACTTCCTACGATTCATAATTGTAGTCGTATTCGTGGAGATGTGCCCCGTTTCTCACTCCAGTTTTGTACCAGATAACTTTTGCTTACTTCAGTGCAGCTGCTCCTGATTTATGATGGTACAACTCACAGGAGAACCAGGCCCAGGATCTTTTACATCTGATCCTGACACTTATTCCCCACCTGAAGATGTGAAACCCACTGTGACATCAGACTCATTTCCCCAGCCTTTCACTGTGGTCTTATAGAGAGGATTATGCCTAGGTCTTCACTTCAAAAAATAGGCTTGTTTTGCATTAAGATAGCTATTGCAATGTAAAATCCTAGTGGAGACAAGGCACAGGTAGTTTTTACCTCAATGTAGCTTGTTGGAGTCAACCCTCTAATCCCAAACTGGGGTTAATTTAGACTAGCTACACTGATGAGCTAAGAATAAAAGACAGGGAAGGAAAATCCAGTAAATGACACAAGCAGAACTGTCTGTAATTTGTACCTGTTTCCCACAAAGTGGCCGTATGGGTCTCTGAGTGAAAATGAGGCCTGTGTTTCTGCTCCTATGGGCAAAGAGACCATGCCCTATGTACCGCCTCCTCCTATGATGGCTTTAGAGCAGATGAGTCAATTTGTATGCATGCCAGCAGTTCTACATACCACACCTCTCCTTCCAGCTATTAATGCACCATAATATTAATTAGTGTGGGGGAGGGTTGTGACAGGTTTAGGAAGGATATCGTTACATTACAAATCACTCACTTATTGAGGGTGGAGCTAAGTCTCTGTGAAGAGTAAGGAGGAGCAGAGGGATGGACAGGGTATATGACACAAATGAGCATCTCTCAGTGCAACAGATGGTTCTTCCTCTTAACTGAATAATAACTGTGCCCTGGGTAATAAACATCTCAGGATGTCTGCCCAGGATGTAGTTATTACCTTGTAAACAGGAAGTATCCTGCAATTATCTCATTATAACAACAAGCCAATGCTCTGGACTAGTCAGAGCATTCTGAAGCCAATGAGTGTGGAGTAACTGTGTGAGGGGACATCACCCCACACCCTTCCCTTCTCCAGAGCTTAGAATAGCAACTGGTTAAACAAGTGCATTACTCAGTTAACACAGTTCTATGTTTCTCAGTTATCTCAGGGTATGTCTACCCTACAGCGGCGACAGCAGCACAGCTATGGTGATGCAGCTGTGCCACTGTAGTGCCATAGTGTTAATGCGTCCTGCATAAACAGACGGGGGTTTTCCATTGCTGTAGTTTAGCTGCCTCTCTGGGAGGCAATAGCGAGGTCGACAGAAGAATTATTCCGTCAACCTAGCCACCTCTACGATGGGGGTTAGGTCGACCTAACTACGTTGCACCGGGAGCAAAATTTTTCATAGCCCTGAGCAATGTAGCTAGATTGATCTAATTTTTAAGTGTAGACTAGGCCTCAGAGTTATTCCCTAGGACAGATTGCCTCATCTTCATAATAGGAGATATGCTAACCCTCAGCATTTGAGGTAGGGCAGGGCCGAGCTGACCCTACAAGCATTGATTCAGGAAGGGAAGACAGGATTAGTGGTCTCTGCACACCAAAAACCAATAAAAAAAAATTCTTATTGAAAACAAACCAACCCACCCCAGCACAGCAACCTTCCTCCATCTACATATTCATCCATGCGGCCCCTTTTTCTGCTCGGCCATTGGCACCAGGCTCCTCCAGCCCCAGGCAGGGAGCTCAGATCCTTCACACTAGCTATAGTGCTGTTATAAAGGATTCTGAGCCACATTCCGAGAATCCTAGTACCTGCTGCAAAGTGAACTGCAACAGAAACTCTCCAGAAGTGTGGCAGGAAGTGCACTGAAGGAGAAGAAAGGCTTGGGAGCAGCCTACTGGAGAGTAACCACGCCAGCCCTGGTGCTAATCTGCTATCACCCTTGGAGCTATTCATGCTTAGCCTGTTCCTAAGTCTTTTCCTGTTGTGTGGGCATGTTCCTTAAAAAGATAGATACATTTTTTAATTCTTCTGGCACATTCACAACGGTTCAGAAATCTTATCTAATGCACCTTCCCCAGAACAACCGTTCTGGTCACTTGTCCCTATTAAAGCAACAAGCAAAAAATAATAATACTTAACCATCATTCAAAAGAAAATACACCCCAGTCACTGGGCTGCCAATATCAAACTACAGCCTGCAGAATGAAACCAGCTGATTTCTGCTAGATACCTTCCATCAGATCTCTTAATCTTCTAAACATCAAATATGTATTAGAGGCCTGCAAGGCCCTGACCTTGCAATTGGATCTGCAGAGTCAGGCCCCTATGCCTCCACAGAGCCCCACTGAAGTGTACTGGTTTCTGCACAGAGACAGTAGCCCACCTGCATGGAGGCGAGTGCAGGATTGGGGCCAAATGAGCACCAAATGACCAAAATTAATTCGAAGTCATTTTGATTTTTACTTCCCACTTCAGGAGACACGTAGCCAAGAAACTGAAGCACCAATACACAACATATGATGATTTATAAGTAGCACTTTCAACAGTCCCTTCTGCATCCAGCCCACTTTCAAACTATTATGAAGTCTGGGCTGGTTATCTTCCCTTGAAAATGTGGTTACCGGTTTTACACCTTTAGAGAGAAAATTAAGGTAGCAATACAGGGTTTTTTTGTTTCTTCAAGTTTGGTCTCGGGTCTCTTCAGTCCAAGCATAAGACCAAGGTCAAGTTCAAAGTTGATGTCAGAATTTGGGTGAGCAAAATTCAATGACTATTCAGTTTGCTGTCACTTCCTCATTCAAAAGCCCATTCACAACTTGGTTGACTGCCTTACAACTAACAACCACCCCAAACTTCCAGCAATTAGAATATATATATCTCACCCTACAAACAGGTTTCCTTATAGCATTCAGAGATTGCAGAGATACCATGGTGATGAGCATGGTATAAAATGAACTAAAAAGCTCCATCCCCCTCACATATGTCCCTAATCACAGTTTTTTTCCCTGACTGAACACTTTAGAAATTTACAAATAATTCAGTTTTATCAGCCGAGCAGTAAGTGGGAAGGCACAGGCACGCTTTGGCAGGATTGTAGCTATTAAGAGTTCAGTAAACTAGATTGAATGAATGGCTTGTCAACCAGATATACAGTTAATATCTAAATTAGGGTCCCTATCTGTTGTATGCTTTTATTAGTACCACGTAGGAAGAAAAGACCCTAAAGATCACACCATCTGACAGACACTGGCCAACAGATTATTAGATATGGTAGGGCACAACTCCTGCCTGTGCAGGGAGAAAGGTATTAACGTCCTCCCTGACACACACTCCCAGAGAGAAAGTGCTGCATTGTCCAACCTGGCACACAGAGACCCAAATTGTGGCTCATGTTCAGGGTTCCTAGAAATCCATTTGCCACAGAAAAACGTGCAATTTGCCTCTTTACAGAGAATCTTTAGTTTTTACATTTTGTGAAAAAATAAAAACATATACAGCAGAACTCCGTTTATCTGAGCCTCCGTTATCCAGCTCTCCGTATTGACCAAAACCAGGGCTGACAACCCAAGACCCGCTGCCCAGAGCTGAAGCTCTCCGGATTATCCAAATTTTTGATTATCCAATCCGGCCCCCATCCTAATTAGATCAGATAAACGGAGTTCCACTGTATTGTGGCTAGGGAAACTAAAGTTCAGCATTTCATTTTAATCGCGGGAAAATGCAGATTTTTATGTTTTTTAAATCAGAGAATTTGGAGGTGGGGTTAATCACGGGAAACTAGGATCCCTGCTCATGTTTCACCCAGCATCCACCTACATGCAGAGGGAAGAGTCCCCTACCATATTTTCAACACACAGGCGTGTGCCCTTGCTCTGCCTTACACACAGCCTGTCCCCATCAGAGTCCCAATATTTTCAGCACCCAGAACCAGACATTTCCCACTCTGCCTCCCTCTCTGCAGGCTGTGACTTACCTCCTGGGGCTCCCCAGCTGGCCTTCACTGGGGTCTCCACACCTGTTAGTGTGTTAAGTGCTGGGATTAATTCCTTGTACAGGTCCAAAACAAAGCAGCTCCCCTGTCCCAGGCCCTGGACATCTCTGCACAGAGCATGTCTCTCAGGAGCACACTGGGAAGTGTAGTTCTTAACCTCTCCTGCAATGTAGAACAGAAATAATACGAGTCAGCTACAGAGCCAGATGGATACGCAGAGCTGGCTGGGAAATGTAGTTCTCTAGGGTCGAGATGACAGGCTCTTTCGCAGCATCCTCTGAGTTTCTGGGAAATGGAGTTTAATGTCTAATTAATAATGACTGATGCTATTTTTAAAGCCCAAATGTCCTCATACCACCCTCTGTGTTGCAACACACTTAAAGGGCAAAGGCAACTTAAATTTGTGCCCAACATTTAAACACTGTAAAAGCAAACTTTTATAAAAGCTAAGACCAGTAGCTATGTTTGCACAATTTTTTTCAGTTCCAAAGGAAACAGCTGGTTTTAAACAAATGACCCTTCCTCTTTAGTATTTGCAACTCACATTCAGCTGTCAGCACCTGAAAGTGACATTGACCATAAGTGAAAAAAGGGAAGCTGATTCGGTTGTAGGGTGACCAGCTAGCAACTGTGAAAAAACAGGACGGGGGTGAGGGGTAATAAGCGCCTATATAAGAAAAAGTCCCCAAAAACGGGACTGTCCCTTTAAAAACGGGACACCTGGTCACCCTATTCGATTGGTTTCCATTTTGCAAACTGGAAGACATGCAGAAAGTAAACAAACAGGGACAAGCACTGTGGGGGTTTTAAATTCTTTCACTTCTGATCATCTGAGGTGTTATTAATACAAACAAAGAAATGTGTTTCCTTGCAACATATATTTTTGTTACTTTAAAACCACAATAGAATAAAGGTGAGATTGGGAGAGGGAATCCAATGTGAAAAAGAAACAGAATGTAGACATTCCAAAATAAATATAACAGTAATAATGCTTTGCATTGCTCAGAGGCCTCCACCTGAGGATCTCAAAACATGCTGCTGAATTTGGCCTCACAGCACTTGAGTGAGGTACCTAAATATTGCCACAAATTGGCAGTAGTGTACAGCTTCCTGGTTGTCATTACGCTTAGCACCATGGTCACTTGGAATTTCACAGCTACACCATACACTTAGCTGTCAATAATCTCAATTAATCCAGGGCTGCCCCTGGTTGCTGAAATCTGTTCTTGGAAAGGCCAGTCTCCGCCAGTGTTCTGCCTCCCTGTTTCAGCACACAGGAAGCTGGCCTCCAGCTGGCTGGGAGCGCTCTCCCCGGTGTTGCTCATCTGTCCTCACCACCTGGCTTGCTTTCTGCTCCCACTGGGGTCTGAGTGTGGAGCTGGGATGAAACACTCAGCTGGGCAACGGCAGGGACGTCAGCTGGAACAGCTCCCCCAGTGACTGGGGGAAGAGAATAGGAGGGTTGCAGGGTGAATGGCCCATCTCCCCTCCTTCTTCCCCCTGCCGGGAAAGGGGGACAGCACAGAGAGACAACTGGGGAGAAGCCCCCAGGTCTGGAATGCCCCATTCCCAAATGAGGGAAGGAGGCAAAGAAAGGAGCAGCCAGAGCTCCTCTCCTCCCTGGCCAAGGAGCAAAGAGGAGAAGTTGGAAGGTGCACAAAGCCCCTTGCTCCAGGAGCCCTGGGCAACCTCAGGGGCTTGGCTTGTTTCCATAATTAGCCACGGGAAGCCCTTTGAAATGCAGGCAGCCCTGAGCTAATGTGGGGATGTGACAGACCCCAGGGGGCTCCTTCCCACTTCCTATCAGTGCTTGGGGATGCTATTGTGGCAATTCCAGAAATGGGGGCACCGAACAGCTCTGGGTTTATCTTTCCTGACAGAAAAACACAGAGCGGAGTCCTGGGTCCCTTGGAGTGGACACAGAGCCATGGGGATGATACAGGGACCCTACGAACATATCCGGGTGTCAGGCTGCTCTGCTGGGAGAGCCAGGAGCACTCACCTTTCAAATCATGGGATCACAGAGGTTAGGGAAGGAAAATGCCAACCCAGTCAGACCTGGGGGCCCAGGGCCGGACTGGCCCCTACTGTCCAGCTGTGAATGTGCCGACCCAGTGTTAGGACTCCCACCCCTTCCCTCTGGAAATGTCCCCATGGATTCCCCGGCTTAGCAGATCTCACTGACTGGAAATGTTCCAGAGACCCACTGTCAGCATTTCCCCCTTTAACTCCTCTTGGTGGGGCCCCTTTGCCAGGTCTGCCAAGTGTCCCTCACGCATAGGCAGCCCCACACTGCTCTTCATGACCTTCACGCATCCCACACGGCTGCAGGGATTCCTCTGCAGTAGCTTCCCCCACCTGCGGTGCAGGCTGGCCTCTCCTCTCCTTGTTCCCCCAGCTGGTGCCCAGCCATTAGGGAGGCAGGAAGAAGGACATAAGAACGGCCCTAGTGGGTCAGCCCAATGGTCTGTCTAGCCCAGTATCCTGTCTTCCAACAGTGGCCAATGCCAGGTGCTCCAGAAGGAGTGAACAGTACAAGGCAATTATCAAGGGAGTGCGCTGCTGCTGAAGGCACCATCTTTCCCATCACTTATAACACCAAGGCCCAGCATTTTGGGGCTCCTAGTTCCAGAGTCCCAATTAAATTCCAGTTGAGTAATTACTTCCTCTCCGCTCTCACAAGTGAAGTAGTTTCGTTCCTGAATGGGAGACCTGCAAGGACAACCCAAGATGCTGCAGGCAGGTGTATTGAGAGCTCGCTAGGTGGCACTCTTCTCTCATAGGGAGGATTGAACCAATGCTTCAGTAAGGTAGCAGGCTCGAGAACTGTCATTGCTGATCAGAGGAGTTTTGGAAGGGCCACTGATCTCATTCTCCAGCTCCATATGCCCATACCCCCATGCTCGCCAGACTCCGTTTAAATAACAGGTTGCAGTTTGGGGGGAGGGTTTAGCTGCCACCAGCCTCCTGCTGAAGGAAAAGTGGGGCCCATCAACTGATGCTGGGCCATACTTAGTTACCAACATTTGAACCGGTGCGCCGAGACAGTTCTGCAGACGAGCCAGGGCCCTGCACGGTGAGGGATACTCTTCCTTTCCCTCCAGTTATTTAACTACAGAATCCAGACTAGCCGGAAATATTAATATCACGTAAGTGCTCAAAACAGCCACCACATCATTTTGTCTTCAATGTGGAGCTCTAGGATGCCTGCCAGGAAAAGAGATAAAGAAGAGGAGAAGAAATAAATTCAGTCACTTCTCCAACCCAGATATTATTTGCTCTTTCCCTCTGCCCTTTCCTTATTCTCTTTTTCTTTTCTTCCGTCTCCAGTTCATTCTATGCACCTCCATGCAAATTCTGTACTTTTTTATTTATTTATTTATTAGCAGATCCAATACATTGCTCCAGAAACATTTTTGTAGCCCTAACTTCACAATTCCACCAAGAACAGGCATGGAGCACACACATTCCAATGCATAAGCTGGCCTTCAGGAGACCATACACTAGGGAGGTGTCTGACTAGTACAGCAGCAGTTTAACGATTTCCCCCTTCAGTATTCACAGAAAGTCCTCAATCTCTGAGGTTCCGTGGCAAGGGATGATTCTTTCCCACCAAACTCCAGGAAATTCCACCAGGTTTCTAGATAAATATCCTTTTTCCTTCTTGCCCATAGAACTCTGACTTGATGGGTCAGCTTTTCTGATGTTACCCATACTTTATGGAACCAGTCACTAGATATAGAGGAAGTCACATCTCTTCCACCACCTTGCAATTGTGATTCTTGCTGAAAATCACATACAGGTAATTGGTTCTTTGTAGGTCTTATACAGCACAGAATTGGGGGGAAAATACCCTGCCAGGTTATCTGATAATTGGCAACCCATTGTTTCCTCAATGGAGTCTCCAATCGCTTTCCAAAATATCCTAATTTTTAGACAGGTCCACCATGTGTGAAGAAATCTGACTGTTTCTTTAAAGTCTTTCAGGCATTTGCCCATCCCCATACCAGAGATGCATTTAAGTTTAAGGTGGGTTAAGTACCATTGGTAGAGGATTTTAACATAGTTTTCTTTTATGAGTGTGCATATTGAGGTACAGGAACCGCTGTTCCAAATACTTTGCCAATC
This sequence comes from Platysternon megacephalum, assembly GCA_003942145.1. Taxonomy (NCBI): domain Eukaryota; kingdom Metazoa; phylum Chordata; order Testudines; family Platysternidae; genus Platysternon; species Platysternon megacephalum. The sequence goes on from QXTE01000097.1 coordinate 1,639,982, forward strand.
CTCGTTCTTGATCTCCATATCCAAGTCTGCATTCCACCTTTTTATGAACCTGTGTTTTTTTTCTCCAAGAAACAACTTAGACCCTTGTGTTTTATAGGTGTGACAAGTAATTTTTCAAAGTCTGTTACTTTTATGCTTAGGTTTGGTTTCTAAGAGGATGGATTGAAAAATGTCTCAGTTGCATGTATTGGTGCAACGGAACTTTAGTATCTTTTGCAAGCTATTCAATCTCCTCAAAGAATCTAAATGGAGCTTCTCTGAATAACTGGCCAAATCTCATAATACCGATATGTTCCCAGGCTTTAAAGTTTCCCAGAGTTTTATTAGAGTTGCATTCTGCGATAACCGCTGTGGGCGTTAGATGTGATATGGATGGGCTTAGTTTTTGTAAGTGTGATCCCACACCTCTATTGTTGCCCTCATAAAAAAGTGGCTAGATATTATTTTTTGCCTTAGAGAGTTTCTTTATGCAAAGAATCCTGTGGAGTTTGATTATAGGACAATGTGTCCGTTTTACCGCTATCCAGTGTTGATTAGAGCTTGGAGGTATCCAACACAGCAAATTTCCCATTTGGCTTGCCCAATAATAATGTTTATTATTTGGCAGCACCAGTCCCCCACTTTTACCAAGGTCTCTGTTGGCTGACCTGTTTGACCCTTGGCTTCTTGTGTCCCCAGATTAATTTATCATCTTCAGCAAGTTTCTATGAGATGATGATGTATTGCACCCTCACAAAGTTGTGTGTGTGCGGATGCTGTAGAAATGTGAGACAATTAACAGTGCTAGCGAGGAGACTCCAGCAGTGCCGGAAGATGAGAAGAACCCAGCAGCACTGGGAGAAAGAGTCTCCCAGGAGGAGACCCCAGCAGCCATGCTGCTTTGGTTTGTAATGACATGTTATCACAGGCTACGGGACAGTTGGGGCTGTACTTGGATGGGGAGACCTCCAGGAAAAGCCCTGGTGCTGCAGGAAGTGGTGCTGGTGACACAGTAGGTGGCTCTCTGAGTTAACGGCGGGGGAAGGGGGGATGCTGTGCTGATGAAGATGCCGTTTTCCAAATGAAATGCAGAACCAAGACCCAGGACACTTATCACCATTACAGGTGTGATAGGACTTCTCAGAGTTGTACTGCCAGCCACGCCCGCCTGTCCAGATTCCAGCGTGGGTAACTCCGTGCAGGCCCTCGTGCAGGCCCTCCTCCACTCCCTCGGTGTTTTCAGTTGGGCATAGGATCCTTTTACACTTCCGGTCCTAAGTTGTCATGCAGCTCCTTTGTGGTTTTATCCTCTGCCACATTCCACCCCAGACATGGCTGAATTTTAGGTGAGGAGGAAGGGAGTTTTGTGTTTACTGTGTACAGTCTATAAAGCGCTTTGGGATCATTAAGGGTACACTGGGGCTATAGAAATCTAAGATATGTTCTTACTGTTATCGCTAATAGTCCCAGGAAACAAGGGCCCAACCCAGCCAAGAGGAGAGGAGCGGAAAGCCCAGGCCCTCGAAGAAAGGGGACCAGTGAAGGGCACAACATATCTAAGTAGCCCAGAGAGGAGCGATTAGAGTGAACCTGTGATCTTCAGTCCAACACATTTTGCTGCTGTCTCTGTTAAGTTTGTAGGATGATTCTGGGCTCTGCCTTGTGCTGACTAAGGACAAAATGATAGGTTGAGAAGTATTTTGTAGTATCTCCTACTAGGGACGCCCTCAGCTGCCCCTGGGTAGCGGGGGAGGGGGAAAATCCCGAACAGCTCCCTTCCCAGTGAAAACCCCTGGCTCACGGTAAAGTTACATACACATGAAGCAGCAACACCTGTGCCTGACTCCACCTCCTCAAATGGTCACTCGACTAGCCCAGGCTGAGATACAGTGTCCTAGTGGGGACGGGGTGTATATGATAGGTCAATAACTCCTTTCTGTGTTTGATTTCATGGTGCTGCACCCACTTGCTCTCTACTGGACTCCACTGCCTTTCCCCATTTATCTTTCCCCTCCATGGGCCCCAAATCGCTTTCCATCTCTCCTTCCCCAGCAGTGTTAATGTGAGGGGGGAACCAGCCGGCTGCTTCGTTGCGTGGTCCTCCACTCCAGTGTTCAGCATGGTGTGGGACATGCATTCATGCAGAGTGCAGGAGCCCAAGACCTGAGCAGTCCTGCGAAGCAAACCTGACCATGCTGGAGACCTGCTGCTCAGGATCTAAACAGGAGGCAGCATGCTTTGTTCCATCAGAAACATGAGGCTGTCAGCGCCGTGATCTTACCCATTGTGTTTGGCACAAAGAAATTGCCTTGAAGTTTCCATTGTGCTGCCCCAGACACTGCAGCATGAATTTGTCACCGTGCCACCCAGCTGTGGCCTGAGAGCGAAGGCATTTACTGACGGTGCTCATGACAGCAAACCCCTTGTCCATCGATGGACACATGGGTACCACTATGGAATGGAACAAGCCTGGAGTGATAGCCTCACCCTTATCCCCCTCCTGTCCCGGCAGTGCCTTAGAGCTCCATCAGTGTGACACACAGTGCGAAGGGAACGCAATGGGATTTTTATCATTACTACTTACTGAGTGCTGCACAGGGCCGGCTCTAGGGTTTTTGCCACCCCAAGCAGCGCTCCCCCCCCCCCAAAAAAGCCGTGATTGCGATCTGCGGCAGCAGCCCTACCACTGCCACTTCATTCCTCGGCGGCAATTCCGTGGCAGGTCCTTCGCTCCGAGAGGGAGTGAGGGACCTGCCACCGAAGACCCGGACATGCCACCCCTCTCCGTTTTGGCCACCCCAAGCACCTGCTTGCTGGGCTGGTGCCTGGAGCCGGCTCTGGTGCTGCACACAGCATAATCTCTGCTCCATGGAGTTTACAGTCTAAGCTAGACTCAGTAACTCATGCGAGACAAACAAGTGACATTTCAAAGCAATATGGAGATTTTATTTTTTAAATAGATGATGGGTTAGGCAAGAATTTTTATAAGGTCTAATTTTCATCGGAAATGTCAAACTGAATTTCAGCTTTGGCTCATAGAAACACTACAGGCTGCACAGAGTGAACGTTGCAAAAATGCAACAGACTTTTAGTGGGTTTAAAAATTATAGCAAACACTAAATATTAAGATCCCCACACAGATGCTCCATCCACGCTGCTCTTTCCGCGTGTTCTGGAAAATGAAAGACAAACAATTTTGCTATTAGCACCTGCTTTGCTCTCCCCAGCTGCTCCGTTTTAGCACTACGAGTGGGTGTAAGAGCAGATTTCAGTATTAATCATCTATGTTAGTGAATGTCCATACTGAACTCGCAATTCCATAACGTATCAGCCAGGACCGGCTCTAGGCATCAGCAAAGGAAGCACGTGCTTGGGGCGTCACAATTCCAGGGGCGGCATTCCGGCCATTCTTTTTTTTTTTTTTTTTGGCTTGGGCAGTTGCACTCTCGGAGCTTGGGGCAGCAAATTTTTTGCTTGAGGCGGCAAAAAACCTAGAGCTGGCCCTGATAACAGAGAAACAGGAACTGGGTTGTTGTAGGGGTTTCTTTAACTCTCTACTCCTGGGGGGATCTTTTTTTTATTGTCTGTATTGTTGACAGGTATTTTGAAATAAACCAAAATAATTGAAACGGGTGTGATTATATTGTGTTATTTTGACAAATAAAATATGCAGAATTTTTAAATATTGTGCACAGAATTTTAAATCTTTTAGCGTAGAATTCCCCAAAGAGAAACAGGGGGCTCATATCCATCCGCTCGCTCTACTTTAGCGCCTGTCTCATCCTCAGAGGGTTTTCCAGTGCCAACACCTTCACCGTGCAATTCCATCGGCTCACCCAATTCAAACCTGGGCTTCTTCAGCGTCTTCTCTTTGCAGACATACATGTCATGAAGAGGGTAGATGGGCGGATAAGCTTTCTCTATGTGTTTGCCAATGCTGCCTGGGATCAGCTCATTGACAACTTCCTTCAGGTCATTAGTTTGCACATTCCATGTCATGGTTCCCAACGTCTCGTTGTGAATTTGGCAGACCTGCTCATGCTGGGCATATGAGGACTTGCGAAGCTGGTTATTGTGCTTCTTGGTAAAACCCACGCAAAAGAGGTGCAGTAGATAGCCATCAGTAGTTCTGACATCAGCATCAATCGTCTGCCATTTTTTGACCATGGAGCATATTTTGTCACGGGTGACGTCCATTCCATGGAAGTTGGTCAGACCGTTTTTGCCCTGAACATCCTCTGTAATCAGCTTGAATTTACACCATTCTGCAGATCAGCAAGACTCACTTCAAATACACGGCCCCTAAGTCCATCAGAGGCCATTTTGATTCCTTGGGTCCTGGTGACGAGTGTCTTCCCAACGTTTCGTATCTGAAACATTGCAGGTACCTTGACAGTAAAGGCATCTTGCAGTACTGGCAACCCAGAGCATTCAAAAATCACGAGCCAGGCTCCAAAAAATCATAAGATCAGCTTAAAAATCATGAGATTTTAAAAATAATATGGTGTGGGTTCTTTCTATTTGCCTTTTGAGTCTTTGGGGGGGCACATTTTCAAGGGCTAGAAACGTACAGTTTTACGGAAAGCTGAGATGCTCATTGCTGCAGGGGGACTAGCCCCATTAAGAAAGAACGGGCTCAGTATAGTTGTGCCTGGATAAGGCCTTCTAATGGGAGTGAAGACACTTGGCCCATACAAACGGTGAGGCAGCAGCTGGGAGAGGCAGGAAGGGGTGGTTGGAAGCTGCTGACGGAAGACAGGTAGGAGATCAGTGGAGAGACGTTTGCCTGCTGACCTTTGTGGGCCACGGGAGAAGGAAGGTCCAGGGAAACAGTCCTGGGGGCTGGTGTTCCAGACAAGGAACAGCAAGCCCGGGAACCCCAGGAAGGATTAAGAGCGTGAGAGCAAGGAAAGCTCAGGGCAAGGAGGATGGCAGAGGTATGTTTGCTTGTTTACCTCTGCAGGCCCAGGAAGAAGGAAGTTACAAGGGAATAACCCTGAGCTGGGGAAAAACCCGGGAGGAGCTAAGAGTTTAAGCCCAGGGAGGATGGACCTTGGCTACTTTACATTTCTGGAACGCTCAGGGTGGGCGGACACTGTTTATTTTGTGCTTTTTGTTTGTGTTTTGAGTTGGCTAGGGGATACCTGCCACTCTGATTGAAGAAGGAGTCTGAAAAAGCTTTTGTATTATGGTAATGGACTGTACTCTTTGACTCTGGGGAGTTATTTTGGAGCATTTATGTTAACAAATTAGCCGGCAGCAAGGGTAGTGTTGGACTAAACAGCAAAGATGGAGTTTGAGGAACCCTAAAAAGGGGAAACTGTGGCTGGGGTGCCTAGCCAAGAGAGGGCACACCAAAAGGACCTGCCTTGTTACACTCACATAATCACATGACTCCAGCTGCTGGGGCTTTACGAAAAATACCAAATATTGCAAGACATGCAATAAAATAATGAGTGGGTAACAGTACCATGGGATGGAAACGGAGACCTGCTCAAGAGTCTGTGACTGATTTCCCCTAGTGGCTGGAGGCCAGAGAAGGCTCTACAAGCCTCCACACTGCTGCTGGCTAATGAAGATTCTCCGTCAGCTCAAGTGCAGGAAGCCTGTGTTTGTGCCACAGGCTGCCGGGAAGGGGTGGAGGAACACAGAAAGGTCATGAATTGTTTCCCTCACTGCACCTACTCCAGGTGGGGAAAATCAGGCCAGGGGGGGAGTTGTTCCCTTTTCCCATTGGGCCCTGCTGGCAGAGAGGGAGAGGGGCCAGTCAGTGCACTTCAGAGACTGCAATGGGCACGGGACCCCAAGTTGCTCTGCCTATGCTTTAAGGTGGAACCAGCTGAGCTCTCGGTGTGTGGCTTATGTGATTGTGGTGATGTCAGGGCGTATGCGAGACCCGCAGTTTTGTTACAAGCTGCTAGGGAAGGCTCAGACTGGACTGACAGGTACATTCCTAGGGCCCAAATCTCCTCTCACACAGCTGTGATGCCAATGAGTTCAAGGGAGTTAGTTACTCCTCATTTTACACTCAGGCCTATCAGATGGGAATCAGCCCCTAATGCTGTCCTCTGATTTTAATAGAACTTCAGGCAGGGACCATAGCTTTTATGTCTGAGTAACAGAAAAACAAAACTGGGCCAATTAACATCCCTCTTGCCCAGGGTCACGTTGTAATTACAAGTAAAAGATGAAAGGGGCACCCTGACATAGTGAGAAAGCCAGGGGCGGGGGGAGTGCAGCGGAATTGGCGAGAGAGCCCATTGCTGACAGAAAACAGGCTGACAGAAAACAGTACCTACCAAGTTGCAGTATAAACTCTTTCTGACCTATGCTGTGAAATGCTGGATTCCACTAGTGATGTTGCTCAGGCTTAGTATTACACCTCTACCCCGATATCACGCTGTCCTCGGGAGCCAAAAAATCTTACCGTGTTATAGGTGAAACCGCGTTATATCGAACTTGCTTTGATCCACCAGAGCGTGCAGCCCCGCCCCCCTGGACCACTGCTTTACCGCGTTATATCTGAATTCGTGTTATATCGGGGTAGAGGTGTATCTCCTTAACCATCTTCATAATGAAACACTTTCATGCTGGTAACATGAAAGCCTATTATCGCCTAATGCAAAGGATGCACGATTCAGCTGTATACACCACAGCCAAACTGTAGGATGAAACACATTAGGAGCCTGATTCTCCTCTCACTGACACTGGTGTAAATCAGGAGTAACTCCACCTAACCAATGGAGCTAGACTATGTAAAAAGGTGTGAGGGGAGATCCAGACTCTACTCCATAGAGAGGCCTTCCAAACCTGATTCTGATAATCAGACAGTTTCAAAATCAATACTAACATCACAATAAATCATCCATGATCCTAGAAATTTGTTTCAAGCCCCCTTACAGGCGTAATGATACTTTATACCGACTGTTCGCTCACTCAAAATAGGTCTTGTTGCGAGCAGAGCTTTCTGGGATATGATCTGTGTACTATGAGCACCTATAGGCAGGACCTTGAACTGGCCACGTTCTGCCAGCAGTGCTATCAGAGCCTTGTCCAATTTGTTCCTGGAGTTTTTGATAATATAATTAGTGTGGAGGCTGCAGCAGAGAACTACCAGTGGGTCATCTGCGGGATGGTAAAATAAACGTATGCGGGACGGGGGTAAAACTGTCACCAGCTGGGGAAGACACTTCAGCCAGATCCCCAGCTAGTGTAATTTGGCACAGCTCCATTAAAATCAATGTAACTGCACAGATTTACAGCAGCTGGGGATCCAGGGCCGCCCAGAGGATTCAGGGGGCCTGGGGCAAAGCGGGGGAGCGGACATCAAAAAAGGTGCCACCCGCTGCGGCGCTTGTACTCACCGGGCGGCGCGCCGAGTCTGTGGCGGCGGCGGCGGCAGGTCCTTCACTCGCTCCACGTCTTCGGCAGCACTGAAGGACCCGCCGCCGAAATGTCACTGAAGACCCGGAGCGACTGAAGGGCCCGCCACCGAATTGCTGCCGAAGACCCGGACCGCTGCCGGGTGAGTAGCCAGGGAAGGGATTCTCAGCCGGGGCCCGGGGCCTGGGGCAAATTGCCCCACTTGCCCCCCCCTCTCGGCGGCCCTGTGGGGATCTGACCCCTTCTGGGGTCTTGTCACAAAACACTAAAGGGCTCCAAATACCTTGTTAAAAAGAGGTAAATCTTAGTGTGAAGTATTAGAAGATCCAGCCCTGCCTGCCAGCAGCTGTAAATTGAAATTATGGGGAAGAACAAAAGAAAATGAGACAGTACGGATGTTTACACATTTCCACTGTATTTTGGAATGTCTGCCCTGCTCAATAGAGGATAGTCTGGTCTCTCTCAAGCTGCTGTCACAAGGAGAGGAGAAGGTAGCAATTTCTACACCTTGCGCGGAATCTCCAGTTTTTGCTAATATCATTATTGCACCCTCATTAACGTAACTGGGCTGCAAATGGGCTTTATTCCGTGTTTCTCCTGTTGTGTCAATACAAACTAATTGGCCGCAATTCAGCCAACCACTTCAGTAGATGATTAACTTTAAGCATGGGAGCAACCCATTGACTTCAATGAACTGACTTCGGTCAGAGCCCAGGTGGTTTTCCTCAGAGCCTCCAGTCAGGTGCTGGAATTTGAATAGCATTGTCAGTTGCGTTGGGTCTGTGGCTGAGAGGGTATCTTCTTCGATCACATCACACCAGCAAGCCAGATATTGGAAGGAAATTACTTCAGTCAGCTGGCTCCTAAACCGAAGTGGCCTCAACAATGAGCCTTTCAAACACATGAGCAATATTTGCACTGCGTCTCCTGCTCATCGGTGTGAAGTTGTACAACACTGGGAACAAGGCGTACATTTTTAACAGTGAGGGTTAGTAGCCATTGCAACAGTTTACCAAGGGTCACTGGCAATGTTTAAATCCAGATTGGGTGTTTTTCTATAAGATCTGCTCTAGGAATCATTGTGAGGCAGTTCTCTGGCCTGTGTTATACATGAGGTCAGACCAGGTGATCATAATGGCCCCTTCTGGCCTTGGAATCTGTGAATACCACAGTGTTAGCTGTTTGGATAGAGAACCCAGCAGTGTCCCCCTGTCTGTTTACCATAGCTGTCTGCTGAAATACCTCCCCTTGTTGCCAGGGAGGGCCATTTTGATAACCCCGAAGAAACACTACAGTAAAAATGCTGCCCGTGCAGCTTACGGCCCTTTACATGTGCGACATGGCAGCAGGGAGTCAAAGGTACCGCCTCTGAATTCTAGTGACAAAACACCAGAAGGAGATTTGGCAGGACAGTATAAATCTGACAGGCATCTGCCGTGAATAACTTGTCGAGCTAATCAATCAGTCAATGCAGGGAAAGAGCTGATAACTTCAACTGGCTCAGACTGATAAATAAGGAACTTAACAGCTAAAATGTGAAAGTATAGTGTATAAAGGTCACCCTCAAAGCGAGACTTCAAAGCCCTTAATAACAAAACACTTCCTTGTATCTAAGGGCAAGGTCTGCAAATGAAAATGTTTGCGAGTTATTAGTAAAACTCCTGAATTGATTTAAAGATAACCAAATATTTCCCATCTACCAGAGCAACTGGAAGTTACATCTAAATCTGATTATTCAAACAGTTTTCAGTCAACAGCAGTTGTTGAGATCTGCTTAGCAGGTTTAAGAATATGGAGAAACAATATGTAATTCTAGCTCAGAAAACACAGATCAGTAAACTAGAAATTTGTTGTTCTCTTTCATACACACACACACACACACACACACACACACACTCTTTATACTTATATATGTTAGAGCTGATTGATTTTTTAAATTAAAAAGTTTATCAAAAAGTGGTCTTTTATTTAAAATGATTTTTTGGGGTAAAAATGGTCAATATTGAAATTTTGTTTTTTGATAAATTTAGTGATTTTAAAACATTTTTATCAGAAACATCAAAATGGTCAGAATTTTTTTGTTTTTCAAAAAATCAGGTTTTCTGGAAACAAAATTTAAAAAAGTCTCAAAATTGTCTGTAAAAAAACGAAAAGAAACTGTCCCATTTTGAACCCTTCAGAATGAAAACAACTCTGAAATATCAAATTATTTTGTGAAATTAGTCTTTCATTTTTTCAACCAGCTGTAATCTATGTATATATATAAATAAAAATGTCCCACAGGACGGTGCCAATATTAATTATTTTAAATCCAGTGTTAAATATGCCACAACTGACACCCAGCAATTCAAGGAGATCTGACATTTCTCATGCTTAGAAGTTAGACTCATTGAAAATTGCACCCAAATGCCAACCCTGTTATAGAAGTCAGGTTATTTGGTATTGCAGTGTGAAGCACGGGCTCATACTAGATGAGATCAGATTTTTGGTGTGATTCTGCTGACGCCAGTAGAATTACACCAGGGTTTAATTTGGCCCATTGTATATAAGATAAAAATTTGTCAGATATTTCATTTGTCCCACTCCTAATACTGTACTTGGCACATCCCTTTCACAAGCAGCATCTGAATGTTTCCTTAGCTGTTCAGATGAATATATTTAAAACTGTACAGCAGCTTGTACACAGTGCAGCAATTTAATTCCCTTTAAGATAAAGTGTTTCTGCCTCTGTGACTTTCACAGCTTCCTTCAGTTCTCTGCCTTACTTTTTTTCAGTGTGTTTCAATCAATACGGTGCCCACAAGGATAATGTCCAGGAGAACCACAATGAGAAGAACGAGGATGGCCCCCTTTCTGCCCCTTGGCATTGTGGGAATAAACTTGTAGGCCTGGAGAAAACATCCAACACATTGTTTCAGCATCCCATTGCCAACATCCCCATGTAGGACCCTCTTCACCAATAACCTGCTCCAAAACCCAAGGGAGAATCAGGTCCTGGGAGGACATTTACCAAACCATGGACACAAGTCTGCAATGGTCACGTCAGTACAATAGAGACTGTTTGGATTTGTGAATTCCCATTATACAATTCAGCCCATCATAGCGAAGATTCAGCTTTATGTAGGAATTAAATAACATTTCGGTGGTGTGCAGGACTTGTGCTGGCCCTCTGCACAGTGGGAACTTCACCTACAAAGAAAGATGGTCCTGGGGGATAAGGATGCAGGGCAGTAAATGTCCAAAGTGATGCATTTGTTAAAAAGTGCAACGTTGCTTATTGTGAATATGTTCCAGTACCAGGACGACTTGTGCCTATAATGTTATACTACCGTAATACTTTGATCAAACTGATTTCTTTTTTCTTAATGGAAGGCTATGAGAACCCCATTATTCCTAGATTGTATCCTGACATCTCAGGTTTTATCCTGAAACCCAAATGTAAAAAATATCAAGAGATTAAAAGCAAGTGACAGTCCACCAAACAGAAACAATACATACTGGTGGCTCCACACAGGCACAGTCAGCTGGGGAAGTGGTCCATAGACAGGATGAGCCAGTCATCTTGTGATCAATGCAGGATTGTCCCAACAGGGCATTTTCTGTATCTCACAAAGGTTTGTGTTAGTTTTTTGTGGCTATCTTTCTCATCTACCCCCATTTGCAGGAAGAGCTCTTAACCCAACAGAAAATCCTGTTGGTCTGAGAAACAGCTGTTCCTTCTTGACAGCTCTTTGTTGGAATCTGAATATACCATTTGTTGTGTTTTGCTTAGATAGTGACGTACATCAAGTTTCAGTAAGCAAAAGAGTGGGGTTTGGGGGGGAGGGGGGTTTGCGGTTGATGTGAACCTCAGCTGAGTAAACTGTGAAGGGGTTTTTCCCCCAAGTACTAAGCCAACAGGAAGGAGAGCCGGGGCAAAATTTTCAAACATGTTGATTCGGAATGTCCAGCAGGAGCCAGGTTTTATGGGGTGCTGAGCAGTTGAAGTCTGAGTTGTGGGTGCTCAGCAGCTGCAAATCTGGGCCAGAAGTGACTCCAGATGAGCACTCACAGCCAAAAATCAGTGGCTCCTTTTGCGACTGTTGGTCCTAATTTTGACAGAGTCCAAGCTTGCCCCTGGGAGAGTCAGCAGCAAAACTCCTCTAGGCGAGAGCACAGGGTCAGACCCCCAGGCTTACAGAAAAAAGCTTGCAGTGTACAAAACAGGAACTTGATAAGGCTGCTCATAAAGAACCCAATCCTGAGGTGCTGAGTGCCTCCTTTCCTGTGGCTGTCCAAAAAGCTAGCCTGGCAAGGGGGTGTGTAAACAGGGAGAAGAGGATCAGGCTTCTGTGGGTATGTCTACACAGCAAGCGGTAGTGAGTCTCAGAGGCCAGCTTGACAGACTCAGGCTCGCAGGGCTTGCACTATGGCGATAAAAATAGCTGTGTAGATATTGCTCAGGCTGGAGGTCAGGCTCTGAAGCCTGGCGGGGAGGGTGGGAAGATTGTGGGTGGGCTTCCGATCCAAGCTGCCCCACCCCCTGGATACACTCAGCTCTCAGGAGATCCCACAGGCCTTGCTGGGGAGCTGTGACAGGAGGAGGGAGCGTTTCTCCGCCAAGGGATGTGGGACATCCTGGCTCACCGACAGCTGGGGCCATTCTGAATGAGCTGGGGCAACCAGAGCCACAAGTCCTAGCGGGCTGCTTCCAGACAAGGCTACCAGCCAGGGAGGATGGAAGAAGCCCCATTCACAGGGGGCAATAGAAACGCCGCCATTTTCCTTGGTAGCTTCTACCAACCCCACTGTTCAGCGCTTCAGGCTAGCACTCATCCTTATGGACTGTGAACAGGACAGGGGGAACACCAGAAAGAGACTTGGGGGACTCCACAGGTCACGTGGGCCATCTGGGAGAAGAAGAAAAGTTACCCATCGCCACTCTCAGCATGGCCTGAAAGGAAGGATCTCCTCTAGTGCAGGGTTTCCCCATGAAGCCCTACTCCTTCAAGGTGTGATCATAGTAATGTGCTCAGCGTATTGCAGCAGTGCCTTGGAGCCCTCGTCGGGCACTAGGATCCCATTGTGCTTGGCGCTGTACAAACACAGAACAAGAAGATGGTCCGTGTAATATAATAACTAACATCAAATCTCTCTGTGGCCAGAGGAGACGTCAGGATCGCTGGTGGATTCCCATTCCCATTCTGTGACCAGAGTCCTAATCCTGAGGTGTCCAGGTTTTAGGCAGTGGTCAGGATCTTGCAGCCTTATCTAAGCAGTCGCTGTCAAGGAAGACTCCACAATGAAGCAGGGGCTTTACAAAGGGGTTTTCTCTTTGTAGCCACCACTTGCCCCTTTCCAATACACCAATCTGCATGTATTGGAAACTGCCCTTTTCAACGGCACCAAAGCAGAATAAGGCCAGTGGGTGTATGTAGCAGTGCGAGGAAAATCTGGAGGAAGAAAGAGAGTATAAAAAAACAAGGAAATGCCAAAAGGATTAAAATTTGCAAAGCAAACTGAGTGCAGCCAGGAGTAATCTGGTGACAACCCCTGTGAGAGGCAGACTCTTAGCTTTTAAAATCACAGGGAAGCTATAAACTGGTGTAACCGTCCTGCCAGGTGCTGTCAGCAGCAACAAAGGGCCAGGTTCAAACATTTAGCTGTTCTTCTTAAATATAACAAACATACCAGCTCGAGCCCCCACCCCTGGGCACCCTTAGCAGGCAATATTTACCCTCTCACAAGCCCCAGGTGTATAATAGCAAGCAAACTTTTTTAAGAGAAAAAGCAAAGCATCAAAAATTTGGGAGAACACAACAATAAATCAGTGAATGTCTATGCGAATAGTAAGTAAAACACCCATCCCAATAGTGTCTTGGGCAGTGTCCTTTGCCTCAGTTTCCTCACCTGCTGGTGTGAACATCCAGTGGACAATGTCCCTTTGACACCTTCATTTCCCCCCGCTTCCTCTCTGGTGGTGCACCCCACTCATGGTTTGTTGTCAGTGGTTAGTGTCGTCCCAGAGCTGGGGAGTGGACTCAGGCAAGTCCATCTCCAGCCCCTGGGGGGGGAGGGCTGCTTGGCTTCCATGAAGAGCTGCCATGCCACCGTCTCTGCTGCCTCTCACCATGCCGCCACTCCCGTCATGTGGCACCACCACCACCTCGCCCAGCTCTTTGCGATCACAGCTCTGGGTAGCGGGTGCCTTGCTACATCACCTCTAAGTACCACGCTAGCTTCAGCCGCAGCGCCAAGTGTGGGTTCAGAGACTCTGCCACCTATCCCAGATGTTAGTGATTTCAGCTGCCAGGGGGGGGAATCTCGCTGCCGCCACCGCCTCTGTGTCGCCCCTCATCGCAGCACCAGCTCTGCCGGCTATCCCAGCTATTCGCGATCACAGGCCTGGTAGTTTCTGGGTAAGAGCAGAGGAGGAGAGCCCTAGACCACAGGCTAACGCCAGATTACACAGAAGAATGATATCACCAGATAAGAGCATGTGTAAGGAGAGACCTAAGTATCATGGAAAGGAAAGTGCCTTAACTTATCTCCTATGGCTACACTGGAAATTCCTAGCCCTTGACACACTCATCAACGTTATCACAGTTCCCTAGCCTGTGTGCCCATTCAGTGCTGTGTGCAGATGGCCCACGGGGCACTGGCAGGCACACTGCAGAGTGAGCCTCAGCGTGATCAACGGGCTTTCGTTTTTCACGTCTAAAACAAACAAACGTGAGAGTGATCCCACGCGCAAGTGGTTCCTGGCTACCTGTAGCACCACATCTAGAAGCCCTGCTTGGAATGGAATTCTGTGCTAGTTTGACATCCTCCGATTCCTATCATGGACCATCACTGGGAACTTTGCAACCATTCTGGAGCTGAAAGATGCGATTGGCCTTACCTGGCAAAGAAATACTGCACTGACACAGTAACGAACAAGCTACGTGTCCCTCAGAGTTGGACTCCTGGGGCCAAATGCATCCCTCGCATAAGTCTTTGATAGAGTTACACCAGAGTGAATTTGCGGCAGCATGAGATTGGTTCCTGGACTCCAGGATTGGCAGCCAGCCCTGGCACAGGTGAAGGAACCAATGGCCTTAAAGGACTTTGACATAGTGAAAAGACTGTGATAGGAACAGCTCTATTGCCGGGCCTGGTGAAACACTGCTGAAGACACAGGCCCTGTCTACATCGGGAAACGAGGTGTGTTTTTACAATGTGACAGCTGACGCATTGTAAACCCCTAGGGGAGCTCAGGCAAGCTGTCATTTTACAGCGATTAAGCTGTTCAAAACAACATGAAGTTCCCAGGTTCACCTCATCCAGCTAAATCAAGGTAAAACAACAGCTTGCTTGGTCTATGCTGGGGTTTTACAACCTAATAGCTTCCATGTCAGATGGAAAATTATACCCTTTCCAGAGTGTGGACACAGCCACAATGTGAATCAGTAGCAGAAACAGGATAGAACCCAAGTTTCCCAGCTTCAACCACAGATCATTCTCCACTGTATGAAACACTCCTAAATGCACAGCGATTTTAGGTAGATCATAGCTGTCATTAACAATGACAGTAGATCCACAAAAAGGTGGAAGAGACTAAAAATGCCTACAGTTGATGCTGAAAATGGTTCATCTGAATTTACAGAAAAATAGCTTTTCATGAAACCTGCTATGATAACCTCCTTATCAGGCTGTCTGAAATATCTCACAGCTGAGAGTGCCTGTCTCAGGTCAGATTGTCAGAAAACAGGGCAGACACTCCAAACTGATGGTATATTCCAGGAGTTCTCAACTTTTTTCTTTCACAGACTCCCCACCACCACCACCAACATGCTATAAAAATTCCATGGCCCGCATGTGCCACAACAACTGTTTTTCAGTAGATTAAAAGCATGGCCAGTGCTAGGGGGTTACAAGCAGAGCAATTGCCCAGGGCCTCACACCACAGGGGGGCCCGTGCAGCTAAGTTGCTCGGGCTTCAGCTTGAGATTCAGCTTTCTGCCCTGCGCCCAGAGAGTCTAGCGCTGGCCCTGCTCTCTGGTTTATTCTGGCAGACCCCCTGAAACCTGCTTGCAGCCCTCTAGGGGCCCCCGGACTCCTGGTTGAGAACTGTTGATACATTCTAATTCGATTTCACCAAGCCAGTAACACATGTACACTCCTGGATTACTATCTTAGTCTTACCATGGAGTCACAAACAGTCCCCTGAGGCTCTCTTGCCACCCAAACTAGACTTTATGATATTCGTCACTCTACCAAATATCACGTCACATTATCTTACTCCCAATCCCAAAGGGGCACTCTGGCTCTCACATTATCTTACTCCCAATCCCCGGTCAAATTGGCAGTCTGGCTCTCACTAAAGACAACGCTCAAGCCAATTTCTCTCGTAAACTAACTAAAGGTTTATTAGCTAAGAAAAGAAATGAGAGTTATTGAGAAGTTAAAGCAAGTAAAATACATTAATAGGTGAGTCCACGTTTCTAAGTCCAAAATGATAGCAGAGATGTAGTGATCTGCTAGTTTTCCATAAGTCTCTCAGGGTTACCCACAGTAATTCTGCGGCGCTCTGTCCACTTGTTCAGTATTCCATGCTGTTAAAATCCAAAACAGTTCAGAAATGCAGGGTCATTCTCCTAAACCAGTATTTATAGATCCTTGCTCACAGAAAATTAGCTGACAGCTTCTATACCCACGTGGGTATTCCTTTGTTGACTGTGAGTAGGAAATGCAGTTTGAGGCTGTGAATACCTATTGGTGAACTCAAGGACCATTGCTTTGAAGTTAAACTTCTACTTCTTTTGCATCCACAAGTAATTTAAAAAAATGAGGAGTACTTGTGGCACCTTAGCCTGGACCAGTACACACAAGAGATCCACTTCCTGGACACTACAGTGCTAATAAGCGATGGTCACATAAACACCACCCTATACCGGAAACCTACTGACCGCTATACTTACCTACATGCCTCTAGCTTTCATCCAGACCACATCACACGATCCATTGTCTACAGCCAAGCTCTAAGATACAACCGCATTTGCTCCAATCCCTCAGACAGAGACAAACGCCTACAGGATCTCTATCAAGCGTTCTTAAAACTACAATACCCACCTGCTGAAGTGAAGAAACAGATTGACAGAGCCAGAAAAGTACCCAGAAGTCACCTATTCCAGGACAGACCCAACAAAGAAAGTAACAGAACGCCACTAGCCATCACCTTCAGCCCCCACTAACCCAGCCCACGAAAGCTTATGCCCAAAGAACTGGTAAGTAAGGTCCCATGGAAAGAAAATCTAAGGGATAAAGGAGTTCAGGAGAGCTGGCAGTTTCTCAAGGTGACAATAGCTGCAAACTATCCCAATGGTATGGAAAGCTAGAAAGAATAGTAAGAAGCCAATATGGCTTCATCAGGAACTCTTTAGTGACCTGAAAATCAAAAAGGAATCCTACAGAAAGTACAAACCAACCAATTTGCTAAGGAGGAGTACAAAAGAATAGCAGAAGCAGGTAGGGACAAACATCAGGAAGGCTAAGGCACAAAATGAGTTACATGTAGCGAGGGACATAAAAGACAGAAGACGTTCTTCAAATACTTTAGGAGCTAGAGAAAGACAATAGACAAAGGAAAGCATAGGTCCTCCAATTAGGAGGGAAGGAGAGCTAATAATTGATGACATCAAGAAGGCGGAGGTGGAACTAGCTGAAGCAATCTTGGAAACATTTTCAATTATCTTTGAGAACTCATGGAGGTCCCAGAGTCTTTGAATTATTAGGTATACTGGTATCGCAGCAATACCTTGGAGCCTGGTCCTGCATGAGAATCTTGTTGTGCTTGGTGTTGTATGAACATGGAACAAAACGATGGTCCTTGTAATATAAGACCTGATGTCCAATCTCCCTTATCTCAATTAGTACTAAGCAGACATGGGCCTTACTTGGATCCACATCTGAATTCCTGGGAACTCTACAAAAGTTTGGATCTAGTGTTCAAGCTCAGATCCAGTTTATATAGACAGGTCCAAGCCAAGAAGGTTCTGGATTTGAATTTACCCCAAAAGGCCGAAGTTTTTCAGAGCTGGGGCCCCAGTCCAGATTCACCTCTCTTTATTTTATTTTTAAGAGACACTTATTTCATGCTTGTGTCATTCAAACACAGTTCAGCTGGACTGTGTTGAAACCTGCCCCCAAAGCATTAATCTATGGACTGAGACTAGGCATGAGAAATTTCAGCCAGAAATAAAAATATTTTTAAAAAGTTTACAGAATAAAAAATTTAAAGAGGGAGTTATTTAAATCTGGAATATCTCTTTCATTCTATCTTTGGTAGAAATGCCACTTTCCCGGGAAGAAACTCGGACAACGTACAACTCAGATTTCTCAAACTCCTAAGGAAGTAACTAAATTTTTTGTGAAGGAGAGGGATCTGCCCAGACCATCCAGATGATGTCCCTGACTGGGGAGGTGAACCAGTGTCCAGAGCAACAGCTATCATGGCCAGCCTCCTGGCCCAAGCATCAATCCGTGACTGACCAACTGCCCAGTATCCTGAAAACAGCAACAAAAGCCATATTTCCCCATCTTTTACTGTCCAATCTCCTCTCTCCTTTTCATGTGTTTTGTCGAAAACAGGAAAGGGACTGTCATTCCCCACTCAGAATCAAACAGAACTAACCCTTTCTTCCCTACCAGAAAGGCCTGCTTAACAGAATAAGAGTCTTAAACCAATATTCCCTGTCTCAAGAAGAAATTTTGATACAGTTTGTGTGTTTGACATAATCACTTAATTTCAGTTTTAATGCTTTTTGCCTTGTGTTGAGTATTTTCCTCTTGTGTGTCTCAGTCAATAAATTTCCAAACTTTAGCATTATTTTCCTCGTGTGTTTGTCATTGCACTAAGGAGGCTGAGATCTCTGTAGTTGGAACCCTGACCTTTGTTTAAAACTGTTAATGTTGGACAGTAACAGGACTATGTTAACACCTTTGATTCTTAGGGGCCATGTAGTCCATCAAGATTAATATAACACCTCCCAAGTTAAAATATTTGCTTAGCCACATTTTGTGAACCTCCTTATCTACTTTTATGTAGCACATTACAGGAAGCAAGTAATTCAGTAATTACACAGGCCCCTGTGAACATTAACTGAATTATCTCCTTGTCAGAATTATTTAGTATTTGCAGAAAACTCTTGGGAACAGAAGCGAACAGTGTAACTCCATTGCAAGCAGCTAGCGTTAGATACACAAAATGGCTCCTGGATTTCCCCAAACCCATTGCTGTTGAGTTGCCATCATGAACGGCAGAGATGAGACGCGCCTGGATCCCCGTGCAGATGCTGGCCTGGGAAAGGTCACGAAGGGGGAAGCACTTTTATTATTGCATTTGAAAATGAAGTTGTTAATTATGAGTTGGGATCTGCTGGGAAAACATTTCCTCCCACTGCTCCCAAACCCTCCCCTAGCTTCCTGTCTGTGCCCAAAGCCAGCACAAACTCTCCCTTCTGAAGCAACTCCTAAGGAGTTTCCTGTCCCTCCCCTCAGTCTCAGGCCTGCCCTATCCAGGAGAGGTTCTTCCACTGGGGCATCTGGGGGCTCTGCTCCAGTCAGAAAGATTAGAAATCATCATTAATGACATCAGAATTCTGGAGGGGCTGTTAACCCTTGTGAGTCAGGTTTAAGCCAATCCCTCACTATTAGAGATCAGGATGAGACCCAATGTGGAGACCGATTATCCCACATCTGCTATGCGGGGTTCTTACGCCATCCTTTGAAGGATCTGGTGCTGGACACAGTCAGAGACAGGATACTGAGCTAGAGGGACCTTGGGTCTCATCCCATCTGGCAATACCTATGTTCCTATAATAAAACCAAAAGGAACTAAATGTACCTCAATGTACCACACATGCACACATGTGGAACTAAATGTACCACACATGCACACGATGGTTAACAAACCAACATGCTACAGGTGAGCACATGATGCAAGTCATGTGCCATTCCCAACATCTTATGTGAGTGTGATGAAGGCAAGGAAAAGATTCTGCTGAACTCTCCTCCAGGACACCAACCATAGGGACTCAGCCTAGAGTTTGGTTCCCAAACAGCCTTTGGCCATAGAAAGTCAAACTTTTCTTGGACAAAAGTGTATCCAGCACCAAAGTAATGGCTATTTTCATTTGGGACTTCAGACTCCATGGCTCTTCCCACTCACAAGTAAAAGTTGCAGAGGTCTGTGTGAAAAAGATTCTACTCTGATGGTGACTGTGACAATGGCAGAGAATCCACTGATTTTTCTTTATGTTCCAGTACAAGTCTGGAACAACCAGGGGAAACTAGCACATGCTGCTATCTCCCCAAGGGGCTGAACCTTCCCCAGACTTGTTAGCTGCATTAGGGATTTGCATTCATTGTCCCCCAGTGACTTTAGTTCCTACAGGAAACATCTTTTAGCTCATCTCTAAGCCAGGAATACAGACGTTATCCAGGCCATGAAGTTACACATACCACTTACAAAGCAGACACAATAGTCTTCCAATAGTCCTTGTGTCCATATATCTGTCACATCTCAGTACAATAGTCTTTAAATATTCCATGTTTCGCAAGTGTCACATCTGTCACACACAACTTTTTTAAAAGTGTTGTTTATCTCCTATGTGAGATTTGATCAAACCAATAATGAATGCCTGGAAACATACTGCTGAACTGTCTCAGACCAACACAAGTGTATGGTTAAAGAACCAGTCTAATGGTCATTCATAGTGCTTCTGTTCTCATAATATTGTCCATTTGTAAGTGAAGTTTATGTTGATTTTTCATTTTTGTTCAAACACTTCAATTCTATCTATCTATCTATCTATCTATCTATCTATCCCCATCCACCCCCTCTATCTATCTATCTATCTATCTATCTATCTATCTATCTATCTATCTATCTATCTATCTATCTATCTATCTGTTTTGTGTCTTGAGCTTTGCTGCTTGGAAGTGCTGACTTCTATTGGCATGATAAGGAAGTAGAGTATTACTAAAAAAATTTTTTAGAACTTTTACCCTTCCATAGATAGTGGACATGTACTGTATGCAGGATTTGTGAAGATTAAGGGCTTGTCTATATGGGGATTTATTTCTGATTAATTCCCTGTGTGGACTCTCTTATTCCAAATTAGCTTAATCCACTTTGAAAATGGCTGAAAATAATTTGGAATAAAGCAACCTCATTCCGGAATAAGAGCATCCGCAAAGAGAGTTAATCTGTTGACTTTTACGCTTTACATTTACACCCACCTTAATCCAAATTAACATCGCTGTGTAGACAAGCCCTATATAGAAACAATTTGAAGGGCCATGTAGCCATGAAGAGGAACATCCACAAGACCCAGTTCTACTCCCATTGAAGTCAGTGGCAGAATTACTACTCACTTCAGTAGAAAGAGGCCCTTTGTTTAGCACATGCTTCTATCAGCAATTGACCGGTTGCTTTGACTCCTACTGAACACTGTTAATTAACAAAGCACTTTGCGAGTGTAGACACAGTGTATTCCTTGCTCTGAAGAGTTTACAATCTCCAACCACAAACACACATGAAACAGCACTGGACAGTGCAGGGATAGGAGGGCGTGGGGTGTTACTGGGGAAGTGAAAGAGGGATTACTGAAGAGGTGCGAGGAAGGCAGGATTTGAAGGAGGTGAGAGAGGGCACTTGGTAGATGAGGACTGGGGAAGTGATGCAGATGTAGAAGGGCAGCATAATGGAAGGGATGAAGCAGAGCACAGGGGGTGAAAGGAAAGCAGTGTGCTTCCCACATCACAACCACGATCTCTCACAACAGCCACACTCCTCTAGAACAGTGGTTCTCAACGTGTGGCCCAATCAGCACACAGCTGCAGCCCATGTGACATCCTCAGAGCCATACAGGTAGTATTGGATGTGGCCCACAATGGTAAATAGGTTGAGAACCACTGCTCTAGAAAAATTATGCAAATGACCAATAGGATAGATTTCATAGGCGCACAGATTCCAAGGCCAGAAGGGATCATTGTGATCATCGAGTCTGACCTCCTGTATGACACAGGCCAGAAACCTGCCCCAAAACAATTCCTAGAGTAGATCTTTTAGAAAAAACACCCAATCTTGATTTAAACATTGTCAGTGATGAAGACTCTACCACAGCCCTGGGTAAATTCTTCCAATGGTTAATTCCCCTCATTGTTAAAAATGTGTGCCCTATTTCCAGTCTGAATTTCTCTAGCTTCAACTTCCAGCCACTGTGTACTGTTAGACCTTTCTCAGCTAGATTGAGGAGCCCATTATTTAATATTAGTTCCTCATGTAGGTTCTTATAGACTGCAATCATGTCACCCCTTACCCTTCTCCTTGTTAGGCTAAACCAGTGACTCTCAACCTTTCCAGACGACTGTACCCCTTGCAGGAGTCTGATTTTTCTTGTGTACCCCTAGGTTTCACCTCACTTAAAAACTACTTGCTTACAAAAATCAGACATAAAAATACAAGTGTCACAGCACACTGTTACTGACAAATTGCTTCCTTTCTCATTTTTTACCATATAATTATAAATCAATTGGAATATAAATATTGTACTTACATGTCAGTGTATAGTATATAGAGCAGTATAAACAAGTCATTGTCTGAATGAAATATTAGTTATATTGACTTTACTAGTGCTTTTTATGTCGCCTGTTGTAAAACTAGGGAAATATCTAGATGAGTTGATGTATCCCCTGGAAGACCTCTGCATACCCCCAGGGATACATGTACCCCTGATTGAGAACCACTGGGCTAAACAGACAGACCTCCTCAAGTCAATAACTATAAGGCAGGTTTTATAATCCTTTAATCATTCTCATGGCTCTTCTCTGAACCCTCTCCAATTTATCAACATCCTTCTCGAATTGTGGACACTGGAGCTGGACACACTAGTCCAGCAGCAATCGCACCAGTTCCAAGTGCAGAGGTAAAATAACCTCTCTACTAGGGCTGTCAAGTAATTACAAAAATTAATTGTGATTAATTGCGCTGTTAAACAATAGTAGAATACCATTTATTTAAATATTTTTGGATGTTTTCCACATTTTCAAATATATTGATTTCAATTACAACACAGAATACAAAGTGCTCACTTTATATTTATTTTTTATTACAAATATTTGCACTGTAAAAAAGAAACAAAAGAAATAGTATTTAAATTCACCTCATACAAGTACTGTAGTGAAATCTCTTTATCAAGAAAGTTGAACTTACAAATGTAGAATTATGTACAAAAAATAACTGCATTCAAAAATAAAACAATATCAAACTTTAGAGCCTCAGTCCTACTTCTTGTTCAGCCAATCGCTCAAACAAGTTTGTTTACATTTGCAGGAGATCTGCTGCTGGCTGTTTCTGGGGTGCAGTGCGGTCCGCGGTGCCAGGACAGGCAGGAAGTCTGCCTTAGCACCCACGCTGCGCTGCTGACCAGGAGCTGCCCGAGGTAAGTCCCCAACCCCACGCCCCAATCCCCTGCCCCAGCCCTGAGCTCCCTCCCCCAAACCCAGAGCCCCTTCCTGCACCCCAAACCCCTCATCCCTGGCCCCACCCCAGAGCCTACACCTCCAGCCCAGAGCCCTGACTCCCTCCCACACCCCAACCCTCTGACCCAGCCCTGAGCCCCTCCCACACCCCAAACCCTTCATCCTCAGCTCCGTTGGATCGTGGTCATCAACAATTTTCTTCAACTGGGTCGCCAGAAAAAAAGTTTGAAAACCACTGCTCTAGAATGGTGGCCAAAGCATATGAATGTTTAGCATATCTGGCACGTAAATACCTTGCAATACTGGCTAGAAAAGTGCCATGCGAATGCCTGTTCTCACTTTCAGGTGATGTAAATAAGAAGCGTGCAGCATTATCTCCTGCAAATGTAAACAAACTTGTTTGTCTTCGCGATTGGCTGAAGAAGAAGTAGGACTGAGTAGACTTGTAGGCTTAAAGTTTTATGCTGTTTTGGTTTTGAGTGCAATTATGTAACAAAAAATAATATACATTTGTAAGTTGCACTTTCACGATAAAGAGATCGCACTACAGTACTTGTATGAGGTGAACTGAAAAATATTATTTCTTTTATCATTTTTACAGTGCAATTATTTAAAATCAAAAATAATAATATAAAGTGAGCACTGTCTAGTTTGTATACTATGTTGTAATTGAAATCAATATATTTTAAAATGTAGAAAATCATTGAAAAATATTTAATAAATATCAATTGGTATTCTATTATTGTTAACAGTGTGTTTAAAACTGTGAATAATCGCGATTCATTTTTTTAATCACGATTAATTTTTTTTAGTTAATTGCATGAGTTAACTGCAATTAATTGACAGCCCTACTCTCATGCCTCCAAGGATTGCATGAGCCCTTTTGGCCATAGATAATTATCCATCACTTCCACCCAAATCTTTTTCAGAGTCATTTCCTCCTAGGATAAAGTCCCCCATCACGTAAGTATTGCCTACATATTTTGTTCCCAAATGTCTACATTACTTGTAGCCACATTAAAACACATATTTTTGGCTTATGCCCAGTTTACCAAGTGATCCAGATCGCTCTGCATTAATGATCTATCTTCTTCATTATTTATCACACCCCCAATTTTTGTGTCACCTGCAAACTTTATCAGTAATGATTTTTTCTTTTCTTCCAGGTCATTGATAAAAATGTTGAATAGCATCGGGCCAAGAACATATCCCTGCGGAATCACACTAGAAACATACCCACTCAATGATGAGTTACCATTTACAATGACATTTTAAGACCTATCAGTTAGGCAGCTTTGAATCCATTTAATGTGTGGCATGTTAATTTTATATCATATAGCTTTTTTAAATCAAAATGTTGTGCGGTACCAAATCAAATACCTTACAGAAGTCTAAGTATATTACATCACCACTACTACTTTTATCAACCAAACTTGATATCTTTTTGTTCACATTACAAGTTAGTTGGAAAGGATCTATTTTCCATATACCCATGTTGATTGGCATTAATTATATTACCCTCTTTTAATTCTTTATTAATCGAGTCCTGTATCAGCTGATTCATTTTTTTGCCTGGAATCGATGTCAGAATGACAGGCCTATAATCACCTGGGTCATTCTGTTTGATCCTTTTTAATATTGACACCACTTTAGCTTTAATTTAATTTAATTTAATTGATATTAACAACAAAGCCAAAATAGGAAAAGAACAGGTTAAGAATATTTAGGTACGGGATAATAATAATTTCCCTGAATATCCAGTTTTCCCCTCCAATCCCTTTGTGGTTTTGTCTATGGGGGCTATTTGCTTTGCCATCCGAAGAAGTGGACTGTAGCCCACAAAAGCTTATGCTCAAATAAATTTGTTAGTCTCTAAGGTGCCACAAGTACTCCTGTTCTTTTTGTGAATCTTTAGTTGCTTTAGCAAAATTGCTTTGCCCAAAATAAACCCTTGGAAATGGTTCCTGATTTTGATTGTATTTTTTGTGTATAGGAGATCCTCTCATCCCAGGGGCAGAAAAGAACTGCCCCTGCCATGGTCACACATATCCTCCCCCTGGCCCCCTACCCCCAGCAACTGAGAGTGAAATTAACAAGGATGCCAGAAACGGCTCCTAACGGGGGGCGCAGGGAACAGCTGAGTCATGCAGGGGGCAGGCTTCTCCCTCCCTCAGCCAGTCTCCTTTTCTTACCGGTCCTCTGTACCGGCCCGTACCGGCTTACTTTCACCTCTGCCAATCTCCCTTATCTCAATTAGTACTAAGCAGAGAGGACCTCTTCTTGGATCCACATCTGAATTCCTGGGAACTCTATGAAAGTTTAGATCTGGTGTCCAAGCTCAGATCTAGTTCAGCTAGACAGGTCCAAGACAAGAAGGTTCTGGATTTGAATTTTCCCCAAAAGACTGAAGGTTTTCAGAGCTGGTGCCCCAGTCCAGATTCATCTTTCTTTCTTTCTTTCTTTCTTTCTTTCTTTCTTTCTTTATATTTAAGAGACACTTGTTTCATGCTTGTGTAATTCAAACACAGTTCAGCTGAAGTGCGTTGAAACCTGCCCCCAAAGTATTCATCTATGGGCTGAGATTGGGCATGAGAAATTTCAGCCAGAAATGACAATATTTTTTTAAAATTTACAAAATAAATTTTTTTAAGAGGGATTTATTTAAATCTGGAACATCCCTTTCATTCCATCTTTAGTAGAGATGCCACTTTCCTGGAAGAAACTCAGACAATGTGCAACTCAGATTTCTCAAACTCCTAAGGAAGTAAATAAAATGTTATTAATACAATAATACCTCTGTCTTTACATTAAACAAAGGGGAGTCTATTTGCTGAAGGTTGTATTATTTCTGTTAATGTATTTGTTCTTGGCAAGAACGTTTATTGAAGTCCAGAATGGGAAAACGCCTTTTGGCCTATTCTACCTTTATATAAAAAGGACTATATAAAGCCCTGCTCCTCAGATGGAAGGCAGCATATCTGGGTTTGCATTTCATGTACAGCAGAGATGGACTCTAAAGGTAGCCCTGAGTCCAACATGCCTGCAGAGCCACCTGTAAGTCATGCTGACATATCTTTACATTATATTGGATCGTGAAGTGTGGGCTAAACGTATGCATGTGCATGCCAACTTCTGACTGTGACAGAGAGAAGGACTGAGTGAGTGCTGTGAGAAAGGAGAAAATGAGTGTTGGTGGATGAGGGAGATCAATTTGGAGAATGCATTTGTGTGAGTGACTCTGTGTGGTTTACATGACATTAAATCTTTGGAACAGCTTATCAAGGGATGTGCTAGATATCTGGAGACTTCAAATCAAGATGGGATGGATACTTTATCCCTCACCCTGATTACAAGCTTCACACCAGTGACTATAGATTGGTCGATGGCCATTAGAAGGCCATGCTTCCCTTGCTGTGGAGCAGCTGTTAACATGTGGTCATTGGCAGTTAGTGTCTATAATCAGAATGTAATGTGTGTTTTCCCCAGGCATACAGGTTTATGCCTGCAGTGCCCAAGAACCGGAAGGAGGTCATCCTCATCTCCGTGGTGGTGTTCCTCTTGGCCATTATCATCACTGGAGCCATTTTGATTGGCGTTCACATGACTCAGAAACACACTGAAAAGGTGAGTAGAGCAGGTAATGGAAGGCAGGTGCCATTAATCTGGTGTGTGGGATATGCCTGATGGGGAGAAGGCCGGCTTCCTCAGCAGCCTGTGGAATTATCAACTGTTCCATATTAGTCTTTAGCCCTTGGGTGGGGCTCCATTTATTGTCCAAATGGGCAAACTCACAAAAGGAAAACAAAAATTTCCAGCTGGGTCTTGCTACCCAGCCACGCTCCCAGGGCTTCCCACCTGGAGCCTCCCTTTCCAAGGGACTACTGCAGGAGACTCCTCCTTCCTGCAGCTTCACTCTGCAGTTCCCCCTCACCCGAACCACTTGTTGGCTTTTATAATCCCTTACTCCCTTTCAAGCTGGTTCTGATAATTGACCTTTGCTGGCTGGCCCCATGCCTCTGGCCCTTAAAGGAACAGGTCACCATGTTACCTACTTTGCCTGGCCCCAGAGCAAGTTTTACAGTTTGTACCCTCACCAGGGCACAGTCAATAGACTGCTATCTCTTCCTCCAACCTTTACTAGTCCGTCTTTCAGTCTGTAGTTGCTCCAGTTCTCCTTTCAGCCGGCTGATCTCAAAGGGTAACTGAACTTTCCCTTGGAGCTCCTCTTGTATGCACCAGATCCACACTTCAAATCCCTCTCTCCTGTCCTCTCAAACTGGAACTCCAGCCCTTGCTGCCTGATCAGATCCAAAGCAGCAAGTGCCACCCCATGTGTCTGAGCCAAGCAGTGCAGGCCTCTCATGCATGTCCTCTCCTCTCAGTGCTCTCTTTGTGCACGTAGTTAGCGTGGCAGCTGTGAAGACTACTGCCATAACTATGGAGCCCATTTTTTCTGCAGCCTCCATGCTTGCGACTTTCTCACAGACACTGTTCTTCTTCTGCTGCTCGACCTCCTGAGCCTAAGACTGCAGTTGCATTCATAGAATCATAGAATCATAGAACTTAAGATCAGAAGGGACCATTATGATCATCTAGTCTGACCTCCTGCATGCTGCAGGCCACAAAAGCTGACCCACCCACTCCTGAAATAATCCTCCAGCAAGCGACCTCTGCCCCATGCTGCGGAGGAAGGCGAAAAATCTCCAGGGCCTCTGCCAATGTACCCTGGAGGAAAATTCCTTCCCGACCCCAAATATGGCAATCAGCTGAACCCCGAGCATGCGGGCAAGACTCTCCAGCCAGACACTCTTGAAAGTCTTTTTCCTTATCCTAACGTTGACCCTCGGTACTAATTACCAGTGGTGGCACGTTATTGACCTATTGACTAAATCACGTTATCCTATCAAACCATTCCCTCCATAAACTTATCAAGCTTAATCTTAAAGCCAGAGAGGTCTTTCGCCCCCACTGTTTCCCTCAATAGGCTGTTCCAGAACTTCACTCCTCTGATGGTTAGAAACCTTCGTCTAATTTCAAGCCTAAACTTCCCAACTGCCAATTTATATCCATTTGTTCTCGTGTCCACATTAGTACTGAGCTGAAATAATTCCTCTCCCTCCCTGGTATTTATCCCTCTGATATATTTAAAGAGAGCAATCATATCTCCCCTCAACCTTCTTTTGGTTAAGGAAAACAAACCGAGCTCCTCAAGTCTCCTTTCATACGACAGGCTTTCCATTCCTCGGATCATCCTAGTGGCCCTTCTTTGTACCCGTTCCAGTTTGAATTCATCCTTCTTAAACATGGGAGACCAGAACTGCACACAGTACTCCAAATGAGGTCTCACCAACGCCTTGTATAACGGGACTAGCACCTCCTTATCTCTACTAGAAATACCTCGCCTAATGCATCCCAAGACCGCATTAGCTTTTTTAACGGCCACATCACATTGCCGACTCATAGTCATCCTGCGATCAACCAGGACTCCGAGGTCCTTCTCCTCTTCCGTTACTTCCAACTGGTGCGTCCCCAGCTTATAACTAAAATTCCTGTTAGTCATCCCTAAATGCATAACCTTACACTTCTCACTATTGAATTTCATCCTATTACTAATACTCCAGTTTACAAGGTCATCCAAATCTCCCTGGAGGATATCCCGATCCTTCTCCGAATTGGCAATATCTCCCAACTTTGTGTCATCCGCAAACTTTATCAGCCCACTCCTACTTTTGGTTCCAAGGTCAGTGATAAATAGATCCAAATAGTGATAAATAGGTCCAAAACCGAACCTTGAGGAACACCACTGGTAACCTCCCTCCAACCTGACAGATCACCTTTCAATACGACTCGCTGCAGTCTCCCCTTTAACCAGTTCCTTATCCACCTCTGGATTTTCATTTCAATCCCTATCTTTTCCAATTTAACCAGTAATTCTTCATGCGGTACCGTATCAAACGCCTTACTGAAATCAAGATATATTAGATCCACCGCATTTCCCTTGTCTAAAAAATCTGTTACTTTCTCAAAGAAGGAGATCAGGTTGGTTTGGCACGATCTACCTTTCGTAAAACCATGTTGTAATTTGTCCCAATTGCCATTGACCTCAAGGTCCGTAACTACTCTCTCCTTTAATATTTTTTCCATGACTTTGCATACTACAGATGTTAAACTAACAGGCCTGTAGTTACCCAGGTCACTTTTTTTCCCCTTCTTGAAAATAGGAACTATATTAGCTAATCTCCAGTCAAACGGTACAACCCCCGAGTTTAGAGATTCATTAAAAATTATCGCTAAAGGGCTTGCAATTTCACTCGCCAATTCCTTTAATATTCTAGGATGAAGATTATCCAGGCCGCCCGATTTACTACCGTTAAGCTGTTCAAGTTTGGCTTCTACCTCGGATACTGTAATGTCTACCCCCCCCGCCCACCTTCATTCCCATCAGTCACGCTGCCACTATTCCTAATCCCTTCATTAGCCTCATTAAAGACCGAGGCAAAATATTTGTTTAGATATTGTGCCATGCCTAGATTATCCTTAATCTCCACTCCGTTTACAGTTTTAAGCGGTCCCACTTCTTCTTTCTTGGTTTTCTTCCTATTTACATGGCTAAAAAACCTTTTACTATTGGTTTTAATTCCCTTCGCAAGGTCCATCTCTACCCGGCTTTTGGCCTTTCTCACTGCATCCCTACACCCTCTGACATCAATAATCTCCTCTTGCATTCTTTGTTTCATTTTCTCCACCTGGAGCCTGACCCTCTGCAGCTTAGTCCTCGTATTATTCAGTTCCCTCTCAGGGCCGGTTCCAGGGCTTTTGCCGCCCCAAGCAGAAGAGAGAGAAAAAAAAAAAAGCCGCGATCGCGATCCGCGGCAGCTCTACTGCCGCTGCCACTTCAGTCTTCGGCGGCAATTCGGCAGCTGGTCCTTTGCTCCGAGAGGGAGTGAGGGACCCGCCGCCGAATTGCCCCCGAAGAGCCGGCCGTGCCGCCCCTCTCCGTCGGCCGCCCCAAGCACCTGCTTGCTGGGCTCGTGCCTGGAGCCGGCCCTGTTCCCTCTGCCCAGCACTGGTTTGGGGAAGGGCCTGTCCTCTCCTGCCCTTGTACTTCAGCTATAGCACTTTCCTGCCCAGTGGGATTCTGATGCTGCACACGGTCTCTTGGCCTTTGTCTCTGCTGGGCTCAGTGGTAGGATCTGATGCACCCTCTCCCTCTTGGCCTCTCTGCCTGGAGAATTACTTCCCTTGCTCTGCAGGGGTAGCCCCACACCATTTGCCCCAAGTTCATCATTCTTCAAGGGGAAGACCCGCCTGATGTGTTCCCTTTTTCCACACCTGAAATAGGCTGTCTCCTACCCGTCCTGGTCCAAACCTCCCAGTGATCACATTGCCAGCTACAGCACTCCAGCCTTTATTGTCCAGGTTCCCCAAATCTGAGTTCTTAGTGGGGCAATACCTTCTGATGTTCCCCATCTCCCGCACACCAAAAACATACAACCCCGAGGATCCCCCAATTTTGCCCCTTCTTGAGCCTAAGTAACAGGCAAGTATCACCCAGAGTCTCTCCAGTTTCTTCTGTGCTGTGCATAGCAAGCTTTAAATTCACAGTTCACATAGGGGCAAACGCTCCATATATGTCCCACTTACCCACAGGCAAAATATACCCTCTGTTGGACCTCAAGCCTATGGTCCTTAAACCATTCTTTCATTCCTTATAGCTGTCACTTTGACCCTTTCCTGCTGCAGGATCTCCAGGCGGTATTGCTGCTCCTTCTCAAGCACTGTCAGTAGCTTGCATAGATCCAGCTGCACATCTCCTCCTGCTTCTGTTGTCTGACTTTCTTTGGAAACTGGAGCAGAAACTGGCAACCACGTCTCTCCCTGCATCTTCCAGTTTGGGAGGGTAGACCCTCCTTCAGCAAAGAAGGCGTCCATATACTTCAGCTCCTATTTTATATATATATATTCTTCCTGTGCACCCACGACCCTCCTCACTCTCCCCTTATTTCAGGGGCAATCATTGAGCCAGCATCCTCCACCAAACCGCATCCAGAAAACATCTGTATGCGCTTGTGCTTCACATCATCCACTTCCTCCCCTTGTGTCCTGCCCCAACACAAAGGGACAGGATCTGTTGCCCCCCAAAGAGGGTGGGAAACCCTGGTGGGCCAGTCTGTACTCCACTCGGGCCCCACGGCCCACCAGGGATATTAGTTGGCGGCTCCTTCACGAAGACATGAGCATGGGTGTGTACCTGGCATGTTTGAGGAACTCCCACAACACCCGTCCTTTCTGCGGCAAGAGGGAGCCCCTGGTGCACATCTACGTAGTACGTCAGGTTGCAGTCCCTCTTCCGTCTCCTCCAGAACCTCTTAGTGAGGTTCTGGCTGCACTTTCCCCCACACCTCCGGATCATGGCTCCAGAAAGTCACAGGACCTCCTCATCAACCTTCTCCTGGCACTGGCCAAGATGGCCATCCATCATACCAGGAGGAAGAAGTTGGACCAGGGGGTGCTCAGCAACTATGGGGCCTCTTCTGATCCCTAGTGCAGTTACATCTCTGAGCAGAGTTTCTCTGGGCAGTGTCCACTGACTCCTCGGATGCCTTTGAGGAGCAGTGCTGCAAAATGATTGAACCTATCACAGATAAGCTGGACACTTCTCTTTCTGTCTGACATGTTTTCTCTCAAAGTACTTCATAGAATCATAGAATATCAGGGTTGGAAGAGACCTCAGGAGGTCATCTACTCCAACCCCCTGCTCAAAGCAGGACCAATCCCCAACTAAATCATCACAGCCAGGGCTTTGTCAAGCCTGACCTTAAAAACCTCTAAGGAAGGAGATTTCACCACCTCCCTAGGTAACCCATTCCAGTGCTTCACCACCCTCCTAGTGAAAACGTTTTCCCTAATATCCAATCTAGACCTCCCCCACTGCAACTTGAGACCATTGCTCCTTGTTCTGTCATCTGGTACCACTGAGAACAGTCTAGATCCATCCTCTTTGGAACCCCCTTTCAGGTAGTTGAAAGCAGCTATCAAATCCCCCCTCATTCTTCTCTTCTGCAGACTAAATAAGCCCAGTTCCCTCAGCCTCTCCTCATAAGTCATGTGCTCCAGCCCCCTAATCATTTTTGTTGCCCTCCGCTCGACTCTTTCCAATTTTTCCACATCCTTCTTATAGTGTGGGGTCCAAAACTGGACACAGTACTCCAGATGAGGCCTCACCAATGCCAAATAGAGGGGAATGATCACGTCCCTCAATCTGCTAGCAACGCTCCTACTTATACAGCCCAAAATGCTGTTAGCCTTCTTGGCAACAAGGGTACACTGTTGACTCATATCCAGCTTCTCGTCCACTGTAACCCCTAGGTCCTTTTCTGCAGAACTGCTGCCTAGCCACTCGGTCCCTAGTCTGTAGCAGTGCATGGGATTCTTCCGTCCTAAGTGCAGGACTCTGCACTTGTTCTTGTTGAACCTCATCAGATTTATTTTGGCCCAATCCTTTAATTTGTCTAGGCCCCTCTGTATCCTATCCCTACCCTCCAGTGTATCTACCACTCCTCCCAGTTTAGTGTCATCTGCAAACTTGCTGAGGGTGCAATCCATGCCATCCTCCAGATCATTAATGAAGATATTGAACAAAACTGGCCCCAGGACCGACCCTTGGGGCACTCCGCTTGATACCGGCTGCCAACTAGACATGGAGCCATTGATCACTACCCGTTGAGCCTGATGATCTAGCCAGCTTTCTATCCACCTTATAGTCCATTCATCCAGCCTATACTTCTTTAACTTGATGGCAAGAATACTGTGGGAGACCGTATCAAAAGCTTTGCTAAAGTCAAGGAATAACACGTCCACTGCTTTCCCCTCATCCACAGAGCCAGTTATCTCATCATAGGAGGCAATTAGGTTAGTCAGGCATGACTTGCCCTTGGTGAATTCATGCTGACTGTTCCTGATAACTTTCCTCTCCTCTAAGTGCTTCAAAATGGATTCCTTGAGGACCTGCTCCATGATTTTTCCAGGGACTGAGGTGAGACTGACTGGCCTGTAGTTCCCCAGATGCTCCTTCTTCCCTTTTTTAAAGATGGGCACTACATTAGCCTTTTTCCAGTCATCCGGGACCTCCCCCAATCGCCATGAGTTTTCAAAGATAATGGCCAATGGCTCTGCAGACACTTGCATGTGTCTGTACCATTGTCATCTACGGACACTGTATCTGGTTTTGATTTCTCTTTCTTATGTATTGCATGGACAGTTTCTGCTGACATGGACAGTTTCTGCTGACCTTACAGGGTTCTAAACTTTTTTGTTGGTTTTTGTTTTGTTTTGTTTTTGATAGCTCTGCAGCCCTGCATACCTGCAAGCTTGTCCTCAAAGTTCAATGAGCTCTCCTCAGCAACCACTCTCATACTTGCGGGTCTTGTATCCCACACACTATCTTGGTCTCTTGTCAATGAATCTTTCATATTTCCAAAATTGCAACTGGCTGCTAGACCTTTTAAATCAGTGCTGTACTCATAGAACTATTCTAGCACTGGAATGGGTTACCTAGGGAGGTGGTGGAATCTCCATCCTTAGAGGTTTTTAAGGCCTGGCTTGACAAAGCCCTGGCTGGGATGATTTAGTTGGTATTGGTCCTGTTCTGAGCAGGGGGTTGGACTAGATGACCTCCTGAGGTCCCTTCCAACCCTAATATTCTATGATTCTATGCAGCTCTGAATGGTCTCTCCTGCTGTCTAGTACTTGATTACCCCTGCCACCATGTGTTATACTTTATTGTGTCTGGATCTTCTGCCACGTAAGATCTCACTCAGACACGGGGTTAATTAACAACCTCCAGCTTTATTGTGGCTGCTTACAACATGGCTTCTTCAGCCTTGTGGCTTCTCAGACAGCTCCCTGGAAGGTGTCACTTCCAAACAGTTCCCCGTAGGAAACAGAAAATGTCGTCTGCTATCGTTACACTGGGCTCCATTGATTGTCCAAAGGACCAAACTCACAAAAGGAAAATCAAAATTTCCAGCTGGGGGTTGCTACCCAGCCACACTCCCAGGGCTTCCCACCTGGAGCCTCCCTTCCTCAGGGACCAGTGCAGGAGACTCTCAGTACCCCCACAGTTGAGTTACTTGCTGGCTTTTATAATCCCCTACTCCCTTTCCAGCTGGTTCTGATAGTGGACCATGTCCCAGCCTCTGGCCCTTAAAGGAACAGGCCACCATCTTACACTCATATAGACAAACTCTTGTTCCCAAATGCTAACTCCGTGTCCACATTCCAATCCGGCTTTGTTGGAAGAGAAAAGCCCAAAGGTCAGTGCTGTTTTACTGTGGATCTTCTGTGCAATTCACCCCTCTCAGGCTTTGCCCAGCTGGTAAATGTCAGCCAGCAACCTTTGACGGAGGCCGTATCACCAAGGGGCACCGTCATGGCCAGCAGACCCAATACTTGGCTGGTCTTTTGTCTTCCAGCTGTTTGTTTACAGAGCCCCTGCCCACGCTAACAGCCTTAGAGGCAGCAGAGTCCAATGAAAACATTTCACTGTGTGCAATGTGTCTCCTTCAGATCATCCAAATCACCAGCAGTGGAAGCAACGGGGAAATGACTGAGCAGACGATGATGGTGAGCAGCCAGGAGAACGTGGCTGCCTTTCACGTCGAGGGCAACACAACCTCAGCGACTGTCGTGTATGACTATAAACATGTGAGTCCATCCCACCGATGTTCCAGGCTGACTTGAAAGAGTAAATGGGATCTCAAAGCGCTGGGTGTGAAAATTGTTCCCAGAGACTGATGTGTGAACCCTTAGAAATGCCTGGCACATGAGGCAGGTCAGGACAGAAAACACAACAAGAGCTTACACAATGTTCCTCTTTCTCCATAGTGGCTAGATCACATATAATGGCTCGGGAGTCCATAACTGCCTCTGAACTAATAAAGCTGATTCTTTAGCTCAGGTAGTACCCTCAGCTAAGCAGAGGCTTATGGCTTTAGATCCAGAGGTGTTAGGTTCAGTCCCCACTTAGACCAAGAATAATCACCACTGTACTTCTAAAATCAATCCTACTATTAGCTCTGGGGTGTCTGAGTAAATGAGGCAGCCCTTCAGCAGGTCCAGACTCCAGAGGAAACACATGTACATGAACCAGTCTGACGTATTCCTTTCAGTAGAGGGTATGTGCACCACTGTCCACACAGCAGGACTCCCCACAGGTGAGGGGATTTGACACTGCAAGAATCACATGGGCACGTCTGCTAGTGACAGTCACAAACCCCTGGGACTGCCAAGAAGAGGGTCACTGGTGATGACAGTTTTACTGTGACACAGGCTTCTCTGTCCATTAGCAGCTGGACCGAGACTGTGCAGACATCGCAGCAAGAAGCCTATTCAGCAGATCAGGCTTCTTTTCCTCATTGCCTTGTGCAGGGGGTGTCAAATAAATTCTGCAGTGAGGGCCCACTTACCCTTTCAGTTAGTCTGGGGAGCCCAGCAGAGGTGAGACCATCATTGGCAACAGGCACATTTTCATTGTCACTAACTGCACAACACGCCCCTTTAGTTAGTGAAATTAAATGTTGCATTTAAAGGCAAGAGACAGCCTCCCTTACTCTGTCCATTAACTGAGCTCTGTGTTTCTTCACTATGGCCAGTCCCCATCCTTTCCCGACTCCAGCTTCTTGTGACTTTCCTTCCCTCAGTCCTTTACCCCGTTGAGGGCACTTCTGTCCCCCACCCCCAGCATACCTAGACACTTAGCCCCCACCCCTTGGGCACTTCCTGTCCTCCCCACCCGCTCTCCCCAACCCCTCTGTGGGAATTCGCACAGCTCAGCCCCCCTTGGGCACAGGCCTCCCTCCCCAAGCCCCCTTCCCTCTTAGCCAGCTTCCTTTGGACATTGGCCTCCTCTTCCATTTCCCCTCCAGGCACTTGCTCCCCCGCCTTCGGGTCCTGGCGCACAGGGCTCAGTGGTGGCTGGCGGAAGCGAGGGAGAAGGAGACTCTCCCCTGCGGCTGGGCTGCTGAGGGCAGCATGAAGCAGTGATGGAGGCAGATCAGCAGCTGCTCTCCTCAGCCTGGTGTTGTGGGGCCTGGCAGTCACGGGAACAAGGAGGGCGATGGGTAGGGAAGGAAACTCCTCTTCAAGCTCAGGCTGTGGGGCACTGGTGGCAACCGCTCAGGAGGGGAAAGGGCTCAGTTGCCTGTGGCCAGTCAGACACAAGCTCTCCTCAGCCATGCCCCCTCAGGGCTGTGGGTCAGATGCCTTGGAAGATGAGTTGTGGTTTCTGGGAGCTGGATCTAGCCCATGGGCCATACAGTTGGTTTCTTGGAGTAGCCTTTGGTGGATGGGTTGGCTGCCTCAAGGGCACCACCTCGTGGCCTGAGGCACCCTGCCTCAGTTTCCCTTTTTTCAGCTCAGGGTCCTTCAATCAAACTACTAAACAACGCTTCTTTGGGTCAGCCTCCAACCGCTTCTTGGGCTGGATTGATTAAAGTAACAAAATCATCCCCAGATAAAGTTCTTCAATTCCCATCAAGTCCCTACTCCAAGTCTTTCCCTCTGGGGTCTCCCAGGCACCCCCTCTCTGCAGCTTCCAGCTGCTCTTTATGGGGGAATCAACTCCTCCATACCCAGCTGGTTCAACTAATGAAACACCACACCCCATCCCAGGTGTAGCAGACAGGCTAACTGGCCAGGGCTGGCCAGATGCAGGCCCCCAGCCCTTACAGGGGCAGGGCCACCCTGTTACATCTTTCACATTAAGGCCCCCAAAGCCTCTACCGTGGTGCTGTAACAGCTGATTGCCAGCCACGCTGCTGATCTGCACACTCCTCCCGCTCCCCGGACCAGAACACCTGAACCCATTTCACACACACTGATGTACAACGGGCTGTGGGTTCAGGCGCCGAATGCCTGAGTGTCCTGTCACTTGTGCAGCCAACCTCTCTCCCCGTTGCCTTCCAGGGTCTCATTGGCCTCCGGGTACAGGGCAGAAGGAAGTGTTTGGTTGTGAAGATGGATAAGGTCGCCATACCCAGCCTGGCTGAAATGATCCAAAGAATTGAGAACTTTGCCACACAGGTGAGTGGAGCAGAACGGGGAGCCGGCTTGGCCAGGGAAGGTTTAGAGAGATTGACTAGCCTGGCATAGAGCACCCTCTGCGGGGTCAGAGAGAGGTGATTCTCTAAAAGAGATTTTCACTGACAAAAATGGAAGAAGTGACACAGTTCCCAGCGTGTTTCTGGGAGCAGGCAGCTCCAATCAGATCTGGAATATTTCCCTTTTTTCCTCCCTTAAATTTAATTTCAGTTTCATATCAATAAAACAGTTTTGCCTTGTTTCACAGCAGGGCCCTGGAGACGACAACTTGTCCTACACCTTCAGTGAGGGTCAACTGGCTGACCACACAGCGCTGGGAATGACACTGAACATTCTCTGCAGTGATGTCCCCATCTACTGGGCTGAGGTAAGAGCCCTCTGTTTCGAACATTGCATTCAGCAATGACATGAGTTACTGAGGGCTGTGTAGTGAGGGGCAGCATGACACATCCGGAGCTCAGGAAAAGATGGAGCCACAGGGCCCAGTCCTGTCCTGTATTCTCTGAGAAAGATTCAGCACAATGTTGTGAGTTGAACCAAAAGAGACCAGTGCCTCTGGGGAGGAGAATCTATAGGGCCCTGCTGCCGTTTTCTCTCACTTTACTGTATTCTTCCTACATTCTCACGGTGACCCTCCCACCAGCTAGAGTTCTGTGCACTGAACCCTTTGGAAGGAAGATAACAACAACTTGCATTTCCCTACAGTTGTCACAGTCTGAGAGCACCCCCTCATGGCCTGGCATTGCAGTCACCCTGCCTCAGTTCCCCCTCATCTCCGATGGGTCTTTTGGCCTTCAACACAGTGCAGGTGCTGAGGTGACCCTAGGCCATAAAAGTCCACCCCTCACCGAGTAATCAGAGTCCAGAGGAAAGCTCCAACCCCCATCTTCTACCACAGACTTGTGCTCAGAATAGACCTTCCTCACTGGGCAAGTGCCACAACTTTTGTCATCATAGTCTTTTGGAAGTTCATAGTTGCACCCCCAATTTACAAGCTGGTAGGGTAACTCAGTATAACCCTTATTCATGAGCCCTTATTTCATGAAGTAACTGGGGTTGAGGAGTTAATAAAAATCTCAAAGTTCATAAAATTGAACAGTAGGTACGGTGCACAAGTTGCAGTGTGGTACACTTCATTGCTTTCTTCTTGTTCTTTAAACCACTGCAAAACAATTTCCAGTGCTACACAAGTGTTGGATTGTGAAGTGATGCCCACTTTTTCTTCATTGACATCACTTTGTGACTTTTTTCCTTTTTTGTATATTTTTTCATTGGGAAAAATGGTTTCTATATCTGATCATTCGCAAGAGTGGTGTTCGTAAAATGGAGATTCTATTGTATGACTCATCCACAATGTGTTGAATTTCCAACCCTTCATGTAAGTTCCTCTTCTTTAAAACCAAATACATGAAAACCATGTGTTAGGCTTCCTCATCTGAAACATTGGTGAGTTGTGAGATGATATGGATGTTCAAGATGATCTGGTCAAACTGAGCAACGTCAGCTACTGAAATCCCTCATGGAGTTAACTTAGAGGAACTGGGGAAAGCAAACACCTGCAAAATGAATATAAATGCCTTTTTTCTATTTTCCAGAGCACACAGAAACAGCAGCGTCGATGGAGCATCTATGTGCACTTCTGGGGAATCACCATTTACATCAGTTCTGGCCGCTAGAGCGTTCTGCCTATCCTGAAGATGCACAGAAGTACTAGAATGCACTTACTACAAAACTCTCTGTATATTGGTCCTGGATCTGAAGGCTCTCAACAATTTTAGCTTAGCTATACATGCTATAACCTTAGCGATAATAAAGAACTTTTCAATGTGCTGTCAGCCCTCTTCTGTGGAGTAACTCCCTTAGCTGGTAGGAGTAGGAAGCTTTTGTTCTCTTTGTGGACCAGCCACTAGAGGGAGACATATTCACACACGTAGCATTTTACACGTGCATGTGTGTCATGTCCATTCTGGGCACCCTCGTGCTGCCCTGCATGGATCAGTCACGCAGCTGCAGAACAGCGCTGTTAATTTAACAGCTGGGAATAGCACATAGCATAGGGGTGGAGGTACATTTAGTTCCTTTTGGTTTTATTATAGGAATTGCTGGATGGGATGAGACCCAAGGTCCCTCTAGCTCAGTATCCTGTCTCTGATTGTGGCCAGCACCAGATGCTTCAAAGGATGGTGTAAGCACCCCACGTAGCAGATGTGGGGTAATCAGTCTCCCCACATTAGGTCTCATCCTGATCTCTAATAGTGAGGGATTGGCTTAAACCTGACTCACAAGGGTTAACAGCCCCTCCAGAATTCTGGTGTCATTAATGATGATTTCTGATCTTTCTGACTGGAACAGAGCCCCCAGATGCCCCAGTGGAAGAACCTCTCCTGGATAGGGCAGGCCTGAGACTGAGGGGAGGGACAGGAGTTGACTCAGAAGGGAGAGTTTGTGCTGGCATTGGGCACAGACAGGAAGCTAGGGGAGGGTTTGGGTGCAGTGGGAGGAAATGTTTTCCCAGCCAATTCAAACTCATAATTAACAACTTCATTTTCAAATGCATAATAAAAGTGCTTCCCCCTTCATGGCCTTTCCAAGGCCAGCATCTGCACGGGGATCCAGGCGCCTTTCATCTCTGCTGTTCATGATGGCAACTCGACAGCAATGGGTTTGGGGAAATCCAGGAGCTATTTTGTGTATCTGATGCTAGCTGCTTGCAGTGCAGTTACACTGTTTGCTTTTGTTCCCAAGAGTTTTCTGCAAGTACTAAATAATTCTGATAAGAAGCTAATTCAGTTAATGTTCACAGGCGCCTGTGTAGGTACTGAATTACTTGCTTCCTGTAATGTGCTACATAGATAAGGAAGTCCATAAAATGTGGCTAACCAAATTTTTTTACTTGGGAGGCGTTATATCAATTTTGATGGAATATATGGCCCCTAAGAATCAAAGGTGTTAACATAGTCCTGTTACTGTCCAACATTAATAGTTTTAAACAAGGGCTCCAACTACAGAGATCTCAGCCTTCTTAGTGCAATGACAAACACACTAGGAAATTAATGCCAAAGCTTAGAAATTTATTGATTGAGACACACAAGGGGAAAAGACTCAACACAAGGCAAAAAGCATTAAAACTGAAATTGAGTGATTATGCCAAACACACAAACTGTATCAAAGTTTCTTCTTGAGACAGGGAATATTGTTAAGACTCTTATTCTGTCAAGCAGGCCTTTTTGGTGGGGAAGAAAGGGTTAGTTCTGTAGTTTGATTCTGAGTGGGGAATGACAGTCCCTTTCCTGTTTTCGACAAAACACATGAAAAGGAGAGAGGAGATTGGACAGTAAAAGATGGGGAAATATGGCTTTTGTTGATGTTCTCAGGATCCAAGGCAGCTGGTCAGTCATGGATTGATGCTTGGGCCAGGAGGCTGGCCATGATAGCTGTTGCTCTGGACACTGGTTCACCTCCCCAGTCAGGGATATTGTCTGGATGGTCTAGACAGGTCCCTCTTCTTCACTGGTCCTTCTCAGGTGGAGAGACTGGATGGGCCATCTCATCTTACCGTGCTGGGGCCTTCATTTCAGGATCATGCAAAAAGCCAAGAGAGACAGCAGAGGAGGAAGATTGTGGGGGGACAGAAGGGGACACACAAGGGAGGCACAGACAGAGCAGGATCTCACAGATGAGAAGCACTGTCCTGACTAAAAGGCAGGTGGGGGAGCAACTGCAAAAAACAATTACAAAGTCCAATGGGCAGGATGATGGAGGCATGAGCAGGGAAATCGTGGTTCCAGTGACTCTGAATATTCTTATAAAGCAAACCTGATCCTGAGAGAGATGGGTCCTGAGTCCCAGCTGCTGCTCCTGATCTAAACAGGAGGCTCTATGCTTTGTTCTGCCAGGAACACCGTGTGTCAGAGCTGTGACAGGCAGCTGTATTTTGTATAAAGAGTAAGACAGTGTTAAAGTTTTTCCATGCCCTTTCCCCAAATATTGTAGCGTGAATTTGTCACTTTGCCCCCCAGCAGTGTCTTGGGAGTGGACAGGGTTAGTGACATCGTCCCACCTTCATGAGCAAGCATAGAATTGAACAGTTTGAACAAAAGTGAAAAAAAGCAATGTAAGCTTCACTTGCAAAGGGACAATATTATGAGAACAGAAGCATTATGAATGACAACGTGGCTATTTAATGTTGAACCATTAAACTGGTTCTTTAACTGTCCTCTTATGTTGATCTGAGACAGTTCCGTAGTATGTTTCCAAGCATTAATTATTGGTTTGATCAAATTTGATATACATATTAGGGCTGACGATTAATTGCAGTTACCTCACATGATTAACTCAAAAAAATTAATCGTGATTCAAAAAATTAATCACAATTAATTGCAATTTTAATCGCACTGTTAAACAATAGAATACCAATTGAAATGTATTTAATATTTTTGGATGTTTTTCTACATTTTCAAAAATATTGATTTCAACTACTGCACAGAATACAAAGTGTTCAGTGCTCACTTTATATTACACCTCTACCCCGATATAACGCGACCCGATATAACACGAATTCGGATATAACGTGGTAAAGCAGTGCTCTGGGGGGGCGGGGCTGCGCACTCTGGTGGATCAAAGCAAGTTCGATATAACGCGGTTTCACCTATAACACGGGAAGATTTTTTGGCTCCCGAGAACAGCGTTATATCGAGGTAGAGGTGTATTATTTTATTATAAGTATTTTCACTGTAAAAATGATAAAGAAACTGTATTTTTCAATTCACCTCATACAAGTACTGTAGTGCGATCTCTTTATCATGAAAATGCGTCTTACAAATGTAGATTTTTTTTGTTACCTAACTGCACTCAAAAACAAAACAATATTAAACTTTAGAGCAGTGGTTCTCAAACTTTTGTACTGGTGACCCCTTTCACATAGCAAGCCTCTGAGTGTGACTCCCCGCTCATAAATTAAAAACACTTTTTATATATTTAACACCATTATAAATGCTGGCGGCAAAGTGGGATTTTGGGTGGAGGCTGACAGCTCGCGACCACCTCTGGAATAACCTCGCGACCCTCTGAGGGGTCCCAACCCCTAGTTTGAGAACCCCTGCTTTAGAGCCTACAAGTCCACTCAGTCCTATTTCTTGTTCAGCCAATCGCTAAGACAAACCAGTTTGTTTACATTTACTGGCTGCTAGCTGGGAGGGATAGCTCAGTGGTTTGAGCATTGGTCTACTAAACCCAGGGTTGTAAGCTCAATCCTTAAGAGGGCCACTTAGGGATCTGAGGCAAAATCAGTACTTGGTGCTGCTAGTGAAGGTAGGGGGCTGGACTCAATGACCTTTCAGGGTCCCTTCCAGCTCTATGAGATAGGTATATCTCCATATATTATTATTATCCCCCCACTCTCCCCCACCCCCCAGCGCCGCGGCCCCCCTGATCACTCCTCCCCAGCACCTCCTGCCTGCCGCAAACAGCTGTTTCACGGAGTGCAGGTCGGCTTTGGGGAGGAGCGGGGATGGGGTGCACTCAGGGAATGGGGCATAAAGAGGCAGGGAAGAGGCGGGGTGGGGTGGACCAGGGGCAGGGCGGGGGCTTCAGGGAAGGGGTGGAGTGGGCGTGTTGTGGGGGCGGGAAGAGGCAGGGCAGGGGCAGGGCCTGGGTAGAGGGGAAGTCGGTGCCTATGGCCTTCATCATTTGTTCCCAGATGTATACATTACTTTTAGTCGTATTAAAACATATATTGTTTGCTTACGCCCAGTTTATCAAGTGATCCAAATTGCTCTGTATTAGTGATCTGTCTTCTTCCTTATTTATCACTCCCACAATTTTTTTGTCACCTGCAAACTTTATCAGTGATGACTTTGTTTTCTTCCAGGTCATTGAGAAAAATGTTGAATAGCATCAGGCCAAAACCATCTCTGCGGAACCCCACTAGAAACATACCCACTCAATGGTGAGTCCCCATTTACGACGACATTTTAAGACCTAGCAGTTAGCCAGCTTTGAATTCATTTAATGTGTGGCATGTTAATTTTATATCATATAGCTTTGTTTAATCAAAATGTTGTGCGGTACCAAGTCAAATGCCTTACAGAAGTCTATTACATCAACACTCTTACTTTTATCAACCAAACTTGATATCTTTTCATTCACATTACAAGTTAGTTTGACATAGACCCAGGTTGACATACATATTTTCCATATACCCATGTTGATTGGTATTAACTATATTACCCTCCTTTAATTCTTTATTAATCGAGTTCTGTAGCAGCTGCTTCATTATTTTGCCCAGAATTGATGTCAGCCTATAATCACCTGGGTCATCCCATTTGGCCGTTTTAAATATTGACACCATATTAGCTTTCTTCCAGTCTTCTGGAACTAATTTAGGAAGGTCGGTTTTAGTGGACCTGAGAAGTTCAATCCAGACTGATTGGACCCAGGGGGAACCAATCCCTATGTTAAAGACCCCTCCTGGAGAATACCCTGCCAGAAGCCTCCTCTCCTTTAAACACACATTTTAAAGTTCAGCAGAACTTATGTCCAAAATGTGATTCCAGCTGCTTTTTTAAAACCTTCCCAGTTCCCAGGCAAGAGATGATTTTATGAGGCCCTGTTAGTAATAAATTTGATAGTTTTATAATGGTTTGTTTCTATTATCACGTTTGGACAATCAT
The DNA here is from genome assembly GCA_003942145.1 of Platysternon megacephalum. Lineage (NCBI taxonomy): Eukaryota > Metazoa > Chordata > Testudines > Platysternidae > Platysternon > Platysternon megacephalum. The sequence continues at coordinate 1,683,619 of QXTE01000097.1, forward strand.
GAAAAATTCCTGCAGCAATAACAAGGAAGTTCAGGGCTTTAAAAATCATACTGGGAAAAAGAACACTGGATCCCTGGGCCCTTTATAAAAGCATGGGCTGGCTCCTGAGAGGGAAAACAGTTGCCTTGGATTTACAGTGAGGGACAGAAAAGATGGATTTCAAAAGTACTACCGAGCTCACCCTGCCTGCTCAGCCACCTGTAAGTAACATATTATTTTTGCAGTGGTTAGAAGGAATTGGATACCCCCTGTTTGGTAGCGTGTGTCTTCCTGAAATATTTAATCAACGCCTGTTAGCTAGTGATTTGATCAAACAAGGAGTTATGTGCAGAGTGTATTTGTCTCAGATGAATCAGCTTGATGTCACACACCTAGATTGGATAGTAGACTGAAGTCTCTGTCCCCCGGCCATGTTTTTAAACAGCCTGCATTCAGCATGATTCTCAGAAAGGAAGAAAGTACATTCCCCAGTTCATATCTCCCAATTGCTAAACCAGGACAATGGTATTTACCCTTACTGGGAGGGGGAATCTTGTCCCTAGGCTTAGAGAAGATGGTTTGAGGCCAGCTCTGTTCAAACGAAAGGTCCAGGTGGTGGGTAGATCAATACAGGTGGGTGGTAAGAAGACAGGTGGGGAGAATGAGAGGGCCCATGGGGAGCAGGTGGGGGAAGTTTGGGCTGAAGCAAACGCCGAACATTTCAATGTATGGATTAAATCTAAGATGCCCTTCACGATGGTAGGGAAGAGCATTGGCAGCATGTCAGCTCAGGGAAGTCAGGCAGATGGCTGAAATGGGGACTTACACATTTTAGACATTGTTTTTAAAATGGAATATCTAAAAATGTATGATTTAAATGCGGGCTGGTTTTCACCAGTATGCACACATTCTAAATATCTTCTCTAGAAATTAAACCTTAACATTTAAATACCTTTCTATAAAGTACACCACTGCCTTCAGTCAGCACACAGCCCCATCTGGCCTGGGGAAGCCCTTGGCATGCACACCCAGAAGATGCTTATCCTGACTGAATGCACAACTCATTGTATGTTCTGACTTGAGCGTTGCACAATTTAACGTGAGGCTAGAGAACATACTTCAAATTCAGCTCTGCAAACAAGATGTTTTTTTGGGGAGGAATGTTTGGTTTTTGCTTTTGCTACCTCTCTCCAGTTGTATTCTCCTCATTTAGGGCCTAATCCTTTAAAACTTTACTCACATTGCTAGTATTTACTCATGAACGTAGTCCGCCAAAGTCAGCTGGACTAGTGTGACTGAGAACTACTTATCTGAATAAGGGTTTGCAAGATCAAACCATTTAGTCAAGACTTTACCAGGAACAAGTCTCCTATTTCTGATGTTATCAGCACCAGACACACTTTGTAACTGGGAATTATCAATAACACAGGATATTTATTTCTTTTCAGGTTTACAGCTCCATGCCCAAAGTGAGCACAAACCAACGAAGAATCATCCTTGCCTCAGTCATGGTGACTCTCCTGTGCGTCTTCATAGTTGCCGGTGCTTTGGTAGGAGTTTACCTGACCCAAAAACACACAGAAAAGGTGAGTAGAGCAGCCCGTGGGAAGCCTGTGCCATCATTTTTGTTTGTGCAACATGCCTCCGGCAATTTCAGCCACAAACTGTTCTCTGAGATATCAGACCTGGCACAAACATGCATTTCTGTCCCTAATGGACATTTACAAATCCTATCAATAATTCTTAAATGCAAAGTTTTCACCTTACCAGCTCAAACTGTCCATTTCAGACAGCATGACATCATGATCTAGAAATCAGCATGACATCAAGGCACTATTCTTAAGCTCAGGTTTATAAACCTCAAAAGGTGTCTGAAAGGGCGCTGATATATATTCATATCAAAGCAAGGACTTCTCCAACTTATCCCTCAGTGGGCAATTTAGCAATGTGTTCCTTGCGATTTGCATGTGTCATTCTAATCAGCCAGCACTGTTTATACAGACTATGCCTTTAATTTAGAAGTTACATCAAGAACTTCCTTTGAAGGTAGGTACTTTTCCCCTATTTACACACACAGTATGTACAATTGTTTAACAGTTCTTGGTTGTAATAAGTGTTGTAGCAGAGTTAAGAAACGAACTAAGGTAAATCCAGCTCAGTGCCTGGGGAACTTAGCCATGCAAATTTCCATTCACAGTAAGAGTGGGCAGCCTGGTGGACCACTTTGAAAATTCACCCCCTATTGGCACCGTTAGCCCTCTGATGTGGCCATAGCTCCTGCTGAACTCAACAGAAACCCTGTCGGCACAGAGGGTGAAATCTGGCTTCCGGCTATAATTTTGCAACCCCTACTGTATTATATTTGCCTCTGGGTGTCTTTCTTATTTTTATTCTTGTATTTGTGTGAAATACACTGGGCCAAACTCTACCCTTGGATGCACATGCAGGGTCAGATTGTGTCACTCAAGTGGCTACTTAATGAACTGGCATTATCAGCAGCCTTTAAAAAAAGCTGATTGTGTATCTCCTTTCTGTACATGGGTGGACTCCCAGCTGCCTCAGGGTATGTCTACACAGCAAAGAAAAACCTGCAGCTGCCCTATGCCAACTGACTCAGCTCCTAGGGCTTGGGCTACAGAGCTGTTTCATTGCTGTGTAGACTTCTGGGGCTCTGGGCCTCTCCCACACCACAGGGTCCTAGAGCCCAGAAGTCCAGCTCCAGCCCAAGCCCAGAAGTCTACACAGTAATGAAACAGCCTTGCAGCTCAAGCCCGCAAACCTGAGTTGACTGGCAAGGGCCAGCCATGGATTTTTCTTTGCTGTGTAGACATACCCTCAGAGGCTATGGGTATCTGGAATGGCTCTTGCTCACTGCACTTTCACCCTTCCCTGACGAATATGCTAGGGTCTACAGATGGTATTTCATACACTGAAATGTTTCTTTGAGGTCCTTGACATGGTCATCCAGGGAAACAAGGGGGAAGAGGAAGAGCAGACGGCCATGGTAAATGAACGGGAGAACGTGGCTGCTTTCCACATCAAAAGAAAGAAATCCACAGCCACTGTTGTGTACAACTATAACCAAGTAAGTGCAAGCAAATGGGCTGGAAGAGCTGGATTGTACTGGAAAGAGGAAAAGGTTGAGTTCAGATCATCAACAAGCCAGGGCCACTTGTGCTTATGCCAAGAAAGTTCTGCCTTTTCCACTGTGTTCCAGGAATTACAGCAGAGGACCACGATCTTTGCCAATCTGGTCTCTGATCAGCCCTCCCATTAGAATAGGTTCTTCCAGACTACTGTGCAGGAGACAGTAGCTTTTACTTAGGCAGGGAGACCAGGTGGGGCTGTCCCATTCCGTTATTAGTGAACCTATCCTTGGAGCGTGCATGATAAATGGTACAAACAACATTTGGAAAGATCATTAAGTGGTCCGCCAAGACCCTCAGCAATTTTCAAGTGGTCTGTAAAAAAAAGTTTGAGAACCACTGGTCTGATCCAAGTCACTAGGATGTTCTGTACCTGCCAGAGCAGGAGGTAGCCTCTCTCTAACTAATTTTAAACTTTACTGAGCTGAAAATTACACCATCACTCCTTATCTGAATGGCTCCAGATGGAGGCAGAAATGCTGGATAGACCAATGTCAAACTAAACACCAGTTCATCTAGTTGGCAGACTGCGGTTCAGAGAGAGTTAAACGTAAGTTTGAAACTATTCTAAAATGTAAAATTTGAACATCCAGGGTTTTATATTTCATTTTGAATTTTCAAGAATGATCCAATTTTTAAAAAGTCATTAATTTTTGCTCAAAAATAAACTACTATTGAATGAAAAGGAGTCTCCTTTTCACTGAAGATCTAAGTGATATTTTCAAAAGTACAAATTTCCTTTCAGATGAAAACCAGTTGCTGTCAAGACACTTAGGGCCAGATTCTTGACCCCACTAAGGCAAAGCAGGCAATCCAGCCCCCTGATCCTTTGTGTAAGGGGGAATTAGCATGTGGACTAAAGCATGGTGGCTCTTCTCCCCCACGCTCAAGCTCCTGGTGTATGGAGAAGAGTTCCCAGAAGAAAAGGGTAGGGTTGGGGAATCCCTAAACCTCAGTCATCCCCAGCTGCCTGAGTGGACCCTTGGAGTTGTGAGGCTGGGTATAATTTAGTGCAGCATCCAGGTTGCTCTAATGCCAGAAGTTCCAAGATTAGAGGAATGTAAAGATGGCTTCAAGCTATCTTTTTCTCTCTGCTTCTCGTGTCCTAACAGAAAATGTAGCCCTTAAAGTTTAGAATTTGGCTTTTCCACAAACACCCACTGAAATTCTACGTTGTGAAATGGCTCAAAAGAAGAATGGATGACAGCATTTGCAGTAAACTTTGTGAAAACTTTTCATAACCTTTGCACAGCTTCTCTGCTGGGGGCATAGGCAAGACCAGCCCAGGCATCTCTACTGGGGAAATAACAAACAACTTCTATACAAGCTTTTACCCAGGGAAACTTCACAGGTTATCTTGTTGGTCAATGAACACTTTGAATTTTACAGTATTTCTTGCAAGTGCCTCATACTGATGTTTTGGATGTTTGCTTGTAGGGTCTAATAGGTCTCAGAATCACCAACAGTAAAAAATGTTTTGTGATGAAGATGGATAAACTCAACATACCAAGCTTGGATGAAATTTCCAGAGATCTCCCACATTTTAATGCCAAAGTAAGGTTCACAAGTCTGGGCTTTTATCACATTCTTGTATTACTTACTTGTAGACTTTGATTGAAAGCAACAAATGTTAAACCTGGGGTGCCAAACTCCTGGTCTACTTAATGTATTTATCCAGCCTCTCTGAAACAATCAGATTTGGTAGTATATAAGATTTCATATTTTTAAAGTTATATTTCTAGCCCGTATGGCTTGAAAATAAACTTTCAAAATATAATAACACTCCCATAGACTGAAGCAGCTCTAAGAGAGATATAAACTGCTCCAAATTCATCTTGGTGGGAGTTAACCCTAAAGCCTAATGATCATCTAGGGCAGGGGTCGGCAACCTTTCAGAAGTGGTGTGCCGAGTCTTCATTTATTCACTCGAATTTAAGGTTTCGCGTGCCAGTAATACATTTTACCATTTTTAGAAGGTCTCTTTCTATAAGTCTATAATATAAAACTAAACTATTGTTGTACGTAAAGTAAATAAGGTCTTTAAAATGTTTAAGAAGCTTCATTTAAAATTAAATTAAAATGCAGAGTCCCCCAGACCGGTGGCCAGGACCCGGGTATAGTGTGAGTGCCACTGAAAATCAGCTCGCCATAGGTTGCCTACCCCTGATCTAGGGACAATTTCCAAGTAACCTGAGTGTACAAATTTAGCTAATTTGTGCTCACAATTATATAGGGATACTAAATAACTGCATGTACAAATGACCAAATAAATGAAGGGAGGAAATGATTCTAAAAGTGCCTGGCATCATTTTCCCCACCGAGTAATATTGAATGCAACAGTAACTAGAATATAAAGTTCATATTCTACCCTCAATCATTTGCAAGCCTCCTAGGGACAGCAGTGGCCAATCTGGTTTGGATCCTTGACACTAACTTCCTAGACCCAGTCCACAATCCATAACTTAAATTGTACTCTGGCCCCCTCCGAGTTGGACACCCTATTTTAGAACCCACCTTTCCCCTGAAAGTGAGTTTCTGAATTACAGTTGGATACACTGAGTGTACCGGACCTCCCCAGGCAGCTGGTGGAATGGCCAGTACCATACTCTCTAGGATGGCTCTGAATGACACTAGCTGTTTGCTATATAGGGCTCAAATCAGAAACTCAAGATAGCTGTCTACAAATGTGCTTTCAAAGGCGTTTTTCCCATTAAATACAGGCTGTATTCAGCAGGATGTTAAAGAGCTGCTGCACTCTCTGCTGTTACCAAGAGATTCTGCTCTTGGCATACAGGTCTGTCGCATCTTAGGCGCATTTAACATGTGCGATTTCAGCTTTATGCGGTCGGCAAAAACAAGAAAAAAACACAAAAAAAGAGAAAAATAACAATTTAAATACTGTTTCTGTAGGGCGGACGATTCTGCCCACCATTACACTCAATGTAATTTTGACTATACGCGGTTTTCGCTTTAGGTAACGTAACCCCAGCGTAAGATGAGACAGACCTGTACTTGGACACAAAATTCTCTCACCTCAGCCTCTTAGGGTACATCTACCCTGCGTTTTAAAACCTGTGGCAGTGAGTGTCAGAGCCTGGGTCTACAGATTTGGGCTTGCATTGCAGCGCTAACAACAGCAGTGTAGATGTTGCGGCTCAGGCTCTGAAACCCATCCTCATCCCCAGGCTTCAGAGCCTGAGCCCGAACGTCTACACTGATGCTTTCAGCACTGTAGCACAAGTCCTGTGAGCCCGAGTCTGTAGACCCGGGCTTTGATACTCGCTGCCATGGGTTTTAAAATGCAGTGCAGGCATGCTCTTACTTTCATGGCCCTTGTATGTCCTCTCCCTCTGACAGAACCTAGGGATAATGTTAGAGATGGATTGTTGAACTACAATCCCTGGGAACCCAGTGATGTCTGACTTCGGGGGTGGGAGAGGGGAGCTGGATGAGTCTCATAGGACTCACAGTGGTGTCAATCATCCACCAAGGTTCCGCTTACAGTTTAATAGATTACTTCTCATTTTAAAAAACTGTAAAAAACTGACCGAGGCACCTGTCCTGCCCTGCAGGGGAAGGTATCCCCTGGTAGCTGGGGACACTAGATCAAATTGCTGAAGCCCAGATGAGTGGCAGCCCAATGTTCTGCATTTGGCTGGATGTCATGGTCCTGGGTGTGAAAGACAGTTCTTGTGACTTTGAGAGAGATTTACTTCTAGCTAACGAAACTGTGCTCCACAGCTGCTATAGGAAAGCTACAGAACATTTCCACTGACTAGAGCTCTACTTGGTTTCTTGCTTGCTGGTATCAAGCACCAGTGCTTGTACCTTGCTCATATGAAGGGCTAGACTGTGGCAACTTCTTTTCCAGCAGGTCTCTGGAGACAAAATGTCTTACAACTTCACAGAGGCGGAACCGGCTGACCGCACTACACTGGGAACAACTCTGAATATTCTCTGCAGCGACATCCCCATCTACTGGGCTCTGCCTGTGAGTGTTAGTTTCCTTTTCATTTTAGATTCATTTGGAGAGGGGCAAAAGCCTAAGTCAAAACTCTCCTATCTGAGTCAATCAATGCAGCTTCCCTCCTTCCCCGACTTGCTCTGCATGCAGCTTCCGGGGCATTTCAGTGGAGTCAGAAAAGGAGATAATTCCATCTCTGAAGCCAAAGTGGAAGAACGTATCAATGATAAATCATCCAATCACACCCTAACCTGCCACTGCTAAGCAGAATGTTATGATTTGGGGGTTCAGCACACTCAGTGCCTGGACATTCACTCTACAACATCATCACGTCATAACCTACCTGATTCAAACCTGTCTCAGGAGAGAAGGTGCTCCCTTGTTCAGCTAGCACTCTCTTTCTACCCACACCCCACGGGTAGGCGCACAAAGCATGGGCTCCTCTGAGCTGGTGTCACAAGGTGATGATGTTTGTGTCATAAAGTTAACATGCTCCTGTAGCAACACAGTTGATGGGAAGTGGGGCATCACCACACCATGTGGCTAGAACCAGAATCCAACCCTACTCCGAAGAGTCAAAAGCTTAGTTCTGTACTGCCCATAACACGCCCACTTTGAAGAGGTGGGGGTAAGTGAGTTGAATATGCCTAAAGCAAAGCCTCATGTGGACTGACATTTTGGGAGAGTCGCATCATTTATCCAGAGCAGAAAGGGCTCAGTGAGGAGCCTGGATAGCCCAGGAGGCTGATAAGAAGCTCATCTAGGGTGGATGGCCTGCTCAATCATAATTTTGATAGGGGTTCCATCTTGTAAGGCTCACAGGGTATGAAAATCATCCTAAATTGCCAAGGGGGCTGATGCAAAGTCATAGTACAAGACTGGGAGATATGAAGACAGCAGTTAAGATAAGCAAAGACTGAAGTCTCATTCTCAGTAGGCAGGATGAATAGGCCTTAAAGGGAGGTGAATTAGACATTTGGAGAGTGAATGATTTGCATCTGGCGGGTTAGAGTTGCTCCACCCCATTATTTTTGTGACCTGTTTTTGCAAGTTATTAAAATTTTCCTTGGGGCCAATGTTTCTTTGCCCTGCCCTGGCTATGTAATATCATACCACACTCAACCACGCCAATGATGTGATCACTATCCAGGAGGTCAAGGTTTAAAAGATGGTAATGCTAGGCTGTGATTCAGACATTGGATTTCAGTTTGCATCCAAACTACTTAACCTCCCTGCTTCTGGATCAGAGTATGAGGAATGGGTTTGGTATTCATCCAATGGATCACATGTAACACTTCTTGTCACTAGCTTACCTTGAAAGCACAATCTTGAAAATAAGTTTTGTGACTCACCCCACACATTTGTTTTTTGAAAGGTAGTCAGGTTTAATGTTGTTTATGGTAATTCAGCCATGCTCCATCACTTAATATGAATAACCAGGTAGAGCAAAATGGAAACAGTTGGTAGGAGTTCTTTGAGTTTCTGAGTTTCTCCTTTGTTTTGCCCCCAGCGCAAGATCCAAAGAAACCGCAGCAGTTCTGCTCCTCTTGGCTCCCCATGGTGTTTCTTTAGCTCTTTGTGTTTGTGCTTTTGATCTGAAATCTCAAGTTACTGTGTGAATTATGCCTACTCATCTGTACAGACCGCAGAGTCTTGGATGAGGCAAGCATCAGAATAAAAACAATTTTTAGAACTTTTTGTACTGGGGTAATACATCAGATCCCCCATGTGTTTCAGAAAACCCTTCACAACTGGACAATGCCATCCTGCAATACCTAGATCAGATACTGCTTCCAAAGCTTTGACACAAACATTTTGGAGACTGTAGGAAATAAGATTACTGCAAAATAGGGAAAAACAAATCCAGTATGGGAGGGAATAAGCAGGAAATCAACACTCTATAGAGAGGAATGCCCCTCAGCCCTGAAGGCTTCCTCACCAGTTTCTATAAAAGTTGCTCTGACATCAAACCATACAAGAAAAATTCACCAAAGTTTTTGAGAGATTAAACAAAGCAAAAAACTACTTCTGTCCCCAAGAAACATAGCGAAGCTCATTAAGGCTCAGAATCATAACTATCCCCAGACCAGGAAGACTTTCAGTTTTCTGCAGACCAATATCCATCATTAACAATCTGAAGACAGCACTATTTGTCTAATGCAGGAGAAACTATCTCCAGTATTGCAAACTCCCACCCATTATAGATTTTGACACCTGAAGGACAAGCTCTGAGAGAAGCTCCTTCATTCCTATGATTTTCAGGGCTGCCCTGAGGCAGCAGCAGCTCTTCTCTAACTGCCCTCCCTTCCCCGCCTCCAGCTAACGCCAGCCATTATCGTCTGCCCATGATCTGCCACTTTTCTACCCAGGGTTGTAGGAGGTGGGGGAAGAGCTACTGGATTTCTGGCAGAGATGTGGGACACAGGGGGGAGTCAGGGAAGTGCTGCTTCTTGGAAAATTCCAGTGTTTTTACTGTAACATTATTAATTACATGAGTGATTATGTAGAGAAACAGTCATGATAGGGTCATTTTGAACATTACAAATAGTTTCAACACTTAATATTTTGAAGTGTTAATGGCTAACCCTGGTTAAAATCCTGTTGTAAAGGGGGCAAGTCATAGTTTTAACACGTTAATTGTTTGAGAACTATTTTCCTAGTGTAGATGTGGCTAATGTTTCAGTAACTCCCACTCCCTTTTGTTGACCAAAAAGGAATCATTAAATGCCACTTCCTCCATATGAAACAGAAACATTGCTTGAGACAGATTGCTATGTCACGGATTCACACTGTCTGGGTTATGCTCGGACCTTTAAACTAGCTGCCGGGGTTAAGCCTGTATTGTGCCAAACGTCCAAGGGTCACCCTTTTCCATAAGGATAGGCCATGTGGCTTCAACATCTCCAAGACAGGGTCTTCAGGCTCCAGCACTCCTTGTTTCTCGCTATGAGCTCTGTATAGCAAGTCTGACTGAGGTAGGCTCCTGTTCAGAGACTTTTTACTCCTTTTAGGGGTCAATGCAAATCAATGTTTGCAGCGAGTCAAAGCAGACTTTTTCAAAACAGGGTAGGCTCACATTAGGAAGATTATTGATTCACAAACCTAAAGTCATCTCTCAGACAGAATGAGGGGAAGAAGCAAGCATCCTGAATATCTTAAAATAAGTTTAAGTTCCTAATTTATACTGTTTTTAAATATTTAAGGAACCTAAAAAATTGTTATAGGCTCCTCAAAGGGAAAATAGTATTATCCATATCAGTGTACCAAAACTTTAAAAAAAAAGCTTTTAATCTTCCTGAGAAAAATTAATTAGAAGACATTTTAGTTCTAGTATGATGAATAAGACTACATTTTTACATATTCAACAAATGTCATTCATAGCATTTGTTTAAAATGATTTCATTGTTCATGTTGCTGTTTGCAAGGACAAGTTTGCATATAGTTACTTAGTGTAAGTGCTTGGCCCACATACTGAAGTGGGAGATATTTAAACAGACGAAGTATAATCACTTTATAAGGACTGAGATGTTTAATTTTTTTTATTTAAGAACTACATATCCATCATTAACACACCCATCTAAAACAAAGGGTAGCATGAGTAACGTTGCTAGAACTCCTTTACCTCAGTACTGTAGGTAGAAGACAATGCCATTACCACTCCTAGCACAGTAGGTTCTGCAATTACCACAGCCTAAGCAAATGCTGTTTGCAAGGTATTGTTTATATTACTTTTCCACCCATTTAATCAGTCACCTACTTCAGAATGCAATGGCCACACACGGTGCTTTCCTAGTACTCTTACTGCCCCACCCCCCCCCATTTTGCATGGCATTTGTAGCAACCCTTCGGGTCTCAAAGCTTGCATAGGATTTCCATCCAACCCCCTATAGGTACTTTAGTGAGAGGCCTGCGCTGAGTTTCCCTGGTTTCTCGTCCCTCCACAGCCTGGCCAGGAGGGTGCTGGGGAGCTTTGCCCAGGTTGCTGTGGGGGTGGCATGAGGACTAGTCCAGCTCAGCTGGGGACTAGGCCTGAGTTATTTGTTTTCACACCCAACGTGACAGGCAGCAGCTGCCCTAGAGGGACCCCAGCCAGGCAAGGGCACAAGCCCTGAAGCAGCAGCACCCAGGCGCCTCCTGAGCCCCAAGAAACAGGCAGAGACATCAACCCCCCCCGCTCACCCACCTTCCTAACACACGAAAGTAGCTGACTAACAGCATTCGGGGCCACCACGGCTCTCTTTATATAGCCCATGAAACATCGCGATAAGACCACTTCCTCGTTGGCACGAGAGCGAGGCGGGAGCTGGGCGTGCACCTGCACAGAACGGAATGCCGAGGGTGGGACGAGCACTGCGTCTGCGCACAGGAAGGAGTCGCGTCTGCAAGACGCCTCCGCAGTAAGGAACGCGAGGAGAGTGTAACGCGCGTGCGCGGAGGAAGCGGTGTTCTGGGCAGGGCAGCGCAGCGCGCCTGCGTGGGCCGGCAGCGGAGGGAGGGTCGGTGACGGTGACGGTGGGAGCCGGCGGGAGCTCCCCGTGGGCCGGTAACAGCGGCCGGGGCGCCACAGCCAGGTGAGTTCGCGGCGGAGCCCGGCCGGCCAGAGTAGTAGGGCCCCTCCTGCGGCCGGCTCGGCTCCTCCAGCCCTCTGAGGGGAGCGTGCCCGGGTTACTTCCCCTCTGGGGCGGGGCGGCTGGTACCCGGGCCGGCGGGGCTGTCTGGCCAGTGCTCACCTAGCAGTGACATGCAGCCACCTCTGGGGCGGTGGGAGGCGGCTGGTACCTGGGCTGGCGGTGCTGTCTGTCCAGTGCTCACCTAGCACTGCCATGCAGCCCCCTCTGGGGCGGGGCGGGGTGGCTGGTACCCGGGCTGGCGGTGCTGTCTGTCCAGTGTTCACCTAGCACTGACATGCAGCCCCCTCTGGGGCGGGGCGGCTGGTACCTGGCCGGCGGTGCTGTCTGGCCAGTGCTCACCTAGCACTGACATGCAGCCCCCTCTGGGGTGGGGCGGCTGGTACCTGGCCGGCGGTGCTGTCTGGCCAGTGTTCACCGAGCACTGACATGCAGCCCCCTCTGGGGTGGGGGGCGGCGGCGGCTGGTACCTGGGATTTTTTATTTAAATCCGATATCTTTGAGCTATAATGTATCTTAATTAAAACTATCTCATCATTGAATAGGGATTATAGATTCTAATTCTATAGTATGAGATAATATATTCATGTAATGTTTAAGAAAAGTTTTGTAAATGAGTTCCAATAGTTCATGGATTAGGGACCCAATCTTATGGGTTTCCACTAGCTTCTGTATAGATTATTTAGGTTAATCTTTCTATCTACCCAATGGGACTCAGTGCTCAGTCTAGAAGATACCATCAGAGATGCTTAGTTTTGCAGTTCTTAACCTGTGGCTTTGTGTCTCCAGAAATAACATGCTTGTTAACAGCAAAAATGTTTTTAAATATATAGAAGTGAGAAATAACAGACCTCAACTCTATTGTTCCTATTCAAATTTGTGTACACTGTTAATCCCTTACTTCTCTCTAAAACGTTGTTGTTTTAGTTAAATAAAACAATTTAAATGTCTGTCTGGTGACATTCTCCTCCTAATACAGCATGGCAAGTAAATCCGCCAAATATTAATGATTAACCTGTTGAATTGGAGATAGTTTACATCCCAATGACTTCATAAATATCTGCTTCAATTACCTTTGGTAAATGAAATAACCAATCATTCATTTTCTGATATAGCTGTAAAACTAATCTGAAAAGTTTTCAAAATAAATCCCTGTTTAAAAATGTATAGTGTGTACCTTCTAAAAATGAAACCTACATCTATCTCTGAGTTGTGAAGAATATGTATTAAGGTTATAACAACCAACAAGAATGCACTTTTATGTAGAAAACCATGATTAAATCAAGTCTTCCTGACTAGTGATTTAAATCAAATCCATCTTGGTGGCTACTTTTGCCAGAAAAGCACAGTTATCTTTGATTCTGTGTCCTCCTACTGCAAGACGCTCAAGTAAACACCCTAGAATTGCTTCCATAAGGGGAAAATAAACTTATTCGTTAGGTAACCAAGAATTTATCAAACATACCAACTCATGTTTTAGGGGTGTGTGACATTCTTCAGTGAACTGATTAGAGTTAAAAGATCAGGTTCTTAACATCTACAGGACTAGACAATCATAATGTCTATCTTCTTCATACAGAGCTCTTGTTTGTTGTGTGCTATTGTGCCTCCTGACACAGAGATCTTTGCTTTGAGAAAAGAAGTATCATACTTTGGAGATAAATTGGTTTGTCATCAGTGACTGTTTCGCAAGTGCGGTCAAGGGTTCTTTAAGGTACATCTCATTACATGCTCCTGTATCTAAGAAACATCTGTCCTCTCTGTGTCATAACGTGGGAATAATGAGAGCATGTTGGGTAGAACTGGCAAGAAACTCTCACGTGTTTGGAGCGTTCCTAACTTTTCTTTGGATCTGCAGTGACACAATCTAATCAAAGGGATGGTGAGAGGACAGCAAAACAAAACATAAAGGTAAGATAACAGGTGTTATAAACATTTTATTCTAAATTAAAAGTGTGCTGTATGTTTTTGTCAGTGAAGGGATGATCTGTTATATTTGATAGTACTCATTGCATGGGCAGTCTAGTAATGTTGCAGTTCATTGTTTGCAGAAATTCAAAATGAGGTAGAAAAAGACACAGCTCTTAGGTGACATTGTATCCTAAATCGTGCTGGTTCAGCATCTGTTCTGATGTCTGAAGATAACTCCATATCATAGGGAACTCCTAACTTGAATTACTTTCTCTTGTTAAAAACAACATACTTGTATGGCTTAGTCCTAAAACCCCTGGGGACATGCTACTCCAAACTCCCATGAAGTCAGTGAGAAGTTGGAGCATGCAAAGAATGCAGGATGAGGCCCTAGATCATGGGTAACCAATTATTTTTTGTCAAGGAGCAGACTCCAGAGAAAATAATACAAAAATAATCATGATGATGATAAGTAAATAGAAAGATTTCGCAGTGCGTTCAGAAGCATCGGTTGGTCCAGATTTGGCCTGCGGTCCTCCTATTGACTACCCCTGCCCTAGATGAATCTCTGTGCTGGTGGCAGGTCCAGGCTTGACCTCACTGTAGGCTGAAGTCACACAACAGCACTGGCAGAAGCAGTACAGGCTTCCCCTTGCAGTGCAAACTGCCACCGTGCCTTGAGTCTGCACTGAAGGGCCTACCTTTGTGGTGAGAAGGGGAGAGTTCAGTTTTCATGACTCGTTCAGTCCTTGGTTTCTCAGTTGAGACTGCCTGTAAGGGAGTCAGTTGTGATGGTGATTTTGTGTGTGTGTGTGCTGTGCAAACCTGGAAACTCAAGCTATCAATTCCTTCAGTTCTAAAATAAAAACTCAGAAAAAATTATAGTATAGTATGGCTTTGTATATGCATCTTAATTTAATAAAAATCCATGTACAAACTCTATTACAATTGTAATTTAAAACCATTTACTCCAGTCGCTGTACTTGCATTACTTTCAGTAACTCAGACTTTCTGATCAAATTAGCAAAAATGATGCATTTTTTGTTCCTTACTGTGCTCGTGGATGGATCTCTGTTCTCCTTTCTTTCTGTATGCTCTTGTGTGTAGATCTTTCACACAAGACATAACCCCTAGCCCTCCCCTCCAGTAGCTAGATTTCATGGAGGAGGTCTGATTTCACAGTCTGTGACGCGTTTTTCACGGCTGTGAATTTGTGTGTGTATGTATTACATCTGCATAGACTAAGTGTCTAACCATTCAATAGCTGAGGGAAGAGCACTGTGCAAGTCCATGAGGGAATCAGGCAGCACTTACCGATGGGTATGGCCTGCATCTTCTGACTGGCCACAGCTGCAAAGGGGAGAGTCAGAGGCCTCACTTAGTCACTAGCAGCACACGTAATCACTGCATATGTGAAGCAATCGAGCTTTACTTAAAGATGTTGGGGAAAGGTCAAAACCCGGGAGCTGGATTGTTGGATCTGTCAGAGATAGGCATTGGTAAGGTTAACATTTTGTCATGGTTATTTTTAGTAAAAGTCATGGACAGGTCACAGGCAGTAAACAAAAATTCACAGAGGTCGTGAGCTGTCTATGACTCTTACTAAAAATAACGGGGGGCAGGGGCGAAGCTGACAGCTCCAACCACCCGGGACTGAAGTCGTGGAGGTCACACAAAATCATGGAATCCATGACCAACATGGCCTTAGACTTTGGCTATGGAAGCTTGTTCTTGCCACCTATTCTGCCTCCTGGAGGTGATGTCAAGGTTCCTTAGGGGATTTGTCCAAAAGGGATTGCCTTGAGCTAAAATGGTGTCTCTGTGGATTAAACACATCTTTAAAGGGGTAGGTGTGGCACATCTTGCACTGTAAGGAGCAGATTCTGCAAGGCAACTTGTCACCTGTGTCAGAAGGGGCAATGTTGGACAGAACCAACAGCCAGGCCAGATTTGTCAGATTCACAGTACCTGTCATACGCATTGTTTCGTTCAGCTGAGTGTCTACTAGTCCTGTGTGAAAAGAGCCGAGCCACACTGGGGAGCGATATTCTGCTAGAGAATAGCACAAGACAAGCCCATGTTTCTCTGGTTTGGTCTGCCTACCAACTTAAGTCGGTATAACTACATCGCTTAGGGGTGTGAAAAATCCATACCCCTGAGTGACATAATTACACTGACCTAACCCCTGGTGTAGACAGCACTATATCGACAGGAGGGCTTCTCCCATCAACGTAGCTGCCGCCTATCGGGGAGGTGGAGTCCCTACGTCAATGGGAGAAGCTCCTGGTGGCATAGTTAGTATCTTCACTAAGCACTGCCATGGTGCAGCTGCAGCACTGCAAGGGTAGACAAACCCTCAGTGTCTGCACATTGGCTCTCTAGGTGATCCAGCTGTTTTGCTGATCAGGTTGTTTCTTGTCTTTATTTTTGGCAAGTCTTTGGTAAGATGTTCCTTGACTTTCAAGGAACGGTTCAATAGAACACATAGATACAGACTTTGGGTTGTAGTCTTCCTATGTCCATTCAGGAAGATGCGGCGTACTATGCAATGTATTGCGATATTTATATGATCTAGGATAGAAGCTATCTATCTACTTATATTGAAGATGGTACTTATATTGATTGATCATGCTTTTCTCTACTGAAATATGCTTTAACTTCCTCAGTTGGGGATCCATTGGTATCTGACCTGTTATTTCTATTGTGCTTTTGCTACAGACTTCCTGTGTGACCTTGAGCAAGCCACATAATTTTTCTGTGCCCCGGTGTCCTCATAAGTAGAATGGGTCTAATCTGTAGAATAGCTGTGAGACTGCCTGTATTGTTTGTGTTGAAGCATTTGGTTTTACTGTAGTTGTACCCTCATTCTTCTAATTTGAATGCTTTTGCACAGCTGTCTGACCTGTACTTGGTCTCACTGATTGCATCTTGTCTAAGTGTTATGGATTTATTGTTTGTGTAGGTTTTATACAGTTTTAGATGACATTTGTGTAGTTTTAAGGATGATGATCCATTTTAAAAATCACTTTGGTTGCACATAGTGGGTGTTCAATTATATCTCTTGACTCTGCATACTCATTTCAAATCAAAGTGTAAGTCACTTCACACTATCTTAAAAACTTTTTCTAACCTGCATTCAGCATTGTACAGAGCTGTCAGGATAAAGAGCTCAGATTTTCACTCCAGGAATAAGATAACTAGTTCCTGTTTATCACAAGATAAATATGAACTGACTTTCTCCATTGTGGAAAAAAAATTGACTTATTCAAACCATCTGAAAAATGCTTTGTCTTATGATGGGAGAATAGTATTCTGGAGCCAAGAAACCTTAAGAGCTTGATGCTCACACAGTCTCCAAAGTTACTGTAGCATAAACTGGGATGTTTCAGGAAGCAGGAAGAATGAACAATTGTTTATCTGCGTGTTGCTATTCTCCATTTTGTCTTCACTTTTGTTCTTCATTGGGCTGCCATTCACAGCAATACCAGCTAGTGTAAGACTCCCCTCTGCAGCCTTCTCCACAATGCAGTTGTCAGGCGCTGTATAATGCCAGTGCCTAATAACCTGGCCCAGAAGATGCTCATTTTCTCTGTTCCATCCCCGCTGGAGAGCAGCCATTTTGCCCTGGCACATGACCTGGAGACTTACATTTCTTGATTCTGGAATTAAAACCTTGTAATCCCTGCCAGTAATAGCCTGACTGCTGCTAATGCTTTAAATATAAGCACTCTTTCCTGAGGTCTGACTAGGAATAATTTCTCTTGTTTTTGATAAGGGGAGGTTCAGTGATTTGGAAAGGTCTAGTTCCTGACAATAACTTAGAGACATTGTCCAGTTAAGTTAAAATCCAAATTTATTTTAAAAGGCCCTTCATACCATAGATTCACTTTAAAAAATTGACTTCCCCAGTTATGTTTGTTTATACTTTCCAGGGTGAGTGAAACTGAATAGTTTTGTGTTTAACTTTTGTTTATAGTCAGTTTCATGTTGACTCCCATGGCTAAGCACAATTGGAGTTTGCACACAGTACAGGGAAATGCTTACATCCAAACTCCATAAACAGTTTTGATATTTGAATGTCAATTGCCTGATATATGATGAGGTGAAACTAATATAAAAACTTACGTTTTGTGCCTAAACTACCTTGGTGTTTCTCTTTAAAGAAATTGGAAGCTTATGCAGGCTACCTGGGCTTAGAACAGTGTCTCTGGAAAGCTTAAGTGGCCTACATAACTATTCACGTCAGTTTAAAAACTTGGCTGTGATTCCCGTTTTCATTGTGGACTTGAGATTTTGCATACATTAATGTACAAAATATGATTTTATATTTCAGCTAGATTTCATCTGAGTTTCATGCTTTAACACTGATAGTTTGTCAAAACAAACTGTTATACTTTCTTTACACCTTTCTTTGTGCTGTGATTGACCTGCTTCCAAATGGTTCTTTGAGCAATTTTTCTGTTAGCGGGAGTTAGAATGATCAGAAATCACTAAGGGATAGCTTACTCTGACAAAAGAAACAGCGGCTTTTGGACTGAATTTGACTAAGATCTTCAAAAGTAAGAGTGAAGAAAACTACTACTGAAAATGTTACCCTTCAAGTGACTTAGTCCCAAAATACTTGTGATAATTTCCCCTAAACCTAATGATCTTTTGGCTTAATTTTGTTTATTTTATAGCTCCTTTAATTTTTTTAATTTTTTTTAAAAAGGGAATTAGAGTACAAAAAAGATGGAAGATTGCTAAACATGGGCAAAGATTTGTTAAGTGGGATTCCAAAAGGCAGATGTTGGAAGCCTTGAGTTCTCTTATCCTTTTCTCTTCCGACTTGTCACAGTTCCCTGTAGCAGTTGTTTTTGTTCCTACTTTCCCCTTGCAAAATGTCTGAGTTAATACCCAACTCATATTTTTGACTGGGCCTTGCCTTAGGGTGCTTAACTAAAATTGACAAGCCCCCAAACAATACGAGCGAGGCTGCTGTTTCTTTTCTCAGATCTTGCCAACTGTGGTGCTGTACGTTGTGTTTTGTCCCTCTGAAGGATTTCAGATGGCTTCCCAAAAACTGGGATAATGAACTGCCAAAGCTAACTCTTTGATTCAGGTGGCAGAAAGCACTTGGCAGTCACCTGAAAGGAAAAGTAATGGTGCATTGAAAAAATTAACCTGTATGATAAAATGTTCCCCAGAGGAACAATCACTGACTTGGATCACATCAGAACTAATATTGGCGGGGGGGAGAGAATGCTTTTCCCTGTATGCCCTTTCTGGAAATAGGAGTAGTTCACACAAAAATATATTGTGTCAGAAGGAATGAGGCGAAATTATTTTCATTTTGTACACTCACAGGTATGTACAAGTGTTGTGGTGACCAGCATACTGCAGAAAAGAAGTAATCCAATGCAGAAGATCAAAACTTTCTAGAAGTGAGTACCCCCTGCCAAAAAGAGGATACTAGTAAAGGCCATCTGAGGCCTACAAGAGGCATAGCCTGCACGTATTGTATCAGCATGTGGGACGAAATCCAGGGTGTATTTTGAGTTCTGTAAACAGTACTCATGATGATCTCACATTGCAGGCCACACTGATAACTTGGCCTGCAATGTGCAGGAGGTCAGACTGGATCATTGCGAGGGTCCCTTCTGGCCTTAAAGTCTTACTTGCCAGAAGCTTGGGAGCTGCACTTAGCAAATATAGTCTCTTCTGCACTCCCACGCCCCCAAATCATCCTGGGTCACAGTGTCAGCTCTGTGGGCTGAACCCCTGGATTCTCCATCTTTGTTCCCCAGTCAGTGCGGTAAGATGTCCATGCAGTGATCTGTTTCAGAGGTGATTAGGGGACCACCTGTCCCATGGGATACTTTTTGCACTGCAGCTGAGAATGTGATGGCTCAGGGACAGGAAGAGGAGATGATGATGATGATGATGAAACTGTCATGCCGCAGGGATATGTAATGTAAGTTAGAAATGAGACCTGCTGGACCATCCAGTCTATGTTGGTGCCTGTGCAGGATGGTTCCCTCCCTACAATGCTGGGTGGAAGCTGAAGCTGAAGATGGAGATGAGGGACAGTGATTTCACCTGTATATGGTGCCACCATAGATTTCACTGAATGTTTTAATTTCCTTAAAAATGCCATTATCCCTGCTAACAGATCTTTATCATATTAATGTGGACAGCAGCACTTAATATTTTTTCATGTTTGTGTATGTTAAGAAACCCTCAACAACACTGATAAAGCTGTTCTTTGCAATAGAGTCTATTTAAATGTGTCACTGAAATAAACTTAAGTCTATCAATACAGGCTGAATGTAATGATTGTAGCTTTTAGCAACATTACATTAAATTAACTGGAACTGGCTGGCTGAGGTTTCCAAAAGACTCATACTCTCTGAATCAGTGTAATTCTGCCATTATAGTGGCCAGGCAAGTAAGAGTCCCTGCTCTCCAGAGTGTGCCGTGAAGCCAACCACCAAAGTCTCTACCCTACTGAATTTCTTTAGAGCAGAGCATGCTAGCTCACACCGCCTTCAGGTGTGTCATAGTGTGTGTGGTGTTCAGTGGATGTAAATGTAAGGTTGCTAAATGTGCTGGCTCATGCTGAAGGCTGTTTTTTTTTTTTTCCAGTGGAATTCTAAAAATATAATGTGTTCTCCCTTCTTTGCATCCTAATAATTCCTGTTGGACACTGATGCAAGTCAGGCGCATGTATCAATGGGAGCCTGCAGTAGGCTTTTCCAGATCACCATTTAATGTGCTTTGTCAGTGTAAGCTGTAAATGAGCATCGTTCTAGTTCTGGAAACCAGTGACACTGTTAATACAGACCCCAGTATTGCATACAACACAGCTGCATTACCAGGGTGTGCATGGAAATTAGCCAGCAGTGTTTGAAATGGATTTGTAGGTTGCATACTTGTAGGAAAAATGTAAAACTATAAATTTCCTAGGTTCGTGAAGGCACTTTCCCACCACTTTATTTAGCTATCTTATTTTCATAAAGATTATCACTTGGCTATTAAAATTCCTGAAGGGCTGGAATTTGAAAGACATCATCAAAACAGGATACAGGAGCAAAGTTTTATTTTTCTTGTTTTGTAAACTACAGAAAATCCAAGTTGGTCACACTTAAATTACACTGCTGCGGGGAAAAGATTTAGCACTGTTTGCTCTCCTTCGGTTTGTGTCAGTGTTACTAAAACGGAATTGGGACCATGAAGTTAAGATGCAGAAGATATTAGGTTCAGTCCCCCCAATTTACAGCCACTAATATTAAGAGGGCACTGAGTTTTTACCTTAAAATACAATCTTCCTGAAAAGCTGTTTGTTGACTCAGGTGACTACTCCCCTGTAGGTCATTTGTTCAAATCTGGCCCTGTGTAAAATAAATTATGGTCTCAGGCTAGTTGCTACTGAAGGGACTTCCATGTCACAAAAATGACCATCATTTGACCAAAAATGACCATGACATTTAGCACAAACTAGAATCTTGCTGGCCCCTTTGAGATGGCCTAGGGCTGAGTAGGCAATAGAGACTGAGATATACCCTCTCTTCCCCTTGGAACAGTCTTGTTCCGGAGGGGCTGACTTAGTAATAGGAGAAATATGCTGACAATGCTCCTGACCAAGGATTTCATTTGAAGGGGTATTGACAAAGGTTTTCAGGTATATAATTTGACGTTTAAACTGTCAGCATGAAAAATCTTCTGAAGTCTAGATATATAATGAATATGATCATTTACGCATCCCCGAAGAACAAAAATAAATCCACAATAGCCTCTTTTGGAAAGTCAACAAAAATCTTTTGTGCTTACTCCTGCTGGCCCTGGAGCAGCAAGTTTGTTCTCAGAGAGGTGCCAACATTGCCCAAGGATGCAGGCCAACAAACCAAGATGAGTGGGCAAGGTAAAATGAAGGTGTTTGACTAGAATTGAGGTATTGCCTTGATGCCAATGCTAGTATCTTGGGGGAGGTCTGCTGCACAGCTGTAGGGGAGAAGAGGCGATCCCAGTGTCAGGCTGGCCTGAGGAGTGATAATGCAGTGGCACAATGATTATGGATGCTTTTTAAAACCAAATCAACCATGTTAATTTCAGCTATTGAACCTGGGTGAAAAATGTTAGAGTGGGGAGCTGGTAAGGAATTCTTATTTTTAAGCTTCTGAGAGGATATGCTAGCTAATGGGGAGTTTGAAACTATTTGTGATCAGCATCCATTAGAATAGTCTCCTGGATACTTTGCAAAACTTCATTTAAAAATAAGAAGTTTTTGGCTCAGTAAAGATGAGCAACTAGGTTGGAGCTGAAGTGCAGAGTCCAGAATAGTGCAATCCTTAGCCAAGAAGTGATGATACTAAATATTTCTTCTTCCTTTACAAAGTTAGTTATTTAGACTGCTCCAGATCCATTAATTTTGCTTATTGTAAATTTGTTTGCTACAGAAACTGGATGGCTTCTACAGTGAGTGTGAACTTGGATAAAGACACGTCATTGGATGAAATACCACCTGCAAAAAAGCCCAGGTAAACTTACTTGTCCTACATTGACATTGAAATATTAGTAAGAGGCAAATGATGAGAGCTTTTTTCCATGACCCTGCATTCATTTTAGAAAAGGGGTGTGACATCTGGCACTAAGACTCTGTGATCTTTCCAATGCTTGTCTGACAATGTATGCTGTCTTCAACAATCCATTAGAACCACTGTTTTCTTGTCTGTGTGGATAAAAATCTGTTTCTTTGGGGGGCAGGGGGGGAGAATCAGATTTTATATAAATTATATTTTTGATATAAATCGATTTATTTTAATTATATTCTTTTTGAAACTAAACCTGTTTAAAATCTGAATTTAATACAAAATATGTTAGTCTACTTATAATCTCTTAAAACATTTAAATAAAAAATAAATATACTGACTCCATGAGCCTCTATCAAAAATTGAGTGAAAGGCTGCTTTTCTATATAAAGGAGGACTCGGGGGGTGGGGGGAATCTAACTGTGAAGGTAAAGCTTTATAAATATGGAACAATAGGTCTTGTACTGTTTTAAAGGCTTGATCCTGTGAGAGACCCAGGGGCTATGCTACTGGGTGCAAGAGACTGGGGAAGTTATCACAGATGTTGGGACCTGACTTCAGGAGACACCATCATATAGCTCAGTGGTTCTCAAACTTTTGTACTGGGGACCCCTTTCACATAGCACACCTGAGTGCGGACCCCCTCCCCCCCTCATAAATTAAAAACACTTTTTTATATATTTAACACCATTATAAATGCTGGAGGCAAAGCAGGGTTTGGGGTGGAGGCTGACAACTCGCGACTCTCCCAAGTATAACCTCGTGACCCCCTGAGGGGTCCTGAACCCCTGATGTAGCTCATTACTGGGTAGCAAAAATATGTACCAAATTGAGGCTTTCCACTTGGTGATTTAAGTTGCCTTGGTTTAATTCAGTCCATCCTGTTTCTTGTGATGTTTTAACCTGTAGGTCAAGGGAGTTAAGATTAAGAAAATCCCCAGGACTTGTTCCTTTTCAAAGCAGAAAAAGGCATCTGCTTTGCTTCAGTTTCTTTAACTCCCTATCATGCTGGAGGGTGCTTAGATATTAGCCAGCACCCAATGTTCTCTCTGGGTTGGTTCTACGGAAAAGTGTCTGTCTGAAGAGCTGTTGGAGGAAGTGTATTCAACTAACCTGACTTACTTATTGGCTGTGAGAAGGCAGGAAGGTGGGTGAAATAAATCTTAATTTAAATAACAATAAAAATATCTGGGTTTTTAATTTTTTGTGGGGGAAAAAAAAATTTTTTTCCCTCCACCCTGCTGAATTTTAAAATAAACAGAGAGGAAGCTGGGAGTGTAGGCTGGCTTGCTAGGAATGTGATGATAGAAATGCCTACTGCTTATCAGTGTGGGAACTGAATCTCTTTCCTGAGCTGTTATTGTTTAGAATCGTCACTTTGTTTGGCTCATGCTCTGATACTCAGGATTTCAACCAACAGGATTCTGAAAATATAAAAAGTCTTGTTTAACATTTCACTCCCATATTATTAGGGAAAGCTTGTTTCTTTTGTAGATGATGGGGGAGAATTGGGGTTCAGAATTAATTGCCTAAATTTTCTGAATAAACCGAATAGAGCCAGATTTGCAATCGCAACCATTAACACATACTACACAAACCAAACAGTTGTTTTCTCAAATGGCAGCTAGCACACGGGACTGTGCAGATCTCTAAAGAGCTTTCAGGCCAATCTACTGCTGCACCCACAACTTGGTACAGAACCTGCATTGAGACACAGGCACTGACTATGGGAATGTCTACACGGCAAAAACCAAAACCCCGCTGCAGCAAGTCTCAGAGCCTGGATCAGCCAACTTGGGCTTGCGCTACTGAGCTAAAAATTGCAGTCTAGATGTTCCTGCTTATGCTCTGAGACCCGTTGACGGGGGAGGCTCCCTGGCCCAGGCTTGATCCCAAGCAGGAACGTCTGCACTGCTATTTTAAACCCCATAACCCAAGCCTGAGTTAGTTGACCTGGGCTCTGAGACTTGCTGTGGAGGGGGAGGTTGCAGTGTAAACGTACCCTAGGTATCTCTTTATTTACTTCCCATCCTTGCTGAGTGTCGAGTTTACAGATTGTGTTCTTTTTGTATTTGGGCTGCTTCTCTTTGCTCATTCTCTCAGTATTACCTGAAACTCTCTGGGCTCCCCTGCTGGGTAAACCCCGCTGTAGTTAGTGTGTAATCACCAGGGATGGTAATTCAATAGGGTGTTGATAAAATATGACTTAAAACATAGTACAGGTACATCGCCAGCAAAGTAAGGGGGTGGGTGGGCAGACAGTCCCTCTATAAGACTCTGCGTGGTCCAAGCTTTGACTCTGCTCCTTTTCATGGCTCACCAGAAATCCAGCCATTCTTCTAACCTGCATTTCTAGATGGGGCCAATTGCCAGGATCTCTGCTGTCCTGCAACTAAAGTTACTTGACTTACTCTGCTTTAGAAATTGGCCAGGGTGATGGGGCATTTTGCCTTAACAGGGCTGGTAAAGGACCAAATTGTGAATATCTCATACCTATAGCTGTCTGTTATTGGCCTGTAGAACTGTGCGTTGCCTTTTGAGGGACCTCTGTCACTTCCTGCATGCCAACCCCTTCAGCCTTGTCCATTGTCTCCTCTAAGTTCTGTGACCGGTGTGTGCATTTGGGACGCTCAATTATGTCAGCACAAATGTGCTTCTCTCTTACCTCATTCCAGAAAACTGTTGCCAAGCCTTAAAACCAAAAAGCCCCAGGAACTTGTTCTGGTAATTGGGACAGGGATCAGTGCAGCAGTAGCTCCTCAAGTTCCAGCACTGAAGTCTTGGAAAGGGTTAATCCAGGCCCTGCTGGATGCTGCTATTGACTTTGATCTTCTTGAAGAGGAAGAGAGCAGAAAGTTTCAGAAATGTCTCCAAGAAGATAAGAACCTTGTTCATGTTGCCCATGACCTTATCCAGAAACTATCTCCGGTGAGTGAACATATGCAGCAGGATTCATCAACTTCAATGTGTAGCATGTGGCTTTGAGAGGAGGGGGGTGGCCAAGGATTCTCCATTGCCCCCACTGGGCCTGGCTGGACCTTCCAGTCAAAGCTGGGTATTGCTCTCTCTGAAACCCGTCCAGTGGTCCTGGGCCTGTCCTTGGGGCAACCTCAGGTTTGAGAGAGTTGCATGAAGTGACTGCTCCGACCACTTAGTGTGCCAGGGTCAAGGCACCAAACCAGTCTGGCTGGGATCCGTGAGATGGTTCCTCAGTCACAGTAGCTTGATGGCTCTGGCCCAGAACGTCATGATGTTGGGGGCTCAGATGCCAGTTTGTCTGTGGAGATCAACTTGCTCTATATGCTGTTGCCTTACATAGCTGTATTGCAGAAAGTAGCTGCTCCCTTAGCAACCTATTTTTGTACTGCGGGAGAGAGTAAATGTTGTTTTTTCTTAGCGATGTAAGGGTAAGCATGTTCTCACAAAGGCAGCACGGCTGGAGGGGGTAGCCCTGAGGATGTGTTGTGATTGGGGAAAAACGTGCTTCTGAGTTATGGGGAGGCCTGGCTGCCATTGGTCTCATTTCTGGGTAGAAGGCTGTGGGTTCAAATCCCACCTCAGGCCTTGTGCTCTTCCTTGCTGCTGCCACCAAAGGGCAGTACTAGAGGTGCTGCAGTTAAGTGTTATATTTTGAATGATTAAATCTAGATCCCTTCTGCCTGCCTGAGTGTTCAATAGACAGTAAAAATCGCACTGTACTTGAAGGAAAGAGCAGGGTGCCTCGCTTCTGGCTCCGAGCGATAAGCGTATTAGACATGCCTGGACGGGCAGATGATCAGTTTGGTGTCCTGGCCAACATTCCATCTCCGCTGTTAATGCAGCCTTGCACTCTCTAACCTGAAAGCTCTTTTCTGATCACATAACTGCTGCTCTGTTTGCCTTACACATAATCTGTGCCCCCCGCTAACTCATTGCTTTGCAAAGCGCTTCAGGCTATGTATGTAGGTTTGTATACTGCCCTCGTCCTCAGTGTATGAAAAATGCTACAGGAAATCAAATTCCCAACTCTGACCTTGCTTTGTTTGATTCCCTCCGCAGCGCACTAGCAATGTCCGCTCCACATTTTTCAAAGACTGTTTATACGAGGTGTTTGATGACCTGGAGTCTAAAATGGAAGATTCTGGGAAACAGCTGCTTCAGTCTGTGCTTCACTTAATGGAAAATGGAGCACTCGTATTAACCACAAACTTTGATAACCTGCTGGAACTGTATGCAGCAGACCAAGGGAAACAGCTTGAATCTCTCGACCTTACTGATGAAAAAAAGGTAAAAAGTGTGTCAGCCCAGGCTAAACATTCTGCTCTTTGTTCACACAAGTCATAGGTCAGTGGTGGTAGAACATCCTGCACCTACGTGAAATGTGTCATGCTATTGACACTGACATCAATTTATAGTGGTAGATAAAATACACCAGGTTGGATGATCTTTAGGGTTGTACGTTTAAGTGTCTCTGGTATTCTGGGAGAGGGGTTGGTAAGAACAGTACATCCTTCAAGTTCCTTGTGTTCCTAATGTCGATCCTTAGAAATGCCGTGATTGCTGGCGGACATCCTTGTAACTCAGGAGAAGCCTCCAGGCATCTTTTAACAGCTTTTGTACTGCTTTGCAGTTGCCAATATACTCCCAGCTTTATTTGACTCCAGGTGGGACTTGGCTTTAAGATTTTGAACTATGCCGGAAGCTATACACCCCAAACAAATCTGATCAGTCTTTTTAGATAAAACATATTCCTTTTGGGGTACATTCTAGAATATATAATGCACACAGAGCCATAACCTTCAAGGCCTTGCACAAATTAACCCATCTACTTTTCTGTTTTTGTCTCCTTTCCTTCTCCCATCCACCATGTGGCTTCTTGTCGTTTTCCTGTAATCTCTACTTTCTTCCATGTAGACCACCCCTTTTCCTAGGACCCCATCCCTGATCCACTTTGCCATGTGTCAGAACTCTCCTCCAAGTCCCTCCTTGCTTCCCCCCACAAGGTTTCTGATCCCTAGTTCTTCCCATGATGGATCAGTCACCCAATAGACAGAAAATCCCAACTTTATATTACTTTAACCAACAGCACATTCTAAATTCCACCACTCAGTCACTTGGCGCTCTGCATCCTATTCCTGATCCTTACATTGTCAGTTTAGATCTTGGGCAAGAATTGGCTCTCCATACTGTCCATAAAGTGCCAAGCACGCTGCAGGGGCCATAGAAATAGTGATTTTTTCCCCCATTAGGTCTAAGTAAAATATACCACAGTAAAATCACATTTCTAAACTCCAGTCTCTGACATGACCTCCCAGTCTGTACTGTTGGATATATTTGCAATGATACAAATGTAGCATTCTCAGTCATCGCAGGATTAAATAAGGAGATGAGGTGTATAGGAATGAATTTGCAAACATGGTAAGAAACTATGAAAATGTGATAAGGATTTTTTGTTGAAGCATACAAAGGCTAAACTGCTAAGCTTTCTCAAAACTGCTTTGAGTCTAGATTGGAAATAGAATAAACGTAGATTTAAGAGAAATGCGTATTAAAATGTCAGCTTGTTTTATCCTTTCCTTGCTGAGTTCTGAGTCAGGATTCCACCCTTTCCTATCAACAGTGGGTGACCAGGACAAACAACTGAACCTCTGGTGCAAATGAGCATTGTGGCACCATTTTAGTCTGAGGTATGACAAGCTGTATCCGGAACTCATGAGAGTAGGGCCATGAAGGAGAAGCTAACTTTTCAAATAGACTGAAATTGAGTACGCTCCTGAAAAGCTACACGCTGTTAATAACGTGAAGCAATTACTGAAAAATGATGACTGCAAGACCTGCAGTGAGGAGCTTGGGAAGAGCATCTGGTTCCCCTATGGAGAAATGGCCCAAGCTGACCCTTGATGGGCTTTGGATAAGCACTGGCCTCCTGTGGTTTAGAGGCCTTGAAGATGATTTGGGTTTGTTTTTTCTTCACATGCACTGGGATTTCTCTGCATCTCCTCCTCCAGAGTTTCAGGAATGTTCCTTAACAGTTTAATTCCTGGAATGTGAGATTTGACAAATGAAGACCTCAAGTAATGGCCCACTCTGCCCCCACTAACTTCTGACTTGCCCAGGAACCCAAACGGATGGGCACTTCTTGCTGATATTCCCCAGGCTGTGTTTATTTTGTGCAGGTGCTGGAGTGGGCGCAAGGAAAAAGGAAGCTCAGTGTCTTGCATATCCATGGAGTTTACACAAACCCCAGTGGAATAGTGCTTCATCCAGCCGGGTATCAGAATGTGCTGCGCAATACAGAGGTTATGGTGAGCTTCAGCCTGCTTGTGCCCTTCCCCCCGCCCCCAGACACCCAAGCTGAGAATGCTTTGCTTATCTACAGTCTTGTTTGTTTGGCTTTTCCCTTCATCTTTTGGGGGTAATGAGGCTGGCATTTCCAGCTAATATTTCTGCTTCAGCATAAGGTTCAGATTACACTGAGTTCAAAAATGTTGCCTTGAAAGGGGCAAGACTCAGACTGTATTGAGAGGTGGCGTGTTTCCATTTTCACTGTCACTTGTTGCTCATGTCAGACTTGGTGTTGACTTTCTGCTGATATGATAGTTACCCTGAGAGACTGAAACTTCTCTGCCTGGAGGTAGGATTGGTGGGACCTATGGATAAAATCAATGTTTTCTACCTCCTGGCAATTGCATGTAAATATCTATAGATCTCATGTGTAGTTGAACACTGTCCTTAGTGTGGGACTAGAATATATTTGGAATAGGATGTTCAGTTACAGGGTACAGAAACATCCAGAAACCCCCCTCTTGATCAGACAGTCTGGATTGAACTTCTCAGGCCCACTAAAGCCGACCTTCCTAAATTCATTCCAGAAGAGTGGAAGAGAGCTGTTGTGGTTCCAGTATTTAAAAATGGCAAACGGGATGACCTGGGTGATTATAGGCCTGTCAGTCGGACATTGATCCCAGGCAAGATAATGGAGCAGCAGATACAGGACTTGATTAATAAAGAATTAAAAAATGGTAACATAATTAATGCCAATCAACATGGGTATATGGAAATAGATCCTGTCCAACTAACTTGTAACCTCATCAAAATATCAAGTTTGGTTGATAGAGGTAATAGTGTTGATGTACTTAGACTTACGTAAGGCATTTGACTTGGTACTGCATGACATTTTCATTAAACTAGTACTATATAAAATTAAGATGGCACACAACATTCAGTGGATTAACTGATAGGTCATTGTCAAGGGGGAATTATGGTTCAGCAGGTGTGTTTCTAGGGGGTTCTGCAGGGATTGGTTCTTGGCCCTACATTAGTAACATTTTTATTAATGACCTGGCAGAAAACAAAAATTTGCAATGACACACGAATTAGGGGATTAGTAAATAACTAAGAGGGCAGATCACGGACACAGAGCAATCTGGAGTGCTTGGTAAGATGGGTGCAAGCAACTAATATGCATTTTAATATGGCTAAATGTATACACCTGGGCATAACAAAGGTAGGCCATACTTACAAGATGGGAGACTCTATCCTGGGAGTTTAGGGTGAATCTGTGTTTGGGATGAATGGGTGAGTTGCCATGGGATAGTTCAGTTATTGTTAAGAGTTCCTAATTTAAATCATTGTAAAGAGCCTGGAATGTAATTGGTAAAAGCCAACTAGTGTGTAACATTGTGAAGGCTGCAATAAAACCT
Organism: Platysternon megacephalum; assembly: GCA_003942145.1. Lineage (NCBI taxonomy): Eukaryota > Metazoa > Chordata > Testudines > Platysternidae > Platysternon > Platysternon megacephalum. The sequence continues at coordinate 1,713,496 of QXTE01000097.1, forward strand.
GCCCAAACTGCTAAGATACTTTTTATCTTTCCTTTTTAAAGGGGGAGATCCAGAAGCTGTATGAAAACAAATCATTCTTGTTCCTGGGCTGTGGCAGGACTGTTGATGACACCACGTTTCAGGCCCTTTTCCTAGAAGCTGTGAAGCACAAGTCGGACCTGGAACACTTCATGCTTGTGCAGAGGGGAGACGTGGATGAGTTTAAGAAGCTCCGTGAAAACATGCTGGATAAAGGGATTAAAGTCATTTCATATGGAAATGAATACGCAGACTTACCTGACTACTTTGAGAGGCTAACAAGTGAGATCTCAACGCGGGATCGAACAGGTACATGGAGTGATGGGCTCTGTGGTGAATAGTAATGCACCACATCCTGGCATGCATCACCTCATCTCTCCAAGCCACTTCAGCAAGGGCTTCTGTGTTTAAATATGATAGTTTAGCAAGCTCTGAAGGGGTTTGGATAATGGTAAAGCCCAAGCTACCCATTCTCAGCCTTGAATCTCATTCAGGTATTACTGCCCCTTTCTCTACTCCCTCGGCGACACTAAACTACCAGTAACAGAAGATTTGAATTACTGAAGATTATTCCTTTGGCATAATCTGTACCTTTTTCACATTTTGTTTATTACTCATTGAATCATTTGTTCTCCCCAAATTATTCTGCTGAAGTAATGCAGTTGGGGTCTGGTTTCACTTTAGTGCTGGTTAAATGTAACTACAGTAGGTTGTTTTGGTACTGTAGCTCCTACACATCAAACATGATTTCTAGTTTGTTTTATAGCAGTCATCTTTTTCCTCCGCTCAGTAAAAGGAGTGATGGAACACTCCTGCAAATGACTTAAAATAAACCAGCTTGTGCCTCTCGCTGATGTTTTGATGTATAAAAGGCCAAATTTTTGGCTTTTTGCATTTACCTTTTAGAACTATCAGGGAAAGGAACTGACTTGCTGGAGGATAGCTGGCAAGTCTGATTTATGCTCAAACAGCATGGTTGAAGGGTGGTTTGAGTCTCCAACATTCCGGTGTGGTGGAGAAGCTTGTTAGTCCCGGAAGTTCATTGCCTGAGCAAAGCAATGCCTGATACTCAACTTCATGGTGTTTGTATGTCTGTAACAAAACTCTAGTTGTCTATAAATCAAAGAATCATGTGGGGCAGCCATTACCACCTTCCAGCAGAACACCCCCATACCAGCTCTGCCTGTTGTCTAATAGTTTAAAATGTTGCCACCCTAACTTATTTCCCCTGGGGAAGGGAAGCAGGGTGAGGAAGGGGGAAGGGCAGGCCCCACAGAGCTCCTGGCATGGAGGGAATCCCTGAAGTCAGCAGACAAGGGAGGGTGGTACTCAAAGAGAGGGGCAGGGATGATGTAATGAGCTCTGCCTACAGAAACAATGCAGTATATTGCTCCCTTCTGTAACAAGCCCTTTTCCCTTCCAACAACTCAGCTGTCTCTCTGTGGGTGCTTCTGTTCTCTAGCTCTCCAGTCATGCTGGCAGTCTAGACACAGGACCTCCATTTCTAAGTGGAAAGCAGATTGTTTGAAAGTAGCTCACGCCTTTAGCCATCAAAACACCAGACACATAAGCCAAATAGTTTCCTGTACTGGTCACCTTTTGTAGTTCTGAATTCTACATGTGAGCTCCCAGTGTGAATGGTGGCTGCTCATGCAGCCTACAGTACCCTTCAGGTCTCTATTTGAGATGTAAGATTGATCCTTCCCTTCTAAGGTGCAACTTCCAAACCACTCATTCCCCACTCTTGCACTGGCGGGGCACTACCAGAGCAGGAACAGGAAATGTTGAGTTCCCTTGGGTTGTTCACTGCTTCAGGTTTGGTTTTGTTTCCTGGGGTTCTAGTTGGCTGTAGCCATACCAAATAACATTTCTTAAATGGTATCTTCTCTGTTCCCCAGGTCTGCCTAGAGAAGGACAGCTAAATGGCTCTTCTACAGCCCACACTGAAATCAAAGGTATGGAACTTACTTATGAAGCTCGAGAGATATCATGGCAAAACTGATAATCCATTTGCCTAATCTGTGGGGCAGCTCTGGAGGCATATGTCCAGAGGGGGGTATCCCTCTCCCAAAGGTGCTAAGGGTAGCTGCTGCTTGTGCATGGAGGAATGAGTAGTGGCAGCTTTGAGATGTACCAGTAATGCTGGATCTGAAAACACTAATTCAAAACCAACCATCTATCTTCCTCAACTGGCTGACATGGAGGGATGGAATTGAAAGCAGCTTTCACTGAAGGTTAGCCAGGGACACAGATCAAAAAGCAGTTTAAACTCTGCTTGCACCTAGTCCTCTTCCAGGGGCTACAGCTGATCACTGGTACTGGTAGGATCAAAACTAGCACTTAGGGGTGCTGTGAGCAGTTTAATTAGGATGAATTAAATACTGTCCTAGACCTGTTTGAAAGGATATTTTAACTTTACAGAGTGCAGCACCTGAGCATCTACCCTTGCAGCTCAACTGATTGTGCTACTGGTTAATCTGAGTTAAAGACCCTGGCACCTACAGGCCTGTGAACCAGTCAGAATGAAGAATCTCACCTTTTCAAGAGCTGGTTCTTAAGCAACTGGGATTCAGCTAGAAACTACCAGACTTCAGAGCCCCAGTTGGAAGGTCCTGGCTGGTGAAGATGACTTGTAGTTTACACAGCAGCTGTGATATCCTCCTTTCTCTCAAGGTTGCAGAATCTGCAAGGAGAGTCTCTCCCTCTGAGCAGCAGCAGCCTCGGCAGTTTCATACCTTGTACTTTTGTATTCTGTACATTTCAGTGGAATGAAACTTGAGCAGTTTTTATTACTTGAAGCTCTAGTTTTCTAGTCCTTTCTTTATACTGTACAGTATTTTGTATGTTGAAGGTGTATTAAAAGCCTGCTTCACTTAGCTGCTATTTGGCTTGATTCATTTGATTAGGGTGCAAGCTCTGTACAGACCTGGGACGTGGCACTAGCTCAGTTTACAATAGGGCTGAAGGAACAAATAAGCTCTAGCAAGCTAAACATTTAGTGTATGTTCTTGCCTATGCTGTGTCCCTCCAGCAAGAGAAACAACTTATCTAAGTGTAACTATATACACACCACTCAACTTATTTATGAAATTTATTTTTATATAAATTATGTATTTCTTTTAGCAGACAGCATTCAATTTATTGCACTATAGCACATCTGCAATACAGAGCTACAAGACATCTTAAGAGTTTTGTATTATTCAATGTAGCACTTTAGACCAGGATCTCTAGAGGCACTCAGAAGGGAGGGAGAAGGGGGGCAGGAAAGCAGCAAGCAACCAGCATTGTCTTCCACTAAAGTTTCCTTTCCCTAGCTGGTTATTAGAGGCAGAAGCTAATGCTGTAGGGACAGCAGGCAAGAGTTCTGGTAGCATCAGTTTGATCCTCGACACTGGTGAGACAAGGAGGCATGAGTCAGTGGAAACCGCTTCTGAGGAAGGAAGGGGTCTTGCAGTACAGAAACCAGCTCTAGCCTATACCCTAAAGCACTGCAGCTTGGCAACTAACAGTTCCAGCCTGGGGGGAAAGTCTGCTTGCTATGAGCTGTAGTGGCCCTAGGCAGCCCTGCTTTAGGAGTCCCATTGACAATGGAACTAGGGACCTTAAGGCAACTTCAGCATCTTCCCTATAGGCCCCTGCTTGACAAGCACAGAGGAGTAGACTTACTATTTTTGGTTTATCAACTTTGGTGAGCTGCCATGGTCAAAGCTAGCAGCAAGTATTAATCAGGTGGGAGACACTAAAACTGTCACTAAGCAGCATCTATTTCTGCTCTATGGAATGTGCAAAGCTAGCCTTAGAGCTCGGCATAGGATCAGCCCCTGGACTGGGACACTCCTACTCTTGGATCCCACTAAGTCTAAAAATCCAGATTGGCTCATAGGATCAAGAATACCTTTAACAAACCAAATTAGTCCATAGATGCTTCGTTAGTAGCAGAGCAGCCCTGAAGTGCTGCAGGTCTTAGACACCACTCACAAGATATGAACAATACAAAGCTCTAATTTCAGCCTCTGCGAAGGGTGGAGGCTGAGTCACTTAGAATGAAGGAATCCAGGGGGAAGGGCTTTCACTGGCTGAAGGCCACAGAGCTGATCTGGCCCAGGTGCTCCACCTGAAGGAGACAATTGCTTCCCCAAAATAAGCTTTATAGCCAATAAATATGGAAGAAGTGTAGCTAAACAGAGTAAGCAACATGATTGAAGACAGCAACCTCCTTCCAAGGTTAAAGTGAAGGGAGGGGTGTATCAGGTGAAGGGAGGGGTGTGCACTGGTGAAAACCATGAGGAAGTATTCAAGCAAGTAGTGGATGCAGCAGCCCCTTGCTCTGTTATCCCTTCATTCTGTTTTGCACTACACTGAAAAGACAAGTCAGTCACATTGTAAAGCACGTTCTTCTGAGACATCTGCAAACAGCAATTTGGTGCAATAATTGGATTTTAGGCCTTCATGAGAGCGGTGACCACAGCCTTGGCATTAAGGCTACGCAGGTCACAGTAGGTTTGTCCAGTACCAACAAACACGATTGGCTTGCTAGTGATGTAAGTCATGGAGATTGCAGCACCAACCTGTGGAAGAAAGAACATCGATTAGTTGGTTTGAGGAGATCTGCTGAACAGGACTCTGCCTGAATGTACAACCCACTCCTAACAAAACTATCAGCATGTGATTGGCTAGAGCAGAAGCCTGTACGCTGGGCATGTTGAATTTCCATTAGTGTTACAGCAAGTTGGAAGGGAGTTCTGATAGACCAGAGAACTTAAGGGGTTGACAGCCAGGAATTTGAGTTAAGGTTCTAAACTCCCTCTCTGCCCCATGGAATAGGATAAATCAAAGCAACTCTGGAAAGTCCATCTCTGCTGCAAGAAAGACTCCTGTGTCCAACTGGGCGACCAGTTTGTTTAGACTAGCTAGGGAAGTATCTCAGAGAAAGGCAGGGTCTCCGGTATCAGGCAGATAGAGTTCCATTGCAAATGGAGGGAGCATTTTACTACATCAAGAGAAGGGACAATGGTTCACTGAATAGCCAGGTGAACTGGAGCAGGGTCTAGCTGAATCTGATTGGAATGCAAGAAGATAGTGTGACTGTTTTAACTAGATGAGATGTGGCAGCTTAATGTTATGGTTGCCAGTCAACTAACTTCAAGTTGCCAGGTCTGTAGCTTTAGAATACAATGGCCTAATTGCTGTAAGAAGGTATTATATTGCCTAGGAATTTCTTTAAACTGTATTCCCAGTATGTTCACAAGTCTGAGGGAGTTGCCAGTCAATCAGCACAGTAAGCACTTCCATAGTCTCACACTGAACAGAGAACGAGTTCTAAAGCGGATACCTGGAGCTAAGTAAACAGCCTGCTGGACAGACCTTAAAGCAGCTGTCTTCCTGGGCCACAACAGTTCAGAGCTCTGCATGGAAACAGTCTTTCAAAGTCAATAGTTGATTTGGCAGGGAACCAGAGCAAAGATGTAACACTTAAGCAAATGTACAATGCAGCTGAAATCTACCTGGGGCAGAGGACAACACCCAATTTTTACCATGCATGGACTCCCTGGCGAGGCAGTGGTACCATGCCAAAACAATCAGTGCTCGTGTCTGTGATTCAACATCATGCAACAGCAGCCATGGCTGACTTGCCTACAATCTGGGCAGGGGGAAGCTGCAGTGACAGACTCCAGCATGGAATCCCACCATGAAAGGGGGTGCAGTGATGGCCAGGCGCCCCTGCAGGAAGTCAGGCTTGTTGCTAGTGTGGCTCTGCATTGTCTCCTGTCAGAACTAAATGCTGTGATAAGGCTCCCCAAGGCCGCAGAGGGCTTCTAGGAAACAGACTGATCAAGCCACCTGAAACTTCAGTGGAACAGGGCAAAACACTGAGCTTGAACATTACCATGAAGGGTTCAAGCACATCCTGGTGTAACTCAGGGAAGCAGCTTCATTCTTCACTTTCAACAGCCTTGGGAATTGCTTTGCCAGCCCCAGAATTGGTAGCAGTTGTGCAGGCTTCACTCCTGGACTGCCCAGTATGCTCCAGGGCTAGGGGAAGAGTCAAGTTACTGTGCCCAGTGTTGGTGCCCACAGTTTGAGGATGTTGATAAATCGGAGACGGTTCAGAGTAGAGCCACAAGAAGAGCAATTAAAGGACTGGAACCCTGCCTTATACGGATTGTCTCAAGCTGCTCAATCTCTCTAGCTTAACAAAGAGATGGTTACGGAGTGACTTGATCGCAGTCTTTACGTACCTACATGGGGAACCAACCATTGATAATGGGCTCTTCAATCTAGCAGGGAAAGGTCTAACACAATCGAATGCCCAGCAGTGAAAGCTGACAAATTCAGACTGGAAATAAGGAGTACACTTAACAGTGAGGGGAATTAGCCATTGGAACAACTCACCGTGGTTTGCGGTGGATTCTCCATAACTGGAAATTTTTTAATCAAGATGAGATGTTTTTCTAAAAGATCTGCTCTAGTTCAAACAGGAATTACTTTAGGGAAGTCCTCTGGCCGCTGTTGTGCAGGTCACAGACAGTCAGTCACAATGGCCTCTTGGGCTTTAACCTATAAGTTTTCACATTGACCCAGCAGTTGTACTAATAGGAAATTAAAAGCTCTAATATGAACAGTCAGAAGGGCCAGCAAAAGTTATGACCTGGTCATTCCTCACCTTAATTTCTTTTCAACTAATTACAGCTGTGGATGGCTCAGCATAAAATAAACCATCCCCTGCCTTCCCCACCACCTTTTCAATGGAACTGTAGCAGGGACAACTGAAGCAAGGCTCTTAGTTCCCAACTGAGACATGTTTGTGAAGTCTAGCACTGACACTAATAATTGTCAGAATCCGGAGCAGAAAAGACTGGACCCGGTTTGCTTAGGTCAGCAACCTCAAAGTTCAGAGGGCTAAAACATCTCTCCAGCAACTATCCCCTGCACAGCCTGGAAGAACAATGACACTTTGCCTTTCCAAACCCCCTGCTGCTAGGTAACACTAGCTGGAACTGGGGTGGAGTGTAAACGTTTTGAGCCAGTGAAGGTTTTTATACCCAACACACCAGTCCAGGGGAAAAAAGAAAGAGAAACAGGCATGCAATGGGCACCTTCTGAGGCCAGCACCTTCTCAGGAATATGCTGACATCCTCCACAGGCTGTACAGTTGAACTGCTGCCATCAATAGGACATTTGAGAATGCAAGAGGTTTTTATGCTATGAATTGTGCTGAGCTAAGGTAGTTTTCCCTTACACAGATTTAGAGCAGCTTTACTTGCCTCACAAGTTTTGGAGTTTGTTTTGGTTTTTAGTACTGATCTGCAATAGGATTCCCTGGTGGGCCATTTGTGTCTTGCTTGTTACAGCGCTTCTAAAGTGATCTCTGTTGGGGAGCAATCGGAATGGCTTCAATTTAGACATCCAAACATTCAGATCTACAATAAAGATTCCACTTGCCCCAGTGCAATATTGTGATATTATTCAGCAGTCACCACCCACCCCCAAAGTGAAACATGAAGTCGTTAAACTACCGTATATACTCTTTCATTAGCCCGTTCGTTTATAAGCCGACCCCCCAATAGCAAAAACTGTATGATCCTTTCATAAGCCGACCCTATATTGGAAAACTTTGGCTCATGGCTCATCAGGGTAAGCCGCTGGCAGGTCGGGACGTTTTGTTTACTTGGGGCGTCTGCAGGCATAGAGCCCCTCAGCTCTCTGGGGCCGCGGTTCGCCATTCCCAGCCAATGGGAGCTGCAGGAAGTGGCGCGGGCCGAGGGATGTGCTGGCCACCGCTTCCCGCCGCCCCATTGGCCTGGAGCGGCAAACCGCAGCCAGTGGGAGCCACGATCGGCCGAACCTGTGGACGCGGCAGGTAAACAAACCGGCCCGGCCCGCCAGGGTAACCGGGTGCCAAAGGTTGCCGATCCCTGTATTAGATATTCAATTCAATGATTCCAGAGTTTAAAATCATCAAATTTGGTGTAGACCCGTTTATAAGCCGACCCCCACTCTTTGATGTGTCACCTTTTTACCAAAAATATTCGGCTTATGAACGAGTATATACGGTGCTTGAAAGCAGATCCAAAGACAAGACGACCATGTGAGAGGAGGCTCAGGGGTGGGGGTATCTGACTGATGCATCAAAAGAACATGCCCTGTTGAGATCAGAAACAGTTACTCAATTTCTCCCCCGCTGTTTGGTCTCAGCAAGGAGAGGATCCATACGGGGTCATTTAAAAAGACATTAAAAGCAGAAGATTCCAATGGGGAGAGAAAGAATGAGCAATCTCCGGGTATAAAGTGAATGGCCATCGTACCTTGTCATCGATGGTATCGAATTTGGTGAGCACAATTCCATCAATGAGACGTGGTGTCTGGGCCATAGAGTGATCAGCAAGGGCCTTGTTAAACTTGACCTAGGGGAAAAATACAGCCAGGAAATAAGTTCATGTAGGTTCTTCTAAGCAGGTGTCCATCATTGGTATGCGAGCACCTCCCAAAGTGTACACAGAGGCTCATGCCAACCGGGGCCTTCTCCCTCTGGTAGAATTTTGTTTGAGGTTAAAGAATCAGAAACTAACCAGCTGATCCACAGCTTCATTTCCCACCAGGGCTTCCCCGACAAACAGGACCAGGTCAGGGGTGTTGACTGCGATGAGTTTAGCCAGAGCTGTCATCAAGGGGGCGTTGTCTTGCATGCGGCCAGCAGTGTCCACCAACACCACGTCAAACCCCTGGTTACGTGCTGGGAAAAGAGAAGTGAAGTGAAGGGGGTTATGAGATGAAGCAAGGTGAGAGAGTTCTAGTCACACACACTCTGCTCCTCCAGCTACTGCCCTTCTGCAGAGTATCAGGGATTTACTCAAGTCTCTTTCCCCCCCCTCACAATATTTTCTCACTGCAAGACACCTACAATCCATAATAAATCCCCTCCCTGGGACAGGACCAGTCAGCATAAAAGTTAGGGGACTAGAACTGTGGGCCCAAGCAAGACCCCAGATGAAGAGCCTTGCACTCTAGGGAAGGTCAGCTTGATGCTACAGCTTGGGCCCTTCTCTCTAGCAGGTAGATTCAAACCTTTCCCAGTAGGCAGATTCTACTCAACCATCACTAGGTAAACTGATCCCCAGCTGCGGAAACTGAGGGACACACTGACCCTTATGAAACTGGCTTACTCCACCCCCCCTATGCTGTTCAAGTTCAGAAGAGAGGGCATGGCAGCTAATGCACAAGGTCACTGATTTCCTGGACGAAGGAGGAATCCATCCCCAATGCTGGAAGCCTTCCCTGATCTCCAGTCTGTGCTCCACCCAGCTCTGCACCAGGGGCTGTTCCTGACCTGTCCATTGGGCGGGGGACCTGAAGAGGAGGTGGGGTCTATTACAAGTGTGGTGGCGAGGAAGCAGTAAGGAATGGCAAACCTGCAGTGATCATGACAAAGCCAGGAATACAGCCCAGCAGTCCAGTTCCCCACCCCAGCTGAAACCTTACGCCATACTTCATCCCAGGAGTCCTGACTGGTATTCCCCCCTCACACCCCGCGACCACTCCCCCTCCCCTAGAACAGCCAGCTCCTGGCTTGGAAAGCAGACTGCCGTTCTGGACGCCTGGGAAGAGTCGGCCAAGGCAGGGCTAGGAAGAAAGGGCGATGGGCTCACCATACGAAATGGCCTCCATGGCAATGCCAGCAGCATCCTTCCCATACCCCTTCTCGTAGAGCTGCACCATGGTGCGGCCGCCGTGACTCTCCGGGGGGTGCAGAGCGTTCAGGCGGCGGGTGTGCGTGCGCAGCTGCTCCACGGCTCCGGCTCGGAACGTATCGCAGGCAGCAATGAGGACGCTGAACCCGTTTTCAATCAGCCAGAAAGAGATCTGGGGGTGGGGGGAAGAGATCCTGTTACCATCCCCAGCTCTGCTCAGCTCCCAGCCCCATACGCCGCCCCCAGGCAGTTTGCTGTGTCATTCCCCCCACCCCCAAGGTCGACAAAGGAGATTCCCCAAGTGTCCCATCCCAAGGCAGTCACTGACAAATCAAGTAGGGAAGGGGCGTCAACCAAGGGCCCAAGTCTCCAGAGGAGAGTGGTGAATATGTTGGCAATGCCCCCCCTTCCCACTCCCCAAAAAGAAAAGGGAACCTGCTCCATGCTCTTCTATAATGCCAACAATCCATAGAGGTGCTTCCATCTCAGGCCCCAACCGAATCCCTTGGCTAAGTTATAACCCCCCGTCCCTCCATCCCCACAGAACTGCCCCTTTGAACACACCACACCGAGGCAGTGATCAAGCCAGCACTGGTTCCTATCTCCAACCCCAATAGAACCCACACATGCTTGCAGGCATCACTAAGCTCTTCCTGTAGTAACCAATACCCTGCATGTCTACACAGCCTTCTAAGGATGCCAGAGCGCTTCGGTGCGTGTCCATTGCCTGCTCAGGGCTGTCCACACAGGCCAGTCTTGGCCTCTAGTGACAGCTCTATCCTAGGGATGACAACATCACTGCTGCAGTTCAGGGCTGCCTTCCTGCTGATCCCAGGGCATAGCTTGAGTCGGGCATTTAACAGCACTGTTCATATTACCATGTCAAGCCTTCCAGTCAGTTGCACACATTGTAGGAAGAGCTTGATCATCTAAGCCAGACTGAGCCTGAGGGAGGTAAGGACACAGGGAAGAGTCCTAAGCGGCAGCTTCTCCAGATCCTCAGTTTAATTAGCCAAGCCATAGGTTTAAAGATAAACGTGAAGGGCTTTGAAATTGACTAGGCTGGTAGAAGTCCCTTTAACTAGCACAGTGATTTGTTAGCGGGATCTCGTCTCCCCTGCTGATGCTGACAAGGGGCTTTTCAGCGGGGAAGGTGGTGTGCATGTGAATGGAGTCAGAGCACACACCAGCTCTCCATCCCCACTAGGTAGTGCAGACTAGTGGCAATATACTAGTGCATGGTTTAGGAAGTTGAGCTGCCCATCAGCACAACAAAATTCAAAGAGCTGTTGGACCCACAAAGGAAGTGAACTGAACAGAGGAATGGTTTTTGCTAACATTTCGGTTCTAGGGATCTGGGTGCCGTAGCCCAAGGGGATTTGAGATGGTGTCCCCGGAATATAAGTAGGAAAGGAGGGTGGATCCTCCTGAAGTGACCAGGCTGATCCCTGAGAACGCATGCAGGTTGCACCCTACCTTGGCCAGGTTGGTCGACTTTCCAACCCCATTGACACCACAGAAAGTGACGACATATGGCCGACGGTGGCGCTGAGCGTCCATGACGTCACGCAACATGTCCACGCGGCGCTGGGGCTGCAGGATCTGCACCAAGGACTCCTGCAGGGCCTGCTTCACTGTCGAGGTCACCGCTGGGAGAGGAATTAGAAGAGGGACCTTTGTCAGCATTTGATCCCAGATGAGGTGTCTGGAGCTCTGCCCATCCTTCCCCCACAGCATCTCAGGAGCATAACAGTCAAATGCAACCTAGATTGGCTCACAACTGCCACGCCCAGGAACGTGGGTTCCCTTTGGAGCAGACTGGTTGTTCCCTTGTTAACCTGCCGACTGTGCCATTAGGTTCACTTGCTGACCTCCCCTGATAGTGCGTCTCTAGAACAATTGCTGCCTCCTCCTTTCTAGCCTGGAGCAGGGATGGATGAATTAATTCACTCCTGCCCCAGAATGCTACGAAAAGGTGTGAAATTGAGCAACCACCATTCTATAGATTCTCAGGCCTCTGCTGATCCTTTGGCCCTCTGCCCATTTCATCGACTGCAGCAGAGCTTCCCACTAGCAAATCCCAGCTCTTGGGTGTAAGGGGTTAAACTTGTGAACTGCTGCAGAGGTTGGCATCACAGATTTAACCTTCTCCCCCACACATCCTTTGAAGGCCAAACTACAGGAATCCAGAACTGCAGTGGATTAGACATTCCTAAACCATGGAGAGGTGCTTACCCAGCAGGAGAAACACCGGCTGAGGTTATCCCCTTCTGCACATGCACTGAGAGTCACAAGCCACTTGGCAACTAGAGACTAGGCTACGCAAGCACAAATAGGCTTCAAGGGCAGGCTGGAACAAGCCCGGGGTCCCATGTCCCTCGGAATATTAGAAGGGCCGAAACACAGCCGAAAAGCAGCAGTGATCTGCTGGGACTAGCACGTTTTGTTTCAAGCATCAGGGCAGTGGGTGGGGGAAGAATGAGACGGCATTACAGAGACTTGGGCTAACAGGTTAGAGAACTCAGAGCAGCTCCTTGAATGGAAGGACAGAAACACTTACTGGTGAAGGTGCCCATCACTTTCCCTTCCAGTTTCTTAGCCACCGATTCACACAGCTGGACAGTTATGTCAGCCGCAACGTTCTTCGCTTTGGAAGAGAAAAGCCAAAGGAGCGGATGTTAGCGTTGCGAGACTCTTGGGCTACAGGACTCAGGGTTCTCCCAGTCCCCCCCAGAAGGTCTCTATCCCAGCCAGCTCCAAGGGAGGAGGAGTCGGGAGGGTAATCCACCCCTGAGGGAGAGCAGAGCTTGGCATTGCCAATGATACCCTGCTCTAGAGCAGACAGCAATATGGACACTAAGTGCAGATACCCTCTAAGGCCTTGAGAAGGGCATGAAATGTGCCCTCTTATCCCCAGTCACAACCTACAGCCCAGATGCTTCCTCAAATGATCTTTCAGCCCCTAAGCAACCCCACACCCCAGGGAAAGGGAGATCAAGGCAAGGACTTCACTGTCAGACCCCCAGGGCAGTACAGATCCTGTTTTGGGGCCAATGGTTTCTCTCCACATCAGTCAACGCCAATGATCCCAACCATTTTATCTTCCTCCTCTACTCATCAGAGTCCTCTGGATGAGACAAGGACTTCCGAACCCATCCACGTCACTGCTTGGGACACTAGTTCCCTTCGGAGTCTGTTCCAAAAGTGCATTATATTCAGTTCAGCCTGATTCGATTTGATGTGGGTGAATTACTGCCCTCTTAAAAATCTAGGATTGTCACTAGAACCTGACCATTCCCCACCTTGTCACCAATACAACCCAAGAGGCATTTTCCAGAATGTGAGCAAACCAATTAGAATATATAAAGAGTAGGATCTCTGTTAAATACAATGTGCAGACACACACAAACCTACAGGCCTCCTAAGCACCACACCATCAACTAGTCCAACAACAGGGTATCATGTCAGACATAACTCCACTGGGATTATCCAGCGTGTCATGCCACAGGAAAGATAAGAGACAGACAGTCGTGGATTTCACCTACGACCTTGATATCACAGAAGAGTTGGCCACTCAATGTACTTGATCCACTTGCAAAAGTCCCTGAGAGAAATTTTACACCAGCATTGTAGTCAGAGTATAGGTTACAGGTTTGTTTCAATATCATTCAAAACACAAGGATCTACCTCAATGTAGGACACTGGGTAAGTGAGTCCCCAGTTCAAAAAGTTTAAAATCAGGCCCATACATCCAGGAAAAGGCTCATCAAGGGGGAATTTTGATGGTGAGTGCTGTATGTGGGACACATCCCAAACATCCTTTGTTCTGTCAGCCTCCCTCCACTAGCCCTGTTCTGCACATATATTCAGGCAGCAGGACACATGCTGTGGAAATAACATATGCAGCACTTCTGCAGCACAGTTTATAGACAGCCTGGAAGGACATAACCGAACTCCAAACTCCGCTAAGGAGAGATTACAACAATACTGGAAGAAGAGTTCAAGAGAAAGGCTGGAAATAGCAACAGTTCCATGATCACTGGCTAACGGGGTAAAATTCAGGGCAACCTACAGCATCCGTGGCTGAGCTACAACCCCACTTCCTGGAAGAGTCACTTTAAATCCTTAATGCGACTGTTGATACAAAAAAAAAAGGGAAACAGAATTTTAGTGACAGGACTGGAGAAATGGCTCCTTCCAAATGCAGACCAGTCGATCTAGAGCCTGACCCCGAAAGCAAGGCCACAGGGTACTAGTTTGTAAGAGACATTCCAGACTTACTGATCAGATGATCCTTCATCTTCTCCAGCACAGAGTCCATGTCCTCTCTTGTTAAGCTTTTGGAACCCACCAGGCCTTTCAGCATCCCAAACATGCCTCCCAAACCACCCTTCTTAGCCCTGTGAACAAGCAAAGTGTGGTTACACATTACAGCTCTCAAGCGTAAAGGGATGGTGATGCTCTTGAAGAGAATAGCAGCTAAAGGGAGGGGAAGACTGGACAGCCATGACTGCAATTCTCAAGCTAATATGCAGCTGGTCACTTTCGCCTTCTGGGACTGAGCTGCTCCCTAGTTCATGGCATTTTAATAGGAGAACCAGATTTACAGGCAATAGTTCAAACTGGGCGCTGGTCTGTATTAGCTGATCTGTGAGCAGCACGGACAGAGCTAGGTTTGCAAACCCCACCTTGTACAAAACTTCTGTACGAAACAAGTTCCAAAGTTGCCTGGGAACTAGCACGGGTTTTGCTCAGTTACCGTGCTCAGAGAGGTACCAACGGTATATCAGGAGTCATTGAGGGCACACAGATCCGGCTTGGAAGTGGTGATTACAGGATCATTTAGTCTAATGACTCAGCCTGCAGAAATGGAAGGGCCATTCACAGCAGACTGCTTATTCGCCATGTGCACCAGCATTTGGGACAAAGCAGGTCAAAACCATGTAGTGTGTTAAGACAATACTTCCTTCCTGAAGCCAAGGCATTAGCTAGCAGTGCCCAAGATCCATGTAAGCTACTCTATACAAGCTTAGCAGACTGGACATGTTGGAGGAAAAGCTGTAGGAGATAAAGCAAGGAGATAGCTGGGATGGGGGGCTGCAGGAGGATTTACCTGGGCTGTGAAGGGTTCTGAATAACCTTCTCATCTTCAGGTTCCTCTTCATCACTCTCATATTCAAGATCATAAAGGCGGCCAGGCTCCCGATCTCGATCTCCTAGGGCCTGAAAAGGATGGCGGTAGGGGAGCGGGGAAGCCATACAGAGAATCAGAACCTGGCATTTAAGCCTTAGTTGACTTCTTTCACTGGCTCATTGCTACAGAGAACTCTTGTGAGGGGCCAGTCAGAATAATGTGACCATCTGTAGCACCTGCGGGGAGTTTTATTAATATTGTCTAATCACCACAACTCCCTAGTGAGCTAAGTGGTGGTTTCCTTTTACACAGAAGGCTGAAATAACTTCCCCCAAGATCACACAGCAAAGCAATGACAGACAGGAATAGAATCCCGGGGTCCTGATTCCCAGCCCTCTGCTCCATCTACAAAACAACCTTCCATATTGCATGGGTATCCCCCTAAGGTAGGTTCCACCACCTTCCCCCACACAGCTTTGCTAGCAGTTGGGGAGCTGATTTCAGTTCCTCCAAGAGATGATTCCTCCGGCATTGAGGTCCAAAACTGTACGAGCACCATGAGGAGCCAGATGGGTGCAGCTTTCCACCACCTGGTGGAGACTGAGCAATAACTTGGGCAGTGCCTTCTCACTAGTTTGCCAAACTTATGGGGGGGAGGGATAGCTCAGTGGTTTGAGCATTGGCCTGCTAAACCCAGGGTTGTGAGTTCAATCCTTGAGGGGGCCACTTAGGGATCTGGGGCAAAAAAAATTGGTCCTGCTAGTGAAGGCAGGGGGCTGGACTCAATGACCCTTCGGGGTCCCTTCCAGCTCTATGAGATAGGTATATCTCCATATATTATATTATTATTATAAACTAAGACCTCATCTGTAGCAGCCACACCCCCCAGTTTCCGTTCAGTTCTGCATGCTCTAATCCAGCCATGGAGCTTGGGCCACTCTCAGGATCTCCATCTGAGAGTACAATTCAGGTGAAGGTAAGCTGCATTGGCAATGCCCCAGAGCCTAGCACAGAGGCTAATCATTCTATAGGAAGGGGAATGTTTAGGACCTTACCATGTCAGGGTCATACTCCTCTGTGGGACAAGTGTCTGTGTTTCCGTTGGTAGTGGAGTTACTATAATCGAGTACTTTGGCATTAGAGTTCCCCAGCTCCCACACACGGGGCTTCTTCCCCTTCTCCTTCTGAGTCTCAGGCTTTGGGGACTTGCTGGGAAGGCAGAGGAGAAGCTATTAAAGCAAACTGATGACAGCAGTGAGTGGACTACAAGAAGAGATTTTAAACAGGAGGTATCTCCCATATGAATGGGATGAGTTTATAGGGTTTACCATGTGGGATTGGACCACTGGGTTCACCAGGTATTCCATAGTGGCCAATATGTTGATGCTTCAGCGAATGAGAGAACTTCCATAACATCCCGCCCCAGCTTTGAGAATTCTTTTCTGACCCCCATCAGTTTGTAGGGTAAGTTGCTAGCATCCCTTTAATCTGGAGGTAGTCAAGAAAGCATGGGCAACATTCAGGGAAGACTCGTGTTAACCACCCAAAGATTAGAAAGATAGCAAGTTATGGCTAAACTGAAAAAAGATGAAGTATGGAAGCGTACTGCAAAGGTCACCCAACCAGCCTCAACTCTAACCCCGTACCGCTGTCAAACTTAGTGCCACGAATTGCTTTGATCTGTAGGTGTCCCCAGTACAATTCAACACACGGCCCTTTGCTCTTACCATGAGAGTCCCATCACTGAGGAGGTTTCTAACTGTTAGTCCGATACAACCCTTCTCTTTTGAGTCTCATGACCCACTGGGGAACAGGGCTGTACAGCTGTCCCAGATACACTTTTTGGATTCACAAACTGACCAAATTCTCTCTCCCCGCCCTCCAGTGAATGACAAAGAAGCCAAAAGCCACAGGAGATGTTTGAATGATGGCAGTTTGTCACCGCTGGCAGACTGAGTGTCTGGCATTCCAATAGCTGCTGCAGTCTGATCAGGTGATTTTCAAAAAAAAAAAAGCTCACGTTGAGTGAAATCCTGGCCTCGCTGAAGTCAACGGCAAACCTCCCATTGACTTCAATATGGCCAGGATTTCACCCTTTGTCGAAGTTCCTGGTCATGCACAGGGCAGACCCACGTGGATCACTCAGAGGGCCCCAAAAGTGCCGTCTCCACACTTTCAAGCAAGCTCAAGGAGATACTTTTTCAAAAGCCAGTGTCTTGTTTAAGCCTACCTCATTAGAGGCCTACGGTAACCTACTGCTGCCTCACTTTCACCCAGGAAATATGGCAATGACATTTCAAAGAGCACAAGCCACGTGCCAGTGCTCAGGATTAGAAAGGGCACAGGTCATCACTGTCATTGGAACAATGAGATATTCCTGCATTGTAATGCTAGGGAGGGGTGTTTTAAAAGCAGATCTGTTTGTTCCACCTTAAGGAAGAGAGTCGGAAGCTTTCTTGCCCACTATCCAGCCAACACATCAAGAACAATTGACAAAAGTTGGTGGTTCAAAAGCAGTATGATAAATAGCCCCTTGTCCATTGTTAATGGATGAAACCCTCCACCAACACAGATCTGCCACCCTACCACCACCACCACCCCTCTCAGATTGGAGAGGGGGACACAGGTCTGTCATCCTCTCACTCACTTGGACTTCTCTCCTCCTTTCAGGCGCTTCTTGAAGAATTCCTCACGGTTCTTTTGCAGGATCTCATCCTTGGTCAGTTCCTCCCTGTCCCCAGTTGCCGCAGGAGGATTCTGCTTTGCATCTGGGGCTGCTTTACTGGGGACAATAGCAGCTTCGGTTCCTGAAGCTGGACAAGACAGAGCCCTCACCACAACGTACACACATACACACATGATTGAAGGTAAACAGCATTTACTCAGTGCTAAAAAGTGATCAAGCAATTGACAAGCACTCAGGAGTCAGGGAATCCCAGGCGAGTTCTCCTAGTATCATTAGCTCAGCAATGCTAAACATTTACCCAGGTTTCTACACCCTGCTCATCAGGACATAAACCCCTTTGTGTAAGGTCTCTGTGTGTGTCTCTAGCCCCTAGCTGAAGAGTTTGGAACTAGATGGAAGTGAATTTTATATTTCAATCTGAAGGGAGCAAGGTTTGCGATCATAAACTTTTCCAGAAGTTGCAGTGTTATGAGCTGGCTCCCAAGGAAGCCATCTCCTGTGATTGCGATTTATGGTATACAGCAGGGGTCAGCAATCTTTCAGAAGTGGTGTACCGAGTCTTCATTTATTCACTCTAATTTAAGGTTTCGCATGCCAGTAATACATTTCAACATTTTTAGAAGGTCTCGTTCTATAAGTCTATAATATAGAACTAAACTATTGGTGTATGTAAAGTAAATAAGGTTTTTAAAATGTGTAAGAAGCTTCATTTAAAATTAAATTGAAATGCAGAGCCCCCCGGACCGGTGGCCAGGACCCGGGCAGGGCGAGTGCCACAGAAAATCAGCTTGCGTGCCGTCTTTGGCACACGTGCCATAGGTTGCCTACCCCTGGTATACAGTAAGTTTTCCATTTAAATAGGGGGAAAAGAATGGCAAGTAGGGCAGTGACTCAGCCAGTGACAAAGTGACCTGAACTTTGGGATTTCCCTGACCTCAGCGCTTAATCCCATAACCTTAATGCTAGTTTTCCCCTCTGCTAATTTCCCAGGTTTCTCTCAAAAGAGCTTGCACCAGGTGGAGGTTTAAAGCATCTACAGCCCATGCTATAGTTTATTTCAGGACCACCTTTTTCCCCTCCCACAAACAAAGCAAATGCACTAGTCCTCAATGGGCTCCAGTCCAGGCCAAGGTTCAAACTCCAGCCTTTTTGCTGTAATCCTGTCTGTGTTAGAATGTAAAGCGACGGAGTGAGCGGCAGCTGGATTCAAAGCTTAATTCACATGCAGAACAAGGCTCCCTTATTATATGGGCAATCCGTTCTTGCAGAAACGTCCCATGATAACAGCCGTCAATCAGGCCAGACTTTTTGAATTTAGGCACTGAAGTCAGACCCTAAATCCATATTTAAGAATCTAACCAAAGGAACCTGTTTTTCACAAGTGCTGAGCACTGGGGTCAGTCAGGCTACTTTGATTTAGGTCCCTACCTTTAGGCACCCAAGTTTGAAAATTTCGACCTAAGCTTGTCTGAAACAAGGCAGAGCAAATGAGCAGCAAGTCTGCATGTCATGCACCTTGACCTGCCAGCTTGTGGTCTGTTTCACTGAATCAATTGCTACATGCAGGGCAAGGGATGCTGGCAGCCACAGAAGGCCAAAAGCACCTAGAATAGTGGATCTGAATCAACCTGTTCCAGTAACAGATGCTACTGGGCAGATGTGCCTGCAGACAAGCATGCGCTGGTTTACGGTCACTGAGGGCTTGGTTACAGCCTGGTTTTGGAGCCCTCTGGGCTATTTGCTCATCCCACTGCACGGATCTGTCAGTTGCATCCACTTACTCTCCTTTTTGGAACCTTTGTTTTTCTTGTTCTTGGCTTTCTCCTTTGGTTTCTCCCCTCGAGTTTCTATCATAGACTTGACAGTCTTCTGAGACTTCAAAGACTGTTCAAACGTCTTCATGGCAGTTGGAGCTCGGATTTTACTGCTCTCCTCTGCTTCCCTGATCAAAGAGAAAGTGTTATTCATGCTCCAAAATACAGTCCAGGTCCAGAACTTAGCATCACACCAGGATAATCACTGAGGCGAGTCTAGCTGCAACACCTACCATACTGCAAACGTCAACTCCCTGGGGTTAGACTCCAGCTCTTCAAATCTCTGCTGAAGACATCTTTTCTCCCTTTGCTGTGTCCCAGTGCCTCTGCTCATTTATTGATTGACTAATTGTATTAAGCTCTGGTTTTTGTTATGCAGTTTTTATGTGACTGTACAAAAAGACAAGGGATGAAAGGCACTTTTTTCCAGGAAGAGAAGATGTTCAATAGTCTTATCTGTGCTTGTCATCTGTTAGAGAGACAAGGTGGGTGAGGTAATATCTTTAATTGGATCTTTAATTCTGTTGGAGAGAGAGAGAGAGAATCTTTCGAGCTTACACAGAGCTTTTCTTCAGGTCTGGGAAACATACTCAGGGCTTGTCTACACTACTAAATTAGGTCGACTTAATTTAGGTTGACCTACAGCCACCACAGTAATTCAATCGGCTGTGGGCATCCACACTACTCTCCTTCTGCTGGTGTTGCACGTTCTCACCAAGAGCACTTGCACTAACTGAAGTGGGGCATTGTGGGTGCTGACAGTCGCACGGGGCTCACAGCTGTCCTCAACTTGATGACTACGATAACGAGGCCAACTAACAACTCTCCAACATCATAGAATACCAGGGTTGGAAGGGACCTCAGGAGGTCATCTAGTCCAACCCCCTGCTCAAAGCAGGACCAATCCCCAGACAGATTTTTGCCCCAAATCCCTAAATGCCCCTCCCCAAGGATTGAACTCACAACCCTGGGTTTAGCAGGCTGTGAGTTTAGCCTACTATAAAGAACTCAAAGATAACCCCACATCACAATTTACCCAGGAATTTAAGGGTATCATCAAATCCTTCCCCAAACTCCTCCAAGAGAAATTCCACACATTCATCCCCAAGAACCTTCAACATGCTTCCCAAGATACACGAACAGGGGAACCCAGGCAGACCCATCGTGTGGCAATGACATGAGAAAAGCATGAGATGGATTCTCCATCATCATTAGAACTATAGGACTAAATCAGACCCCTTTAAAGACTACTACACTACATTGCTACAGAGCTTTCAGCCTCATAGACTTGCATACTGTAATTTTCACTCCATGCATCTGAAGAAGTGGGTTTTTTACCCACGAAAGCTTATGCCCAAATAAATCTGTTAGTCTTTAAGGTGCCACCGGACTCCTTGTTGTTTTTGTGGATACAGACTAACACGGCTACCTCCTGATACTTGACAAACAAACCAGTACACAAGAATTGCTTCAGTGAAAATTGCTTCACTCTGGGGTGGAACCACCATTTAACAGCACACTACTACTACTTGCCAGGACAGGAAGTGAAGAATCCTGCATCCATTTAAATCAAGAATATAATTACACCCACACTGGAGATTTATCAGGAATTTAAATCAACACTCCCATTCATCAGAAAAGAGCCATAAGATCTTTAGTGACAAGAGAGCAGAACCTCACTGTTGCATCTCCTCTCAAAGATAGCACCACTAGCATCATGCTGTGGCACTGTTTATGGTGATGAGAGGGAGTGCCCCCTTTTGAATCACCCAACAACTGGAGGTCTCTGAGTATTGACCAGGCCCAAGCTCATGCTTGGTTTTGTTATTAATTATTTAGCAAGATTGGCCTTTAGGAGGGGTTTGTCAGGATGCTCTTCATCAGCTGGTGGAAGCACATGAAGATTGGAACAAGCCATTTCTATCCTAGAGTTGTAACCCCCACAAATCAATAGGTGCACTGGATATGGGCCAGGGATTAGGCTGTGAAAGGCCCACTGCTTGGGCAAAACACTAGAATATACCCTGTAGGTAAATACCCTGTAGGTTCCAAGTCCAAACTGGAATGCAGGGGATGGGCAGGATCATTTTTTGGGCCTTTCCTATCTGACATTTAGGATTTAATAGTTACTACTTTTGCCTTTTAAATCGTGACCAAATCTTGGCACTTGTGTCAGGAACAATCATTCCAGAAACTGAAACCACCGATTTCAGCTGTTTCATTTGGCAGAGGCTGTGATGCTTGTCTCACCTGGGAGGGAAACAGACTTTCTATTCACCGTGGCTTCATATTAACTAGGACATTATCTGCCCCACTCTAACCCCACAATCAAGGATCTCAATCACCAATGAAAAACACTCCAAAGGCTTCTACAATCAAGTAGCTTGGAAATTGGTCAGAGTTGGCACTTGTGAAGTAGCAGTGACTCATATCAGGGATGCTGGGGGAAGGAGAGGTTGGCTGTATGGGGCGTGAAGATGGACTCAAAAGGAACGCCTTTTATACCACCAGGTTCTGTTCCCACTCACAGGGTAAGAAGATCTGTTGATGGGATGACCCTTGATGTGAGGTTGATATTTTATGGCCACTTGGTTGGGTGCAAGATGGCCAAGTGCCACCACCTTGACTCGCATAGATCACTGAGAGCCAGCTGGGGGCAGTACAGCTAGCTCAGTTATTTCCAAATTGACAATGCAGCACGACCCCGACCCAAGCGTTCTGACTGAGATGACCTCTGTGTTCCGCTGGTCCAGATAGAGAGGGGCACTGAAAGCAGCCATGCTGGCTGGTTCAATCCAGGACGTCGGACGTTGAGTATCTAGCCCGAGGTCACTTCTCCTGTATGAGAAGTCCTTTGGCACGGCAGCCACGTCTGCATAACAGCCTGTGAATAGTGAGCTCCCATCTCTTGCTCCAGTCAGATATGGTTCACAAAGGACTTCAGTTGCCGGAGACTTTTTGTTTAGTCAAACTCTTTTGGACACTATGGGATCCTTAGGTTATGCCTAGTGAGCTTCACAGCAAGTCAGTGGAAGTGCACTAATCATTATACAACACTCCCTCCAACATTCCTAATGGAAGACAGACAGCCAAAATAAGAGCCCCAACAGCACACCCTGCATGAGTGCACAGACATAATATGGCTACACAGACCACTTGACAATTCCTAATATAGGGCATTCAAAACACAGCACAAAGGAGATACACAAGGAAACAGCCACAGCAGAAATGGTCTCATTACCGGAGGAGGTGTAAAAAATCCTCTTTAAAATCAAAGGTGCCATTGAGGAGTCCCAGAGTGCCTTTCTGCTGGAATTCATTGCGGTATTTATCCCGGAACTCCTTATGGACGTCATCTATCAACTTATCCACATAGGTTAGAGTCAGGATCTTCTGAAATCCAACCTGGAAGGAAGTGAACAGAAAGTTACAAGCATTGATAGAAAGCAGACACTATGTGTATTATTAGCTGAAAGGAAGATACACTGCAACACATTCTTATTGCTACATCTAACTAGCAAGAACAACCCCTAAATAGCTTAAATGTGAGAAAGGATATCTTGACAATTAGATAATTTATGACTCTAGAACAGGGGTCTCAAACTCAATTTACCTTAGGGCCAGTGCCAGTCCTCAAATCCTCCCAGTGGGCCAATAATGTCTTTCATGCTGCCCAGAACCTGCCCCCCCAAACTCCACCCCCAACCTGCCTAAGGCTCTGGGAGGGAGTTTGGGTGAGGGAGGGGGTCTGGGGTGCAGGCTCTGGGAGGGAGTTTGGGGGCGGGAGGGGGTATGGGTGCAGGCTCTGGGAGGGAGTTTAGGGGCTGGGGGTTGTGAGGAGGGGGTGCAAGCTCTGGTAGGGATTTTGGGTGTGGAAGGGGGTGTGGGGAGGGGGTGCAGGCTCTGGGAGGGGGTCGAGGGGTGAGGTGCTTACCTGGGGCTCCAAGGTGGGGCGGACCGGGGGGCCTCCCCGCGCTGCTGCCCCCAGGCACCGCCCCCACAGCTTCCCATTGGCTGCAGGGGCGCTCGGGGTGGCGCAGCATGCGGAGGCACAGCCCCGCCCCCGCAGGGAGGGGCTGGCAGCCACGTGGAGTGAGCAGGCAGGAAGCCGCTCAGCTCTGCTGTGCTGCCGGTGGTGGGCGNGGGGGGGGGGGGGGGGGGGGGGGGGGGGGGGGGGGGGGGGGGGGGGGGGGGGAAGCACCCGGGGGTCCCGTGGCCCACATTGGGGAGGTTCTCAGGCCGCAGATGGCTGGGAGTTTGAGACCCCTGCTCTAGGACTACAGAGTCCACTTCAAAGCTTTGGAGATCAGAGACTTTCAAAGATGCCGTAGGGAAAATTCTATGTATTAGCATTTTAGGTTAAAAGGGAAACAATCAACTTAAAAAAGCACAGGTCAGAAAATACTGTATCTACTATTGTTACAAATACCTAAGATGATACTAGCAACTATCAGGGGGAAAAAATCTTCATTTTTCTTAGGCTGTTGTACATTTGAGAGCACTTTGGGTATCAGAAAATACTGTATCTACTATTGTTACAAAAACCCTTTCTCAATACAGCTGTAGCAGGAATGATTCAAGTCCTCAGCCCATAAGCAGCTGAAGCTACTTTGGGTATAGTCAGTTTCTCCTTTGAATTGGACTTTCACAGTTAAGGTAGAAAAAACCTAAATAGGAAGATGTTATTGTAAAAAAAAATATCACAAATTGGCAGGGATGCAACATGAAGCTATTTCTAACTTTTTTAAATGTACTAGATTTCAACTTGAAATGTGTCCTCATTTTACTATTTCGAACCATTACATTAACCAAATTAGTTTTTAGAAACTGTAACATACTATACAGCTTCTCAAGCCTGATTTCCAATGGAGACAGATCTCAACCCTACTGTACATCATAAGGCTAGAACTGCTAGTATCTACAGTGCTGGATGATTAAAATAGCCACTAGCCACACACGTTACTGAATATAGATCAAAATAGCAGCAGGTATTGCTAAAAACTACTCTCAAAGTTCATTCAGTACACACCCACTAAAGCACTTTTTAGGGTCCAACTCTGTGGTCATTTTCTCCTGCTGAGGGCACATCTCACAGAATCAGGCCCTAAATTATCCCTAAATTTAAAGTGCACTAAAGGGTGAAGGGGATTCTCCTTCATACCTACTGTACAGATTATCCTGTACAAAGGCACTGTTTACCACATTAGGAAGGGGGTAGCCACGGATTACCTCAGAGCAATACAGAGCCTTCATTCACATCCCCAAATAGAGCAGCTATTCTCAGGACAAAGAGTATAAGAACTGCATCCAAGATGACCTTATAGAGGGACCTGGCTAATCTGGGATTGGCTTTTGACCCCAAGCCAAGGGCATCCAGAACCGTTAGGCAGAACAGATCTGATGGTAAATACACGTGCCATGGACGCCTTAATCTGCACATTGTAACCCATGGCTATTCTCATCAAACTCATTTAAATCAAACACTAAAAACAAAACTGTAAACTGAAAGAAATCTGGCTAAATGTACATAAAAAGCTGCTGACAATTCAATCCATGCCAAGCAAAGAATGCTCAGGGCTCTAAGATTCCCACTTATAGCAAAGTGGAAGGGGGACTCCCATATTACTTTACTTGAGACTCTTGACAAGATCCTGTTAGAGACTGACACACTCAGATGAGACTAAGGATAAATTCTCAACCCCAATGAAGTCAATGGGAGTTTTGACACCAACTTCAGTAGGGCCAGGATTTCAACCCAGGCTGCCTCCTGTAGTAAAAATCCCAGATTTGTAGATTTCAGAGAGATTTTTGTTGACTGAGCCTTACTTAAAAGGGTTCTTAGAATCACCACTGGAATTATACCAACCACCCACACAAAGATGACCTCTCATTGCCCTCTAGTGCCATGGCTCCTAAACCCACTCACCAATGGCACCTCCATTATACATAATGGACCAGAAGCAACCCCAAAATGCAACTGGAGTACCAGTTACAATTGGCCACTGAGTCTTGTATGGATCATTCTAACTTACCCTGTTAAACCTGGGCGATTCAATTCAACTTCACAAGTAAATTGGACAAGTCACCTCACTACAATAGCAGCCAGGAGTCCTTGGTCAATCTTAGAACAAACCATACACCCTATTATTGCTCGCTAACAAATGGCTGTTCTGGAATCACAATAGCCTGTCACTATTTTTAAAATGAAATACACCTTGTAGAGCACATTTTATCTAAGGATTTCAAAATATCTTTCATATGTTAATTTCACCTCAAAGGCTCTACACTTTGAGGTAGATATCAGAGTTACATCACATTGTGCTTCATTGTTGCATCTGTGACAGTAACTGACTCAAGGTCATGAAGCAAGACTGGACAGTTGCTCTGAACAGAGGCTTTTTCAGCCATGCGCAGTATCTTGAGTTTAAGATGTTCTAATAAGTATCTGTTTATTAATACACCAGTATAGTTTATTTGGGGTTTTATGTCATTCCAGGAAGACACGGAGCCCTATAAACCTGCCCCAAACACCTAGGCAGAAAGGAAGGGCTGTTAACATAGTTTACTTACCACAAACACAAGCTCAAATTGATTGTCCAGTTTGTATTTAAGAGTAAGAGCTTCATGGTTAAAAGAATTGTTGCCACCTCGCTCCTAAAAGAAAAACAAATAAAACAATTAATCCACCATAGAAAAGCTGTACACACTTCACATGGCGGGATATAAGCCTGCACTACAGCTGGAGAAGAATTCCCTGTATACAAATGCCCAGAGTTATAGTTGCTGGAGTCTTCTTTGCAGGCTCCTGTTGTGTCCTCACCTTTAGTTCATAGCATCTGCCTTGCATCACAACCTGTTCTCTTGCATTGGGAATCGCTACTCAATAACATGCTTTTCATAGGGAGAGTATGTAAAACCCCTCATTGCATAGCCCCAGCAGCCTCATGGACCCTCCTCCCAGATCATTTGTGTAAACACACACACACACACACACTTCAGCATAAAAGCTCTCTTCTGCAGCTCATGCCAACTGGAACAGCCTTCTTGAATCACCTCTTTCTTATCCATCTTTATACCTTCACTTTATATCCCTCAGATGTTTAGCTCTGTAACCAAATAGGTTTAACTCTGAAGAGTATGTAGACCCCGATCAAATTAAAGCTGTAAACCAGCCTTCAAAGTTCTCTAGAACCAAGTGGTCATCCCTCAGTATTCCAAACCACAGGATATTAGACAGTATCTGCATGTCCACACTAGGCCTTGGATCTCCTGTCAACAGTTTGACTTAGCAACAACCTAATGCAAACTATACACAGTTTGTAGCCACACCAAGTACAGTAGTTACAAACATAAGAAACTGCTATAGACCACAACAGGTTGTTGTTCACAGCAGTACACACAGGAGAGTGGTAACTTCGCAATCAGGCTGGCAAAAACCCTTTCTCAATACAGCTGTAGCAGGAATGATTCAAGTCCTCAGCCCATAAGCAGCTGAAGCTACTTTGTAGCAAACAGCTAAATCACACTCAGATGAAAAAGTAAACACCAGCCAAACATAGCACCTTTCATCCCAAGAGGACCAAATGCATTTCAGTCTATATACAATTTAATCTACCCTCGTAAAGCAGTCACTTCTGAAGCGGATCATGGCAACCACCTGACAATACACAGCTATGATACACAATTGTTTAGCACAAGATGTGAAGAATTCTGTAGTCAACTGAAAATACACAGGGACTTTAGGGAGGTAGGCTGTAATTACCCTTGGAATCAGTCCTGGACACCAAAGTTAACACTTCAACTTTTGCAACATATCTCGTAAGCAGGGCTTTGGAGCGGAGCTGGAGCACGGAGCAGCTCCGGAGCAGTGGAGCGGCAGGTTTTTGCCTGGAGCTGGAGCACAGCTCCAAAGCCCTGCTTATAAGCAGCATAGAGTTTTTCCTATGCTGACCAAGATCTCAGTTTCATGTCTCAAATGACAGGTAAATTACATGGGCAGAGAACATGAACATTGCTTGATCTCACCTAAGCACAGCTGGAATTGGGAAAGCAGTCTATACCTAACCTCCACACTTCCTAGTGAGCAACCAGAGCTAAGGAAGTAGCATGAGCCCCCAGCAGCCAGAGCAAAGGAGAAAATGGGGAGGCCCCACCACTGTGCTGCTGACTGAAGCCTTGGCAAATTGCCAGAATTTCTAGGCCTACAATCAACTGGCATAAACCAGAGATGATCATAGTCCCCTTGGCTGTAACACAGCCTAGGGGACTAGGCACATCTCAGCATCTCCTGGGGAACAGCAATGGGACACTGTGGGTGGCAACTGGATCAGAAATTACAATGATCCTTTTTTTCAGAAGGGGCCCTACAGGGAAGCCCTATTCTTTATCAACTGCAACATCCGCCACAAGACTGAATGGGGGGCACCAGAGCCCCCCCAGGCAGATCTCTCTCCCCTACTAGAAAATTAAGCCAGGGGCACCAGAGCCACTCCCCAAGGATGTGTGGGGGCAGCAGGGTTCCAGGAAGGGCGAGGGTGGGGGGACAGGGTCCCGGGGGGAAGGGAAAGGTCTCTTCTCCCCCACAGCTCAAGGAAGAGCAGGAGGGAGTAGAGTTCTGGGAAGGGGTGGGGAAAATTTCGTCTCTTCTCCCACCTCCCCTCCCGGGGGCTAAGCGGGGGAGGGGGCATGGTTCGGGGGGGGGGGGGGTCTCCCTCCCCCGAGGACTAAGCGGGGGGGGAGGAGGGTTACGGGGGGGGGATCTCCCTCCCCCGAGAACTACGCGGGGGGGAAGGAGGGTTGCGGGGAGGGGATCTCCCTCCCCCGAGGACTAAGCGGGGGGGAAGGAGGGTTACGGGGAGGGGTCTCCTTCCCCCGAGGGCTGAGCGGGGGTGGGAGGGAGGTTACGGGGGGGGTCGGGTTCCGGCTGGGGCGCGGCGCGGGCGGGGAACTCTGCCGGGGCCGCAGGCCGGTCCCGTCTCACCTGGAGCAGCACGGAGCGGATGAGCGCGTTGACGGGCGCGGTGCAGGCTGCCGCGGGGCCGCGCACGCCCTGGAAGCACCACAGCACGAGGCCGCCCTTGCTGAAGATGGTGAAGAAGTCGAGCATGGCGGGGCGGGCTCCGGGCCGTGCCCGGGGGAACGGGGGCAGCAGGGTCCGGGGCGCCGGGTAACCTGCCCGACCACTTCGCCACACGTCAGACTAACTCCCTGCCTCACTTCCGCCGGAAACACCACGCCACGGCTGGGGCACAATGCAGGGGGCGGGGCCGGGAGGAGAATGTGATTGGTCCGTTTCGTGCGGGGGGCGGGATCTAGTGACCGTACTGTCCTATTCCTACTAGCTTTAGGGGAGAACCGAAGCGCGAGACCGCGATTGGTCCGTTCTACGCATACGGACGGCCTGGAGGCTCAGAGTGCCCTATCCGCGCGCGCTGTTTGGAGGCGGAGCCAGTAGTAGCGGCATTGATTGGTCCCTTATGGTAAGAATCCCTACTCAGTCCCTACTCGTAGGCGTGGTCCAATCGGGGAAAGGCCGACATGGAGGACGCGGATTGGAGGCTTGCCCAGGGGGTGGAGTAGTGTGGTTGGAGGCCATTGGTTATCACGGTGACGGTGTTTGGGGGCGGGGCTTGCCCGTGCCTGTCTCCGGTCCGCGTGTGGGGCTGCCCTGTCTAGCCGACATGATCCGGGCTGGCCGCTTGTGCCGGGGCTTGGGGCTCCTCCGACCCCACCCCCTGCCGGACCCCGCCGGGGGCTCCGCGCCGCCGTCCCGCCGGCTCCGCACCGGCCACCCCCAGCGCCGGGACCTCTTCAGCGGTGAGCTCGGCTTGGGGCCCGGGGGGGGTCCGAGCTCGGCTTGGGGCCCGGGACGGAGGTGGGGGGGTTTGCTTGGGGAGGGGGGGGGGCTGAGCTCGGCTCGGGGCCCGGGAAGGAGGGGGGGGGCTTTGCTTGGGGAGGGGGGGGGGGGCGGGGCGGGGCTGGGCGTGGGGCGGGGGCGGGGGGGGGGGGGGGGGTGGGGGCGGGGGTGGGGGCCGGGGGGGGGGGGGGGGGGTGGGCTGGGGGGCGGGGGGGGGGCGGAGCTCGGCTTGGGGCCGGGGGGGGGGGGGGGGGGTTTTGCTTGGGATGGGGAGCCCGGCAGGGCCTGGCCTTGGTTGGGGCCCGGGGGTCCGGGCTCCCCATGGCATTGGAGTGCGATGTTACATCCTGCTACCCGGCTGTCGCAGGACGGTCCCAGCTCCCTGGTCCGGGAGACCCCCGGCAGGGGCTGGGCATGAGGAGGGGGAGAAGGATTATTTATATTCCTGGATCAGGACCCCGTTGTGCTAGGGCTGTACAAATAAAGAACAAAAAGATAATTCCTGCCCCCCTGGCTATCAGGCTAAATTCATTCATGTTCCTAAAATGCTCTGAACTCAGGTAGAAAGTGCTAGAAGTGGGCAAAGTGTCACCCCATGGGCACCTGGTGCCAGGAAACCTAGACTCTCCCTATGTTAATCAGAGTTTATCACATAGGGTGTGTTCACTATTAACCCACCTTTCATATTTTTCTTACAACTTTCATCTCTTGTGGCCAAGTTGCTCCCCGGGGTATCCTAGCAACCTCATCATTGGTGTCACTCCAGTGGGTAATTCAGCCCCTGGATTTTAGCATTAAGAGTCATGTAGTGAATAGGGCACTGGACTGGGACTCAGAAGAGCTAGGTGCACTTCCTAGCTCTGCCATTGGCCTACGAGGTGACCTTGGTCAAGTCTGTGCCTCAGTTTCCCCATCTGTAAAACAAGGCTAATGATACTGACTTCCTTTATAAAGCGCTTTGAGAACCCCTGATATAGTGCTTTTCATCCACAGATCTCAAACGGGGTCGGGACCCCTCAGCAGGTCGCAAGGTTATTACATGGGGGGTCGCAAGCTGTCAGCCTCCACCCCAAGCCCTGCTTTGCCTCCAGCATTTATAATGGTGTTAAATATATAAAAAAGGGGGGTAGCACTCAGAGGCTTGCTGTGTGAAAAGGGTCACCAGTACAAAAGTTTGAGAACCACTGCACTAACATAAGAACATAAGAAAGGCCATACCGGGTCAGACCAAAGGTCCATCTAGCCCAGTATCTGTCTACCGACAGTGGCCAATGCCAGGTGCCCCAGAGGGAGTGAACCTAACAGGCAATGATCAAGTGATCTCTCTCCTGCCATCCATCTCCATCCTCTGACGAACAGAGGCTAGGGACACCATTCTTATCCATCCTGGCTAATAGCCATTTATGGACTTAGCCATTTATGGACACTATATAAAGTTAGCTATTATTATTGTACGTGTTTATAAAGACAGTTAGGTTGTGAAATGGGATTCATCCAGCTCTTAAAGATAAATCCCAGGGGTCAGATTCCAACCTAGTGCAAGTCCAGTGGTGGTAGTGAACTTTGATCCATGTTTTATGTGGCAATGAATATGTGATGCACAGGGGTGGTGAAAAGAGACTGAACTCTATTTCCTGGGCTCAGTTACATGACATTGATCAAGGTTACAAAAGGTTAACAAGTCTGTCACATCGAGTGAGCGGCTACTGCTACCTCTGGTATCAGCTTTGGGCAGGACACGTGAGATAAGAAAAGAGTGACATCTTGGTCTCTGGGTTTCCATTAAACACTGGGCTGGCATTGGAACTGGATTGAACGACCATGTGCCGATCTAGATCTAACCTGCATGCCGAGAAGGGGAATCTATAGAGTGCACCCCGGAACGATGCACAAGTGACTGGCCTCTGGGGAGACTGGAATTTATTCTCTTGTTTCCATGGGTTCAGTATATGCTGTTCTGAGGCACGTTCAAAGTTAACTTAACCTCTGTGTGGGTCCCACGCAGCAGAGAAATAAAACTACAGATCGTAACTGCAGCAAGGTGGGTGGTGACTTGGACATGACATAAGAGAGAAGATGCTTTTTTTTTTTGTTTGTTTTTTTGTTTTGTTTTAGGCAAGTTCTCAAAAAACTCTTCCAAAATCACCATCACCTTTGGCACTGTTGTCTCCCTTGTTGGCAGTCTGAGCAGAGGAGCTGGGACTCAAGTAATTTCTTGGCCCCAGGGGGTCACTCCATGGCAAGATTGAGGCTGTATCGGCTGGGCAATGTGCTTGTACTGTTACTGCCCAGGCTGCTCCTGCAGAACCTGAACAGAAAAGTTGATTTCCAGGGCTGTCAATTGAGCGTCTTTCACCTGCACTGAATCCACTTAACAGAGGAAAAAGTCAATGTAAATATTTCCCCCAGCCTTCCAAAGGGAAGTGGGGAAAGCCCTTTGGTGAGCCATTGAAGGCTGACCGAGGAGTGTGTGGTATTGTATTTACACTGTAAGCATCCTTTTTGATCAAGTCTGTCAGACTGAGAAATGAGCCTAAGAAGCAACGAGTCCCATAACTGGGATTCCACTGGGTCTCAGAGCCAGAGACAGCTCTGCTCCCAGCACCATATAGTCTAAATATGGGTCTTTCCAGTTGCAGAGTTCCTGTGGAGTGTAGCTTTCTTGTAGGCTGGGGTGATCCCAGTCCATTAAGGGCTTTAGAGGTTAGGACCAGGACCTTAATTTCTGTCCTGGACCAAACGGGGAGCCAGTGGAATGTACAATACACATGTGTGACATGTTTATATTAGAATCATAGAATATCAGGGTTGGAAGGGACCTCAGGAGGTCACCTAGTCCAACCCCCTGCTCAAAGCAGGACCAATCCCCAACTAAATCAAATTGTCCTTGGTTAATGAGATACATGGGTCAGCCTGCAGCGGCGTGTCAATTGAATTCAGCCCTAGATTGAATGAAGTGCAGTCATCTAGTCCCGCAGGTGGCGATGTGAATGTCAGAGGCTAAATCCTCATCTGAAATCAGGGAAGGCAGTTTCCTGCCACACAAGGAGGGAAGGAAGAATTCCTCGCCCTAGTCGCAATCTCTGTGTCCAGGGTCTGGCAGCACCTTGAGGCTTTTTGCACCACCTGCCTGGTCTGATGGCTCAGTTGTAGGTGAGGTTAGAGCACTTCAGTCTTTCCCCTTCCTAGAAACATCATTTGTGACTTTCGTGGGTTGAACCAGAGCCATATGCTCTTTGTCCACCTGCAGAACTCCCCCAGGTGTCGGGATGTCTTGGGGATGGCAGAGGCTGGATCAGTGGAGAAGGAAGATGTGCCGTTATCTGCATCTCACTAGAGCCTGCGCCTAGGGTATCTCGTGACCTTACCACAGGGTTAATGGAAAATAGAGTAGGGAAGTGTGTCTTGAGCCTTGACTGAACTCGCCCAGCAAACGCAGTACCCCTCCGCTTAGCACCGCCCCGCTCTTCCTGCGTGCCGCTTGCATAGCCCTGTTTGGCCTGGTGATTGTTCCCGCCGTCTGGATTTCTCATGCTGGAACAGGGCGAGCCAGCTAACAATCCCGTCTCTCCTTACAGACCTGGAGAAGGAGATAGTGAAGTTCCAGAAGAAGTTAAAAGAGAGCCTCCCGGGCAGTGATTGGGACCCCGTGGGTACCACAAAGGGTCTCCCTCCTGAGCGCGCAGATGTGGTCATCGTGGGGGGAGGGGTGATGGGCTGGTCCGTTGCCTACTGGCTGAAGGCGCTAGAGCCCCACAGAGATGCACTCCGAGTGGTCGTGATTGAGAAGGACCCAACGGTAAGTTACCTCTGAGGAGGCTGCTACTAAAATATGCAGCATCCCGGAGTCTCATTTAGGTTTAGAAATTGAGCTGAACTCCAAGTGCTGTGGCTGCGCTGCAGACCCAACACGCCCTGTCCCTCTCCTTGCACCGGATCTCCCTCCCCTACAAGGAAGATTTGCATCCATAAAAGGTGAGGCCAATTGCACCGGAGGAGCTGACTGGGACTAGTCCAGAAAAGAGCCAGCTCAGTGTGGGAGGAGAATCAGAGCCCATACGAAGCTGCAGAGTAACAGTACTAATGCGGGGAGTCAAGGAGCAATGGCCCAAGGTGAAGGGAGGAAAAACTTAGGCTGAGCATTGTGGGGGGGGTTCTTAGCAGCCAGAGCAGTGGAGTGGAGCAGTGGAATGGACTCCCCCGGGAGGGCTGGAGGCTGCAGAGACTGATTAGAGAAGGGGTCAGTGGGGAAGGATGTAGTAGCTGGCCCTGCAGAGAGCAGGGTTGGGTTGCGTGATCCAGTAGTGACTCTTAAGACCAGCATGCAGGGGGTTACAGTGTTCCAGCCCGGTTATTTTGATCAAGGACTCCCATGTTCCATGGTGTTAAAATAGATCAGCACCTCTATGTTCAAGACGTTGCTTAGGCAGAGCCAGGACACACCAGTGGGTCAGTTGGTCTCTGCTCTCTCTGCATTGAAGCTTGATAAATTTAAGAATGAGATTGTATGGGGCTGCCTGTGATGACCCAGGAGGTCCTTTTCAGTCCTGTGATCTTATGATTTGTCTTTGCATCTGTGAGTTCGTCCTTGTTCCTCACCATCGTATTTCTTTACCCATTAATGACTGGGATGGGGCTGCTGCGGGCCTTGGCCACCCATGATGGGGTAACTGCATCCCTACTCTTTTAGGGTCTCCCTAACCTGTAGGTTAACCCCCCGCAAATGCTGGGCTAGGGACAGCATGTGGGGACAGGGCTTGCTAATGCGAGATGCAGACTCAAGGTCAGTGGTTGGACTCCAGCCCAGGATGGAAGGGACCAAAAGTTGTTGCCATCTGCAAGCTGTTTGGTGGCCTCTCCGGTTCCCAAAGGGCAAGTGCCCACATCACCCTGTTGATAGTCTTAGGAGACCAACACAGGAGTGAATGGTCCATGGAAACCGATCTCCCCTCTGCCCACTAGAGGGAGTTCTCAGGGTTCCTTGGTAGGGCAGCATCAGGGGATTCTTGTGCCACTGCTACTTTTTCTGGCTCTGCTCCCCGTGAATAGGTGAGTTCAGTCTCCAGGGCTGTCGGGCCTGGGCCTTTCACTAGAGCCTGTGAGAGGGAAGAACTGAAAACTTGCTGCCTCATTTCTGTTCTGGTAACTCTGCCATCCTGACCATCCTTCCCCTGCCCCTTTGGCTTCCCTACAGTACTCGCAAGCCTCCACGGTGCTCTCTGTGGGAGGGATTCGGCAGCAGTTCTCCTTGCCAGAAAACATCCAGATGTCCCTCTACTCAGCGTTCTTCCTGCGCACGATCAACGTACGTCACGCTGGCCAAGGATGGAAGGGAGGCGCTAGGGCCTTGACTCTCCAGGGGCCTCACCGCCTGCAAGCTCCGTGCTAGAGTTTGGAGTCAGGAGGCTTAGGGGAGCTACAGGCATGCTGAACCCCCTTGTCGCCATGGCTGCAGGTGGAGCGTAGTATGGTTCACTTAATTAGCTGCGTGCGTGTGTGACACAATGTATTCATCGCTGCGTTGATTGTACCTGCTTCTCGACCTGAGTCTGCTGCTCGCTGGTGTAAATCTGGAGTTGCTCTGGTTTTACACCAGTGTCTCAGATTGCTATTTGACCCTGTGTCTCTTCTGGAAGAGAATGATCAGTCAGTGGCCTATGCTTAGTAATACCTCGGGCTTTCTGTTGTTCTTTGCATGCTGAAGCACTGACCAAACAGTAACCAGGCCACACTCTGCGTGGCCACGCAAAGGACCTGGGTTCGAGTCTCATCTTCGCTCCCAAGCTGACAAGTGCTGGGAAATGTGCGTGGGTGATGCTGTCAGTCGCTAGGGAGACTGAGGGGGCCTATGCAGCTTGTCAGCGACCCCTCTGGCAGAGCGAAAAGCCGCACTGAGGGGCTCCAAGGGAGGTCTCTAGCAGAGGAGGACAGGTCACTCTGAGGGGGTTGCTAAACCAGAGCAGCTCCTCCATTTTATGGGGAGATAATGCAGTGATGGTCTCTTGAATGGGTCCCAGGTCCTTCTGCCTCTGCCTGAATCAGATCAGTGACTGGAGTGTTGACAGGCGCTCTCTGTCCGCAGGAGCATTTGGGGGTTGTGAACGAGCCGCCCATAGATATTCAGTTTAACCCCTCGGGGTACCTCTTCCTGGCCTCGGAGGACGGAGCTGCCGTGCTGGAGGAGAACGTGCACATTCAGAGGTACAGCCCCTCGGCGGGTGAAACTGGGAGCTGGGAAGCGAGGCCGTGGATGTAGCGGCTGATATTGGCCAGCCAACCTTGTAGCAAACAGCCCACGCAGTGACCCTTGGAGCAGAGCCAGGCTTGGGCTCCTGGGGCAGAGGACGGCTGGGGCTACTGCCTTTGTTGCCACACCAGTCCAGAAGCATTGAACTCCCTCCAGCTCTGCAGAGGTGAAGCCTCCAGCATCTGCATGCAGGGGCAGCTGCCATCACTCTGTCCCTTGCTGTTCTAGTTTGGGGTTTTCCCATGTTCTGTGAGTCCTGGGCGCCCCCCCCCCAGCTTTGCTGCTGCACCCCAAGCCTGGCCTGCCCACCCCTCCCTGCTAACCTCAGCCATGGGCCTCTCCTGAGATGGTGGAAAACCTGTGGTGCTTCCCTAAAAGCCAGGATGAGAGGCCACTAAATGATTCCTTTTCCCATGTGACCAAAGCTGCTAGAGCTCAGATCTTTAGATGGGAGGGGCTTATTCATTAGCCCCTTGCCCCACCTGAGCTCCCCTCCTGCCCCCACTCTCCACCAGCCCTCCCACAGAGTGCGATTTGACTAGAGGTGCTGGACCCTTGGCACTGAGCAGCCCTGGGTCGCACAAGGTGCTGACCCACTGGCATTCTACGCTCCCTGGCAATGAACCGAGATGGTCACAAGTCCTGTGTGAACAGGTGGGTCTTGCCTGGCCCTTTGAAGGTAGCTGGATTTGGCCATTTCCAGTGGTAACCAAGGGGAGCAGTGAGGGCAGAAAACCTAACTTGTTTCAAGACACGTTTATGGAGGGGGTGGTACGATGAGACTGGCTACAGTGGCATGTAGCCAATCTGCGACTGCTAGTGGCAAATATCTCCAATGGCTGGTGATGGGACACTAGATTGTGGGGAGAGGGGGCCTCTAAGTTACTGCAGCAAATTCTTTCCCAGGTGTCTGGCTGGTGGGTCTTGCCCACATGCTCAGGGTCTGACTGATGGCTATATTTGGGATCAGGAAGGAATTTTCCCCCCGAGTCAGTTTGACAGAGACCCTGGGAGTTTTTCTCCTTCCTTTGCAGCGTGGGGCACGGGTCATTTTGCTGGTTTAAACTAGTGTAAATGGTGGATTCTCTGTAACCATTATTTGAGGACTTCAGTAACTCAGCCAGAGGTGAGGGGTCTATTACAGGAGTGGGTGGATGAGGTTCTGTGGCCTGCAATGTGCGGGAGGTCAGACTAGATGATCACGATGGTCCCTTCTGGCCTTAAAGTCTGAGTCTATGGATAGCGATTTCTGTAGCCAAGGGCCTTCTACTGAGAATGCCCAGCCCCTGTGACCTTCACACTGAAGGTCTCCAGCTGAAGCGTCCCTGTGTGAGGAGCAGGAAGAGAGATGGGCTTGAGCCAGCTGAGACCTAGCACATGAAGGGCTTTAGGGATGAGGAGCCTTGTACCATTAGCATGGGGAGGAGATCTGGAGAGAGAGAGAGAAGCAGAACTGCTGGGTGGGGCAGGGTGAGGAAACTTTCAAGTCACAGAAAACATCCTGGGTTTCCTTTTTTTTTTTTTTCTCCTAGTGGTTATGCTCCAGTCTCTCCAGATCTTCTCCCACGTGTTTCCTAACAATAGGTGTATCAGGACTAAAACCAGCATGTTCTGATGTATATTTAATGGCTTTTCAGGGCCGAAGGAGCTAAGGTCTCCCTTCTGTCACCAGCACAACTGAAGAAGAAGTATCCATGGATAAATACCGATGGTGTGGCTGTGGCATCCTATGGTATCTAAATGCTAGACCCCTGTCTACCCCATGGGGAAATGTAACTCCCTTTGCACTTCAGTCTCTCTAAATATTAGAGAAGTGAAATGAAAAAGAAAATATAATGGATGTCTGTGAAACTACGGAAGGAACTGAAAAGACCAGCTTTCATTACAAGGGCCAGTCCTGCTCTTAGATATTAAGTGCAAAACCACACTTAAATGCCATGTTAGGGCTGAAAAATCAAAGTCCAAAGTAAGAGAGTGCCAAAAATTAAGGTTTCTGATAAATATTTAACCCAGCTTGTTACATGTCTTGTCTGTTTCATGGCACACCTCTAATAATAAAACCAACAGTACAACAGGGCTTTCATTTAACAAGACAGACGGGAATACCATTAAGAACATATGTACAATATGGCCATGTAAGTGTAACTTTTGGGTGCTTGATTTCTCAATTGTACATTAATATTAGGTTTTTGTATTTAATTTCCCTGTTTTTTCCTCAGGGAAATATAGAGGGCAGAAACTCAGCAATACTTTTTCTGACCTATCTGCAGATCCCACTTGACTGAAGGCATCACCGCACCAGACTGGGGAGGGGAAATAGAATTCAAATGCATTTGCATAGAGATGCTGACTTTACACGTTCATGCCTCTAAAATTATCGTACTGACTTCCTTCAAATTTGAATTGTTTTCCCTTCCCCATTGAGGTCTATAAATCAAGCCAAGTTTAAAATTGCTAGCTTCACCCACTTGAGTTATCTGAGCATAAAATCCTCAGTTGGATTGTGTGGGGAAAGTGTTTGATCTTGGAAATAACAGGACTGATCTCATTCAACCTCTCCAAACAAATTCATCTTTTGGATGAGATCAAAAATGGAACCATTCAGACCAATGAGAATTTGTTTGACAAGACTGAAAAACAAAAATGGAGGTAGAATGGAAGTTGGAATTCACCCTTCATTAAAGTGCTTGTTGCTGGGAACTGGTGTAACTTTTATGTAACTATACATTAAATACTTGTCTGTTGCTGAATGATACCTGTATATTAAAGAAAAAAATTGATACCTTAAGCAGCAGCAAACCCTAGTTGGCCTAGCTACCTCACCTCCTCTATAAAATAGGAATAATAATACATACCTGTCTGCATAGTGCATCTGCTAAACGCACAGGTATTTATGCACACACTTACCTTTGTGCCTGTGACTAATTCTGTTGACTTCAGTGGAACCTTTCATGCATAGCGTTAAGCGTGAGCACAAGTATCTGTAGGATTGGGGCTGTACTTTGCAGGCATCCTACATTTAGGGAGCTTGTATGGTTGAATGGTTGCTTTGTTCATGCCTGCTCTTCCATGTGTCCA
Source organism: Platysternon megacephalum (assembly GCA_003942145.1). Lineage (NCBI taxonomy): Eukaryota > Metazoa > Chordata > Testudines > Platysternidae > Platysternon > Platysternon megacephalum. Next base: position 1,752,018 of record QXTE01000097.1, read on the forward strand.
TTTCTTCTTTCTTTAGGCCTAGAAAATGAGGGTTGGTTTGATCCTTGGTCCCTCCTCAATGCCTTCAGGAGAAAAGCAATGTCCATGGGTGTCTTTCAGTGCTTCGGAGAAGTGATGTGTAAGTGAGCCCCTCTCATTGTTTGAGGCTGAAGTAGTATTGACCTCCCCTGTAGGGTTCTCACAATACCATGTGGTGAGATCCTCTAAGCTAAGCAGCATTGGATCTGGTCATTACTTGGATGGGGAGACCTCAAAGGAGCATGTAGGATTGCAAGTAGTAGCATTAGGGATTTGGTACTGATCTAGCAGGGTACTAGGGTTTGCTCAGCTGGTCCAAGGTGTTGCTATCTTTAAAATAAGATGGGAAAATTAATACAGCTGATAAAATGAAATAAATAGCTGCCAAAACCACTTAAGACCTTGAATCGGAAACAAAAATGTGTAGGTGTCAGTTCTGGGAATGTATTTTAGAAACAATTGAAAATTAATATCATTTGTTGTCCCAGATTGGAGTCCAGGATTCTGTTTCTCCTGCAACAGGTTAGTGGGGATGTAACTCTGTGCCCTGCTTTGGAAACCAGGGATTCCATCAGCTGTAGCAGGAGAATCTGAGCTCAGGGCTCAAAGGCTTTTTACCTGCCAAACATTTAATTAAAAAATAAACAGACAAACCTGCCCAACTTTTTCTAGTCAATTTCCTCATCTGCTCTTTTCAAATTATAGTAGATGAAGCATTGGAGAGTATCTCCTGTAAGGAACAATGCAGGCCTGTTCTCAGAGACTCACCTAAATGGTACCACATGGGACAGTCCATTTCTGATGTCTGCAATTCGATGTTAAATTCCATGGCTGTCTATTTGAAGTACTGTGGAATGGGTAAATGAGCAGATGGGGANGTTTTCCCCCCCCCCCCCCCCCTTTGCTGTGACTCACTCGTGAGCTGTGTGCCAGTGAGCAAACACAGTGACAGAGCAGGGATCATTAAATGTACTGAAAACAAATGAATAGCTGTTTGAGATTTTAGTTTGAATGGCTTATTGGAATACACATTGTGTGCTAGCAAAGGGACTGTAGGCTATTCTCTAGCAGTGATGGGTAATTCTGCACTGCGGAGAGCTAGTCTTTGTGTATTACTTACAAGCTGGGCAGACTACCCAGTTGTGCCTGCTGCAGAGAGGCCCAGATCCTCAGAGGTATTTGAAGGGAGTGAGCAAATTGCTGTTTGCTGCCTGTTTTTTCTGTTTCTCTTTCCCAGCCTTTACCATCTCCTCCCGAGAAATAATGGAGCCTGAGGGGGAGCTGACCTACTCCCGCATTAATTATGTCCGCGTAAGTAATCCCCCAGCGGTCTGGTCCCACTGGTAGTGTCGTAGCTCAGACAGGAGAGATCAGTGCTGGGTCCTGGGCTTGACCCTGCTTATCACCTGTGTGGAAGAAAAATATCAGTTCGTGTAATTAATGATGATATCCTAAGACATACGCACTAGGGGGCTGAGTTGAGGTCATACAGGTAACCCTGACCAGGGGATATTTTAACAGTGAGGGTAATTGGCCATTAGAACAGCTCCTTGAGGGATGTGGTGGGTTCACCATTACTTGGAGTTTTTCAGATTGAGACTGGCTGTCTTCCAAAAAGCTCCACTGTAGCTCAGCTGCAAGTCACTTGGGCCCGGTGCAGAAGTCACTGGGCAGAATCCCCTGGCCTGTGCTACACTGGAGGTCAGACTGGATAATAGCTGGTCCTTCTGGTCTTGAAATCCAAACACACCCCATAACTGAGAAAGCTTTCTTCTCCTTTGTGTGGGAGCCAGGGTACCAGCACAGCAATACCTCCTAGTCCAAGAACCTAGGCAGTGGGTCTCCACAGGAGGTGGGACTCCAGGTTCTACTCCCACCTCTGCCATGGACTCATTGTGTGATGCTCCCTCTGTGCTTCATTTTCTCCCCACTCCCCCGCCCAGTGAGGTAAATCACTAATATTATCTCACTTTAACAGATGGGGAAAGTGAGGCACAGAGTGATGATGGGACTCACCCAAGACCACATTCTGAGTCAGTGGCAGAGCCAGGAAGAGAACTGGGTTCTCTTGCTGCCCAGCCCCATGCTATAACCACAAGACCATCTTTGTCTGTCCTCACCGCTTCCTGCTCTCCAGCACCCTATGCACAGACACTCCTGCCCTCCCCCTTCTCTTGCTCTGCCCCATGAAGCAGGGGCTCCCCAACATCTGTTTCCAGTGCAGGGTAATTCAGGGGGGCAGTTCCCCTCTTTATTCCATGACACCCCCTCCAATGTAGCCCTGTTGCTCTGCCTGCAGGCTGCCTGGAAAGCCTTCATGGGGCATCTGGCACCCAGGGCTCTTTGGGGTCTATTAAGCTCACTGCTCTCCCTCTTGTGCCTTCCAGGTCCAAATGCCCAACAGTTTGGAGTACCAGCTGGTGGAGTGCTCCCTGGTGGTCAATGCAGCTGGGGCCTGGTCACAGAAGCTGGCCGAGATGGCCAGCGTTGGGATCGGGCCACCCGACACCCAAGAAGGGATCAAGCTACCAGTGGAGCCCAGGAAAAGGTGCAGGTTAAATAACATGGCGCGGGCCAATGGTAGAACTAGCACGGAGCGGGAGAGGTGACACAGGATCCGGGGGTGGGGGGCTTTGCAGGCTGAAGCCCTGGGAGGTCGGGCTCTGTGAGGCATGGGCACTGATTTGCACGTTCAGGTTGGATTCCTTTTCCGGGGGCTTCCATGTCTCCCGTAAGGGGGTGGGCTGGGGAAGAGCGTAGCTGGTTGGGCCAAGTGAAGCTTCAGCACTCCAGTGACTAGGTTAAGCTGTGAAACGAGGTGCGTTCCCGCAGGGTGGCTGCGCTGTGCTAGGGAATGTAGGTCGGCGAGAAATACCCTGCGCTCAGTTCTCTCGCTCTGGGAAGGTGGAAGAGCAGGAGCCTTGGAAATTGGGAAGGACTGGGAGGTTGGATTCTGACTTCCTGACTTGGGCAAGCGCTGGCATAGTGCCCGGCGCTGTCCAGGAGGCTGATAAAAAGGCAGCCCCTGCCCCAAACTGCTCGCACCCTCCAGAAACTTCTTCCCTGTGTGTGCTCTGGCTGAACCCCGGGAAGGGGGCGGGGGGGTTTGACGTTCAGTCCCTTAGCCAACTGACCCCGTCCCCGCTACCCCCAGGTATGTCTTTGTGTGGCACTGTCCCGATGGGCCCGGCCTGGACTGTCCCATGCTGGTTGACACCACGGGGGCCTATTTCCGCCGGGAAGGCGTGGGAGGCAACTACTTGGGAAGCCTCAGCCCAGCAGAGGTGAGTCAGTCAGGGTCTTGAGGCAGTCGTAACCAGCGAATCATCTCGTAAAGGGGGAAGCGAGAAGGGCTCAGCGGGGGAGCGGTAGCCCTGTAATCGGGGTGGGGGGGGACGGGACAGTAGGGGAGCGATAACCCTATAGATATGGGGTGAACTGGATTTAGTGACTTCAGACTGCACCCGCAGTCAGGATATGCTGTGTTGCACTGTGCCCCTCCTGCAACCCCCCACGACTCACCCACAGCAGCGGGCAACTCACACCATCAGGCAACCTGGGTTCAGTTAAATGGGAACCAACAGAGGGGGAGTGTTTTTATTGCTCACCAGCGCCCTCTCTGGCTGATTGGAGTAGTGTTGATGAACTGCAGGGAGCATTCTGTCCTAGGAGGGAAAGGCTGCAGTGTAGGACTCGGGAGGGGGGCAGTGTAATGGAAACGGCTTTTGGCAGATCCGAGTCTTCTCCCCCCCTCCCCGACTGAGCTGCTCCTACGCTGTCAGACACGGCCCTTGAACACACGTAATTGGTACCTTTAGAGTGGGGGAATTAGAGTGGCGGCGATGGGGCTTGGCAGCGTCAGGAGAAGATGCGTCCACCCCATCCTTACAGAATCCCAATCTCACATGGGTACCATCCCTCCCCCCCCCACCCCCCCGGCTCCTTGGGAGCTCTCAGCCCTGGAGCTTCACAGGAGCAGAATGGAACCAGCCCCGCCCCCACAAGCGTCCCCGGACGGTGACCTGCTCCCCTAGACTGGGCTCTGTAAGCCCACAGCCAGCGCTTGTGCTGTTGCAGCACCAAAGCCCGGCTCCATCACGCTGCCATGCAAAACAGTGCTACTGTCTGAGCTGCCCCCGAATGCCTGCTCTCGAACAGCCTCTCCCAGCTCAGGCTGCTAACAGGTAGCTCCCTGCTGAGCTCTGGCACCAGGGCCGTGGGTCGCTGTCTGCTTGGGGTACAAAGCCTCCCTCTGGTCCCACCCCCAGGAGGAAGAGCCCGACATCCAAGACCTGGAAGTCGATCATGATTTCTTCCAGGAGAAGATCTGGCCCTATCTGGCCCATCGGGTGCCAGTGTTTGAGTCCCTGAAGGTAACGAGCCTGCGCGTCCCTGTGCTTGTTCACCTTGAGAAAAGAGGATGAGGATGTGAACGTCTCTCCCTCCCTCTCCCCGTCCTGGCTCGGAGAACCCTGGGGAAGGGGAAGGTTTGCTGATGTGATCTGATGGGTAGCACGGCAGTGCAGGAGCGCCCAAGCTGGCAGAGCTACAGCAGCTCGTATCCCTGTGGTGGTATCAGGACGGGTGGCTGGTGGGGATGATGGGCCAGGTGAGAGGAGAGTGGGGCGCTGCTTTAAAGTGACATCCCTGGGGGTGGGAGGCCTCCGTCCTCAGAACGGGAACAACACAGAGCAAGCCTCCCCCTCACGCAGCCCTCCCCATGAGACACTCCTCAGGCGTGAGAGGTGAGTTTGGTTGGTCTGTTCATTCCTGGGCCTCCCTGCTGGGGCTGCCAACACAGGGAGTCAGTGCCAGCGTGAGGGGGGTTTCCTGGTGGATAGGTCAGCCCCACTGGCCTGCAGGGCCCTCAGTGTGTGTGCTTTGGGCAGGTGAAGAGTGCCTGGGCTGGCTACTACGACTACAACACGTTTGACCAGAACGCCGTGCTGGGCCTGCACCCGCTGGTGGAGAACATGGTCTTCATCACGGGGTTCAGCGGGCACGGGTTGCAGCAGTCGCCGGCGGCGGGCAGGGCTATGGCCGAGCTCATTCTGGAAGGCAAGTTCAAGACCATCAACATGGAGAAGTTCTCCTTCAACAGGTTCGTCTCTGGGGAGCAGGTCCTCGAGAGGAACATTGTCTGAGAGCTTGGAACTAACCACCCAGCAGGTGGGTCCCACCTCCTCTCCTCCCCAGATCCGTAACACTCTGTCCGCTCCCGTGAGCATCTCGGAGCTCTGCAGCCTGACAGCCAGCTTGTTAGTTCAGGATCCTGATGTGGAAACTGAGGTACGGAGAGAAGTGACTGGCCTTGGGCCATGCCGTATGTTGGTGTCTGAGCTGGGAATAGAATCCAGGCCCCTGTTCTACTCACTAGGCAACGCTGCCTGTTAGTTTTGACTCCTGAATCCCTCTCTCCCCTCCTCCCAGCTGTTGACCCAATCACACCATTAGCTGCAGGAGAAAACGCGTGCCCCTGCTCGGTGATGGAGGTTGCAGCACAGGGCTGGCAGCAGCCTGTACTCAGACACATCTGTGTGCCCTTTCTACCTGCCTGGTGTCCCAGACGTCTCTCGGGGTCTCTGGTGCTCGCTCATCCGCCCTAGAGATTGACAGCTTCTGTGTATCCCACAAACCATATCCAGATCTCAGATAATTGCTGTGTCCAGTTACTGCTAATATGGGCCAGATTCAGCCTGCTGATGTGAGGTGAAAGGCCCCATATCCCACTTCACCCCTTGGAGCCATTCACTCCCTGTTCCCGTAGCAGAAACAGGCTCTCTCTCCATCAGAGCCTGTGATACAACCGCCTGTCCCCTGTGTCTAACCTCTCCAAGCTCCAAAAGGCACCAGCTCTTTTCTAGGCTCTGCTCATCCTGGGAACAGGAATTAACCGATTCGTTCCACAGCCTATTGACTTCCAACTCCTGCATGTAGGGTGAAGTCCTTAACAGCTGGGAGACTAAGAACATCCACGTTAGAGGCTGTTCATATGGACCTATGGATCTTAGTGCTTTATCTTAATCCTAATTTTTCTGGTCAAATTCCAATTTGGCTAATCATTCTGCCTACCTCCATAGCCCTTCCAGTGTCCCTTGTCTTCACTTCCTAATCCAAACTGTTGTATGCTGTTAGATGGATGTCACGTTCCACCCCAGAGGTGGCTGCATTCTAGCATTACTTAAAATGGTCCCTGTGTGTAGAATTTTAATCCCCTCTCCCCCCAATGGGGTTGCAAAATGCTTTGGTGCCCTTTGGACTGAAGGCACTAGAGGAATGCAAGTTCATTGGCACTGCTGGTTTTGGAGGAGGTGGAAAACAAACATTCTGCCACAGCATGTTTTTATAGCCAGTGTCTTGTGATTGTCTGTAGTGATCTTCCCCTGAATGCCCTCGGGAGCAGGCCATAGCAGCGCCCAGATACGCAGAGCATTAAATTCCCAAAATGTTCTGAGATCCTTGATTGTAAGGTGGCAAGAGGAGCAAAAACTCATGAATCCCTGCAAGGAGCTGGACTGTTAATTGCGGATTCTTCCTGTTGTACACGGAGCACTGGCCCAGGCAGGAGGATAGTGCTGTTCCTCAGCCAGAGACTGACTGGATTACTCCTGGGGGAATTCTGCACCATTGGGCATGCACAGAATTTGTGTCTCCCACAGATTTCCCACAGTCCGTGTCCCAGGGGTAGCTGCACAGTGATCTCCCACCTCTGTGCAGCCAGGGGCCCGTGCTTCCCAATGCCACTCTGGAGCCACCACATTTATTTGACAAATAAAATTTGCCAAATTTTGCAGAATTTTAAAATACGGTGTGCAGAATTTTTAAGCACAGAATGCCCGTAGGAGTAACCTGTTGATGTTGCTAAAACCTCACTCACTTTCCTGAAGTGCTGACTCCATTTCAGAGGAACAGAATTGAAGTCGGGGGTCTGCACGGCCCAGAGAAGGAAGATCAAAGCTATTCCAGAGGTCACAGACCACAGCTGGCCCAGATGGGTGAGAGACACACACTGCTGGTCTCCCGTGAGTGGCACAGCATGGCCTGGATGCTTGGGCTGTCTAACAGCTGAGCTGCTGCCAAACCCTGCCTGGTTTGAGATGGGCGTTCCCTGGGAAGTGGCCACTGCTGGCAGTGGTCACCCCTGCCTTGGGCTGGGAACCAGCAGGGCCAGGCTGCTGCTATCTAGAACTCTACCCCAGCTTTAAGCCCACCCTTGCTCTGCAGGGAGCTGGGCTAAGAGGAGTGTGATGCCTGGGGGCCTGGGCGGGGGAAGGAGGAGTTTAGAATGGGAAATAGCTCCCAGCTGCTGTCCCATCCCCAGAGTGCTGCGATCCTCTAGGAGGGGAGTGCCCCCCCCCCACCTACCTCACTGCAGGCCTGCGCTGCCTCTGTGCAGCTCTAATTGCACCTCAGAGATTTGTGTCAGATCCTCACTTGTGATTTGTACTGAAATAAAGTGATTATGATGGTGGCAGGATGTGTGTGTGGTTAAGGATGACATGCTCACCCCATTCAGGGCTGTACTGCACTCGCTGGCAGTTGCATTTCATCCAGAGTCACAGGAAAAACTCCCATCGGCTTCAGTGAGCTGTGGAGCAGGGCCTGGCTGAGCGTGTGCACCAGCCCCTGCCCTGTGCCACTGGCAAACCGCCTTGGGAGAAAGTAAGGAACCCTGAGCGGAACAGGGCTGTATGGGGAACTTGGGCTTGCAGTTGCATCCCAGCTGGGCTGCTTACCAGACAGCTGTGAGGGGATTCAGCTGTTTTAAGGCTCTGCTGTCTTTGAGGGATGCATTAGGGCACTGTGACCATAGGGCCCACTCCGCAGCCCCGAGCTGCCTTCTAAACACACCCTGTCCCAGAACTCCAGCTGGGTGGTGATCTCTGCCCCCAGTTTCCATCTTCAGAAGCGTGTGGTAGATGTGTGGTATGTGCTACACAGGGGCTTTGCAGAGGGTTCTTAAACACCATTGCTCTTCCTTTAATAGCACAAGAAATAGATCTATACAAAAAAAAAAGAACTCCACACGCTTCCCTGCCTCACTTTCCTCACCACTCTAGCAGATGCTTTGGGTTGGGGGCCTCCTGCTGCAGTTCAGAACCATGGAGACTTCTCTCCCTCGCCTGCTTTCTCCGATATCAGCTGGTCCATCCACTTCCTCTTTCCTACCCAGCACTTCCTCTTATGGCTCAGTCAGAGAGTCTCTGTGGTTTAATAGTCCCACCACCAGCATCTGGTTCCATTGTCTACTGCGGGTAACTTTCTGTTCTCCCAAACCCGGCCCCAGCCCCCTGTAGACAAGCTGGGGGGGAAGTGGCTGTCTCCAGCTTAATTTGGCTGCCTTAGCATTATCTTTTGAGCAGCTTGAGTAGTCATGAATTTGAAGTACTCCCCCTTGTCCTGATTCTGGTGGGTACCTGTGCCAGGTCCTGGCAGCTGTGGTGGCTACGCAGCAATAAGCTTGCTTACTTGATTCCCAGGAATATTAAATGCTTCACTAAAAGCCAGTGATTGTGTCTATGGTACTATAGCACCTGGAGCTCCCAGCTGTAGCCCTGGGCATCCTCTACACAAACACACAGTAAAACATAATCCCTGCCCCAAAGAGCTTCCAATCTAAAACTTGTCACCATCAACCACTTAATGCATTAACAGGGGAAGGAACAGAGGAGATGGAAATAAACCAGAAGAGGTAACACAGCTGTTGCCTTCAGCCATGGGTCAGGTGCCGTAAAGACCAGTCACTTATCTGTCTAAGTGGTAATGCTCAGCGGAAATAGGGACCAACAGTACAGGCAGCCTGAGCCTCCCCCACAACAGAAGCAAAACCTACAGACAATGTAAATGAAAGAGCACATTTTAAATTTGATTAAAGCTAATGTTCGTTATCTAATACACAGGTTAAGGAAAGAGTGTCGATACAGCTGAGTGTAATGCTTAAATTAAACCAAACTTTGTACTTGTGGCTAAAAGTCATAAAATATATCTACCACATAATGTACAATATCCCAAATTTAGGTAAATAAATTTAACAATACAGTTTAGATATTAGCATCCAATATTTGGGTACCTCACTCCTAAAAGGTTATACTAAGAGTAGCTTGGGGAAAGCAAATATAGCAATGAGTGTAGATTGTCCCTCAATAACTGAGAATTTAGGAGAGGTTGCCCCTCAGTAAATACAATCCATCAGAGAAGTATTTCAGTTACTTTCCTGACTTTGGGACATCAAGCTCAGCTTTGCCCCATGCTTTAGCTCTTGTAAGACTCCACATAGTGCTCCCAGGGATATCTTGAATACCCCAGGAGACCATAGCCAAGGGATAGTGAAATTATGCCTGGGTTGGACACGCCACAAAACGGGGCGTACAGGTCCCAAGGATGGTGGCAATGAGTATCCAGCATTTCATGCTCAGTACAAAGATGTGCAAAAGGCAACATCCATGTCCAGCATCCCTCACTTTGGCCTCCCAAGCTGCTGTCTGCCAAAGGGGGCAGCAAAGCTTAAACAGGGAGTTCGGTACCAATTCCCAGCCAGGCTGGCTGGGGCATTCAGCACACCAGCAAGTTATTAACGTGCCCTTTAAAAAAAAAATAATTCTTCCGCTCCCTGAAAGTCTGCTGTGCTTTTGGCTTCTTTGGAGCCAGCCCACAATGCAGCAGTCTGGGGCGTTTCCCAGGCCAGAGGAGTCGGTGGCTGCACGAATTGTTTTGCTGAGAGGTAAGTGTGATGGGTTGGTTCACAGAAACCCCCTTGGGAGCTGCCAGACTGATGTGCAAAGGCTACCTCTGTTCTTGTTCTCCCTGCCAGCTCAGTGGTTTCAGCTCCCTGTCTTGGTGATAGCTAGGGGATTCTTCATGATGGCTCCTCTCCCCCTCTGTTCTCTTCCACCCCTTTATATATCTTTTGCATAAGGCGGGAATCCTTTGTCCCTCTGGGTTCCCCCACCCCTCACTGGAAAAGCACCAGGTTAAAGATGGATTCCAGTTCAGGTGACATGATCACATGTCACTGCAAGGCTGCATTATTCACTTGCCAGCACACACATATACAGGAAGACTCACAGGTAAATACAGCCATCTGCAGACAATGGCTCTGGTTAATGGGAGTCATCAAGATTCCAAACCACCATCAATGGCCCACACTTTGCATAATTACAATAGGCCCTCAGAGTTATATTTTATATTTCTAGTTTTAGATACAAGAGTGATACATTTATACAAATAGGATGATCACTCTCAGTAGATTATAAGCTTTGTGATGATACCTTTTGCATGAAGCATATTCCAGTTACATTATACTCGCTTATTATCATGTTTTTACAAAATCATATAGACTGCACAACGTCACAGTAAGTTTAAAATGTACCCTTTGGCTAAATGTCTGCAACAACCCGGATAAAGAAAGCACAGGGCAGTAACCAGGGAAGGGGACCTTGTGTGGAAGGCACTGGAATGTAGCGCAAGATGTGGGTTCAGTTCCCAGCTCTGCCTCCTTAAGTGATCTGAGCAAGTCAATTATGGCCAGATTTTTAAGGGATCCAGCAGCTCCCATTGGAAATCTGCCCAGTAATCTCTGTTTCTCAGTTCACTTGTGTATAAAACAGGGGTGGTGAAACATCTACCTCCCCAGGTGCTTAGGGTGAATTCACCGTAAGGCACTCAGACAAACTGATCCACTCCATGGCAATGGCCTTTCCAAAAGAGAGACTCAGCTTCTGGCCTGGGAGCAGCATAGAAAGCACCAGCACCAAAGGACAGTTCGCTGAACAGGCTCAAGGGGCTGAACGAAAGGGTGCAGCATGAAAAAGTTTCCTGAGCCAATAAGAGAGGCAGTGCCAAAACCCCACCGTAGCTGTCCCTGGACTCAGAAGGCCAGGGCTCCTAGCTGTCAGTCAAGGGATTAGAACAGACCCCAGAGCCTCTCTTCATAAAGCCCAAATGGGATGTGAATGGGCTCTTGTGCTGCCTGGGGTTCTCCCCCTGCGGCACAGAAGAGACTGGCCCATTGTCAAGATCCACTGACAGCGCTTGAGGAATTCAGCTGCTCTTAGTCTTTAGTTTCTTTGTCAGCAGTTTGGCCACAGAGGGACCAGCAGGTGTCTTCCTTTTGGCATCTAATGGGAGAAACAAGCAGCCAGGTTATTAGGCTGAAGAGGGCAGGACTGTCCTGTCTTCCCTGCTCAGACACTGCACTACAGCCTTAAGAGCTGTGGATGCTGGCAAGCGGTGGCATGGATGGGAGACTCAGGAGAGTTTGGCATGTCTCAGATGGCAGGGAGAGCCATACAGCAATAATAATAATTAACACTTAGCTCTTGTGTAGCATCTCTCATCCATAGGTCTGAAAGTGCCTTACAAAGAGGTTGGTGTTATCACCATTTTACATATGGGGAAACCGAGGCACGGGGCGGTCACATAACATCCCAAGGTCACCCAGCAGGTTAGTGGCTGAGCTGGGACTGGAACATAGGTCCCTGGAGTCCCAGCCATAGCCACTAGCCATGATGCCTCCCCAAGGGAGGGCTGCTCTGGATTGTCTCCTCCCATTCCTCACAGCCAGTACCTTGCACTTCAAACCCCAGCCTGAGAGGCCAAGCCACAGAGCAGCTCCAGGTAAGGGGGGGGGGGGTCGTTACCTTTCTTGCCACCCCCTCCCTCCAACTGGGCCGTGGTGCTGGCCGATCGCCGGGCATAGGCTGCCTTCATCCGCTCCACGTTCCTCTTGCTCACCACCTCGTGCACCACGATGGGCTTGGGGTAATCTCGGCCAATCACGCAGCCTGCCTGCTCCTGCACGCTTCGCGGTGCCGTCCAGGGCTCATAGATGTACTCAGCGGGAAACTTCCGGAGGAAAGGGAGGTACTTCCTGCAGGAGGGTCAGGCCCCAAAGGAACAGGCAGGGTGGGTCAGTCAGCCCCACAAGAAACAAGCCGAGGGGGGAATTCAGTGCCGAGCCACAGGTCCCTCAGGGCCAACTCCCTTCACCAGTGTGTCCTAGCCAGCCCAGGCTGAGGGGGCTAGAGCATGGTACGGGATCTTTGGCCCACTCACTTCCTGGCCTGTCCACTGAAGCTGCCAACCGGGGGTGGGAGTAGCAATCTGACAAGAGCTGTGAGGACAGGAAGTTGGGAGACCACCCAACACAGGGGTTACTTCCAGTCGCTGTTGGCCTAGCGCTGGAAGGATTAACTGCCACCAGCAGTCTCCTGGATGGAGATAGAAAGACAGAAACCCCCACCCCTGCTGTGTCCCCTCTGCAACGCCATGCCGGAGCCCCACCCGGACTGCAGCGCTTGCTGGGCTGTAGCAGACGCCCGCATGATCCAGGAAGAGGCTGGGCTCCGCCGTGGCTCTGCTGGACTTTTCCCTGCACCTACTTGATATACTCTCCGCCCTTGTCCGTCTTCTTGCCGAAGGCGACGGGCGAGTAGACGCGGAAGAACTGGTGGAAGAAGGCGCTCGCCGACAGCCACTGCCAGTTGCCGGCATTCAGGGACCAGTCAGCATCCAGCAGCAACTCCTCAAAGACCTGGGGTGGGAGGAGTGGATGCTCTGGGGAAGGGCGAGATCATTCGTAACCCACCCCCACCTCCAAAACTTTCTGCTTCCCTTCAGCCTGGGCTCAGCTGGGCTCCTGACCCATGGCACCGAGGAGGGGTGGCAGCTGCTCATCAGGCAGCCAGTCCCCAGGGAGTCACCCTAGGTGGCACTTCCCCTCCTACCTTCCCCCCCCGGCTGCGGCAGGGGAACTCCCCCACCCTCACACAACCTGGGTGGGCAAGGCGCCCAGCCAGGAACCCCGCCAGCTTTTGGAAAGAATTGGCACCTCCCGTGTAGCACCAGAAGTGAAGGGTAAAGATAGCGCCTGTAGGTGGCGCTAGATCCCACAGTGGTTGGTGCCATATAACTGTGATTAGGGAAGGGCTGTCGGAGCAGCCAGGGAGAAGGGGCCTTTGGAACAGGTTTGCGCCATGCCCGTGGCTATTCACACCTCCCTTCCCCAGCCTGGCTTAGCTGTGTGGCGCTGGGCCCAGAGTCGCAGGCAGGGAAGAGCCTCAGACGCTCCCTAATTCATCGCAACGGGTTTGGTTTCTCACTGGGCCGCTCTCCAGTCTCCATTCCCACCCGATCAGCTGTAGAGCCCAGCACCATGAATGACGGCCTGGAGGTCCCACGTCCTTGCAGGTCTTGTTCAGCAGCCCAAGGGCAAGCCTGATCTCCCCTCTGGCAGTGGGACCACAGGTAGCTCCCGTTGCCAGAGGCGGGGATGGGTCAGTGAGCTGCCTCTGGCTCAGGCAGCTGGGCTTGAGTAGGGAGGGAACTCCCAGCCTCGTTCCCAGTGGCTCCAAGCAGCATGGGGGGTTATAAGGCCAGCCTTGCTCCTCGCAGCCATTGGCCGTGGTGCAATCTCCACCTCCCTCCCCACCGTTTGCTCACCGGCAGGCAGGGTGGAGAGTTCTGGGATGAACTCTAGGCTATCTACGTCTGCAGGGCAATGGTGCAGCCCTCAGCCAGCCCGTCTGCTTCTTTGTCAACCATGAAGGTCCTGGAGGCCCCCCACCATTTCAGCAGAGCCCCTCGCGACATGCCTGACCTTTTGCCCTTGCTCCCAGGATATCCACAGGTCTCCTCGAGTCAGGAAGCAGGCCACAGCATGCCGGGCCAGGTGATGGATCCAGCCTTCAGTGCGCAGCTGGGTCATGATGGCGTCTATGAAGGGGTAGCCCGTCCGGCCCTGTCAGGGAAAGAGCTTGAGCTTAAACCTCCAGCAAGCTAACCCAGGCAGGCATGTGCGGGGTACACTCCTGGCTTTCCCTGTGAGGTGTGGGGCTGGTGGGCAGACCCATAGAGCTCAGTGACCAATTACTGCCGCCAGCCAAGGGAGATCTCTGGTACCTCAAGTGGCAGCTACTGTATTTTGAAGCTGAAGGACCAAGGTTCTAGCCCTGGCTGAGGTATCTGGTGACCACGTCTATTGTCTGCCGAGAGTCTGTTCCTCACACCGTCTCTCTACCTCGTCCTGTATTGAGCAGTTCTCTTTTTGAGACAAGCATCAGCAAGTATGGGTCAAATTAATCCCTGGTGGAACTCCACTTAGAGTTACACCAGGATGTACTCAGGCCCTGCAAGCACTGGGCATGTAACCGTCCTGTTCCGCTATGCAGCTGCAGCTCCCAATAAACATGTAATTGAGGATGCTTTGCTGCACTTTTCCCAGCAATCCAAGAGCTCGCCTATGCCAGTCTTGCCTGAGGGTGTGACCCGACAACCAGGCCGTCTCTAAGTGCGTTCCCTCTAGTCAGCACAACTGCTAACCTCCTTGGCGTCAGCACTCGGTTCTCCAACGCTCAGTGGTGGGAATAACCCCACCGGTGGTGGGAGGCAGAGGGACGGCCCTGCCAGGAGTGCACTAGAATGAAGATCAGGCGTGTAAGGCTGCTGGCCAGGCTCCCAGAGGCCAGGGAGGACTCACCAGGCCCTTCCCTCAGGGCGCAGTTTGTTAATTCAGATTAAACCCTCCCTCCAGCTGACCTCTCTCGGCCCTTTGCAAGGATCACCTGACCCCTTCCTAACTGGGTCCAATAATCGAACTCTCTCTCCCGGCCCTGGCAGACCACCTTGCTACAAGGCTCTTGTCACTGGGACATCACTGTCATTGGCCTATGTTACCAAAAACGGGTACCTCGCTCCAGGCTCTGAGGTGCTCTGGATTGTTATCCCAGTCCACCTGCACGCAGACGGGGTTGCCTTCCATCTTGTTGAAGTTGGGGATCCCAGCTCCTGCCGTGTAGAAGAACTCCCTCCACAGGAGCTGCCCGTGCAAAGACACGGGCGGGTTGGTGTGTTTCCTCTGTCAAAAAAAGGGCAGACGTCATTCTTGTCTCTGGCACATAAGCGAGGAGAGTCCCGAGAAGGGATCCAATGGTGGTCCCTTGGCAGGGATTACTGCTATTGGTTTCCCAGGCATTCATATACCCAAACACTGAGGGGAGTTTAAGGCCTCTGGAAAATGAGGGATTAATAGGACTGGCTAGAGCTGGGCATAATCCAGGGAGGCGCTGTAAAAGCTTCCACCTCGCATGCAGCTCTACTAAGGTACTTCACTCCTGATCCACATCAGCCCCTGCCCTTCTAGGCCTGGGCTTTCTTATTCAGAGGCTACGATAGAGCCAAGCCCTAAAATCCCCTGGTTTTATGGACAAACTAAGCCTAGGACGAGCCACGAGACAGATTTTCCTTTGTGATTCTAGGGTTTAAACCCAAGAGGTTATGGTCTAAATCTAACCAACTGCACCATCCAGCTCACCCATCCTCCTCCTGCTAAGGGGTTCTGCTGCCATTTGTGCCCCATTCCCATTGGCGCAGAGGCAGCATCTTCACTGACCATGCCAGGAAGGTTATTTGCCTACACAGAGCAATAGATCTTACTCCAAATGCCCCACATCCGTATGATCCAGCAGCCCTTGCAGGGCAGAGCACTCTGACCCGCACAGTGCACCTACCGGCTCCTTTAGACCTAACGCAAGTGCTGGCAAGCAGCTGCCGGATAAAAGAGCTGCCGAGCAAAGCTGGTTTCCTCCTTACCCCCTGGTAGATTTCAGCCAACCTCCACCAGAAGGTTCGCACTGACAAGCATCCAAACTTGATGTAAGGGCTCAGCACCGTGGTGCTAGGGTTCAGGGAGTTGGGCTCAGTCTGGGGCTTCTGGAAATTACACACCCAGGCCTGAAAAAGGACAAGAGAAGAAGATGAGAGGTACCCGAAGCCAGACAGGGAAAAGCACAGAGGACTCCCTGCCCAAGGGAAGAGGATGGCCTAACTATATATGATGGAAACCACTTCAAGCCAGAAGGTGCGGCAGCACCCCTAGTTCCAGCACCTATGACCCTGGTACCAAAATAAAACAGAGAGGGGAGTAGTTCCAGGCACTACCATTCTAATTAGCGTTTTCCACCCGCTTTGCAGTCACTTAGCACAGGGGTAAGTGACCGCAGGTGCCAGGCAACAATGAATTAGGCCTGGGGTCTTTCATGGAGCTGCTGGCAGTGCTGTACTTACAGCCACGCTCCTGGATCTCTCCAGGACGCTCCTGCCAAAGCCCATGTGGGCTCAGCACAACGTTGCAGGGAATCAACCTAAGATGCTTCTCTTACACCCCGTTTGCTTGAAAGCTCAAGGGCTCAGTGTTAGCCCTTCACTGCCCCAGGCCTCAGAGGGGGAGAGGGGATCAATGCTAACTACCGTACCATTCTGTTCATATGCAAGTCAAGCCTGCAAAGCGCCTCAGACTCTCCTCCTGGGTAGAGGCGAGGACCTGCTTGCTCCGGGTCCTGACCCAGCTCCTCCAGCGTAGGGATCCCATACTCTGCATCGTGGTTGTCTTTGCAGGGGGTATGGCAATCTGGGGTAATAGGCACAGTCAGTACTTCCGTGCACCAACACTAAAATATACCGTACGTTTGTCTAGCCTCTTTAGCTGTAAAGAATCTCAAAGTGCTTAATAGAACTAAACAGGGATTGCTGCACCCAGCACTGAAATGCAGCCACCTCTGGGGTGGAACACAGCAACTGTTTTACAGCCTCATAACACCACTACACCAGCGTCTAGGAGAAGAAGAATCCCATGTCCAATGGAAACTGCATAGGGATTTTTGGAACACACCGGGGAAGCCTAAAATACCAACCACAAGCTTCCAGTCAGAGTGCTGGGACATGTCCCCCTAACAGAGAACCACCACATTGACAAAGGCTTGTCCCATACTCACTGTCCACATAATCTGGTCTGTACCCAGCCTGTTACCAATCCCTTTAGTGTGCCCAGCCCCAAGGACCCACACAGTTCCACGGAGGCAGTCCCTGGCTTCCAGGACTCTGAGACTGGGCCTTCGGGCACCAACAAACCCTGTCTCTCTCTGCAGCGAATCCAGCCAACCCAGACTCCCATAGAGGCTTGTACTGGGCCTGTCAGGGCACAGTGCTCTCACTGGGTATTTGCAACAACCCACGCAGCCTTTTCCAAACCAGGGAGCCATTTATGAGTCACCTGGCTATCAAAGCTGGAAGGCCTTACATTAGCCCAGAGAGGCAGAGCTAAGCCATAGGCCACCCTAGCCAAGCCAGAGCAAATGCCAGCCACGGTAGGTCGGACTCCATCTCTGTCCCAGTCTCTCTCCCTTGTCCGGTCCCAGCCCGGGGAGAGCAGCCAGTTTCCTCAGAAGCCCACTCTTCATTCCAACCCAGGCACGGCTCAGCCCTTTGTCTCCAGGCAGGGCCACGCTGCGTTCACGCCCCCGCCTGCCAGAGCATCCCACTGCTGAGTGTCGATGGGACTTCCTGTTGTCACTCGGGACCCTCTCTTGATCTGGGTCCTTTTCAACCAGTTCCTTAACGACCCTGTTTGTTCCACCCACATGGCAAGGTGACACACACCTGTAAGAAAGGAAACTCGGGCACATACACGAAGCATTAAAATATTACCAAACCCTTTGTTCCACTCACCCTTCAGGTTTTCCAGAGTGGGAGCTGGCACGGGCCGCTTTGGTGGTCCCAGCGCTGCCAGGAGCGTCTGCAGGCGCACATAGGTCAGAGGCACCTTGCCATTGTTTTCAGCAATGACTCTGTGAATAATCAAAGGGACCTATCACTGGGGAGAGCCCACGGGGCAGAGGGCACTGGCACCCTCTTTTGCTGGGACTCCAGGGGCTTTAATGCCCAGCAATGAGCAGGCCACATGAGGACCCCACTCCTGGGACCCACCTGTCAGTGTCATACAAGGTGTTGGACACTTTCTGAATAACCTGAATGCCATGTTCAGCCGCCAGCCTCACCACCTCGCTATCGCGCTGCCTGGAGTAGGGCTCCGTGTCTATCTCGAACGTCAGCCGCGTCACCTTCCACTCTTTAAAGAGGACCGGGAATATCTCCGTGGGGCGGCCACGCACCACAAACAGCCTGTGGAAACGCCACCAAAACCTAGTCAGCCAGAGGCAAGGTAAACAGCAAGGCCCAGGAGCCCAGGCTTGGTGGCTGGGCTCAAGAGAGAGCACTGCATGGTGGGACTGTAGTCTACACATACAGTCATGCTAGGCCACTTCCAAGCATGGCATGTTGGGACTTGTTTCCGTGGGTCACACCTCCATGTCAAAAGTCAGGGCAGCTACAACCTGCTCCATTTTATGGCCTGTCGGGTGGATCCCTCAGGCTCCTGGCTGAGGGACGGTTGGGTTCCTCAGGCTTAGAATGTTGCTCTGGTTTCTACTTCTGACAGCTTAGCAGGGAACACAGGAGCATGAGATCTCTCCATGCCGAGTCCCTTGGTAGTCTTACCTTGGGGCTCCAGCCTATGAGCTGTGTAAGGAGCCCCTACCCCTCCACAGCTGAGACACGGATTGTAAGCAGCAGTCTGCTCATCCCAGGGTGGAAAGGGAAATGCAGGCCACATAGCTGGAGAAGACAGCGGTCCGATGTGGGATCCTGGCAATGAGGATATTTTGGAACCCGACTTCTACCCCTTTGGTGAAGCGGCTCATGTCTAAGACCTCTCAAGCATGCTTCATCTCAATTAGGCAGCTGGAGACACAGAGGGTTGTGAGGAACCTCCCCACCCCTGGACAAATTCTGCTGCTGGTTACTCCAGCCCTGTAGCCCTCCTTCGCTGCACTTGCTTTCATAATGAAGTGCCCTTTAGAAAGGGCCGCTCAATCCCCATTCAGTTAAGCTCAAGCAGCTCCCTGACGTTCTGGGGCTGCTCCTGATCCTACTTTGGAACCGCCTAGAGGGATGTGCATTGGGAGCCCATTTCTGCATTGCCCCACGCCGTCACTCACACCTGGGCGAAGTGCGCGCCACACACAAGTCAGAATGGTAACCGTGCACTGGTGTCACGATGTCACAGGGTGCAGAGCTACAGAGAACCAGGCCCTGGGTATTTGGGGGAGAAGCAGCTACCCCTGTATGGCTCATTCATCTAGCAGATGGAAGCATTTCATCGTTTAAAAGTAACAGCTGTGAATTGGGGGGAGGAGGGGAAAATACATTTGTTTGACTTAAGATTGAATTTTTCAGAGGAAGGCAGTTCTCCAGGCACAGAACCTGCCAGCACTTTGCACTGTGAATCCGCAGCTCAATGACACCGTATTCTCTGGGACAGGGAGCTCCAGGCAGCTGGGACCAGAGGGACCCAAGGAAGCAGAATTCTAGCATCTACTGGGCCCACCCTGCAAGCCCTGTATGTACACAGCTCCCAGCGAATGCAATGCGGGTCCCATGTGGAGAGGGTTAGCAGAATTAGGCCCATTGTTTTTCCAGGTACCAGAGACAACCCCAGGACTCTAACTGTATTAACCCCCCCTATACTCGTGCTGAGTATCTGCCTGGACAGGACTTGCCTCGAGTTCAGTTTCTGGAGGCTCTCGTCCAGATCTTTCAATGACTCAACCAGAAACCTCCAGCGGTTGACGCTGACCCGCATGTTCTTTGGGAACCAGGGGTCGAGGATGAAGATGGGATAGAGCTTGCGGCAGTCTGTCATCGCTGCCAGCAGGGCAGGGTTATCGTGAAGGCGAAGACCCTTACGGAACCAGTGGATTGATATATGCTTCATCCTGAGGGTTCGGCTCCCTGGTCTGTGCCTTCCTTCTCCTTTGTCTCAGTGTCGGGTCTCCTGGGGGCAAAGGAAAACAAAGGAAAGCACCTTGAGAACAGGCATGTGACTCCTCTCCCCCCCCTCCCCAAGCCAAACAGCACTGAAAGCAATGAGAGTTGGGTGCCTAAATACCTTGGGATCTGGGAAATCAGTGGGAATTAGGCACCTGAAACCTTGGAGGATCCGGGCTCTCACACTCAGGGCTCAGTCCGGCCACACAGATTGCATATATGCTAAGGCCAGAAGGGACTCTGCCATCACCTAGTCTGATCTGCATAGCAAAGGCCATAGGACTTTCCCTGACTCAATTCCTGTTTGAGCTACAGCAGATCTTTTAGGGAAACCACACAGTCTCGAATGAAAAACTGCCAGTGAGGGAGAATCCACCCCAGCCCTGGGTACATTGTTCCAATGGTTAATTACCCTCACTATTAAAAATGCACACTTTATTTCCAGGTATTGCCCTGACAGCTTTGCAGAGGTGGACACTGCAGCAGGCCTATATGCCCATCTCCACTTCCTTCTCACCTGAGTGCTCCTCCTTGGGGCCCCAGCTCTGTTCCCCGCTCAGCAGGGACCCCTCCAGCTACCCAATAGGTACACCAGGCGGCTCCGTTCCCTGCAGAGCCCGCCAGGAGCCGGCTACAGCGCGTTCTAGCCTGGGAACCCCCAGCCTGGTTGGGTAACACGTGGGCTTCCAAGGCTGGAAGTGAGGTTACAAAACAAGCCGCTGTCAGTCAAGGGGCGTGGGCCTCGCAGGCAGCCAACCAGGGGACTTCGAAACACCCAGCCCGCCCAGGGAGGAGCAGAGACAGGTGGGGCTCTTTGAGCGGAGCTGGGTGGGTCCGTAGCTCTGATCTGCTCGCAAGGGACGGGACGGGAGCGAGCCAACGTCGCTGCTGTGCGGCCCCAGGCGGGGTCTAGCTGACAGCAGCGATCTCCTCCCAGCAGTGCTAGGGGGCAGGGCAGCCCCTTGCGGAGCCCGGCTGGGGTCACGTAGAGCGGGTGCGGAGAGGCACCGGAGGGGTCCCCCGCTTGCCCGGCTCTGGGCTCGCCCTTGCTCTTGGCGAGCCGTGTTCAGGGCCTGTCAGCAGAGCCCGGCCGCCCCCCCGCCGCTTCGGCAGCCCCTGTCCCACCAACGCGCCTGGGGACCCCCGGGAAAATCGGTGCCGCCCCCCCAGCGAACCTGGGAGCGCGAACCCACGTGCGAAGCTCGGGAGCCCCGCCCTGGGGCTCCACCCAGCCCTGGCCGCCTGGCGCTGGTGCCCCGGGGGAGGAGGTGTTTCCTTGCAGGGGCGGGGAGCAGCCGCCGACTTCCCCAGCCCGTCGCTTGGCCCCGGAAAGCCCCAAGCGGACGGGTCACGGAGCGGCGCCGGGCTGCTAGTGACCCGGCGGGGAACGGACCCCCAGAGCCCGGCCCGGCCGGACGCGCAGGGCTGGGTGAGTAGCCACCTGTCGCCTCCCCGCCAGCGCTCGGCCAGGGGCCCCGGGGCAGCCGAGGCGCACAGCGCCGGCCGGCAGCTGCTCCTGCCTCCAAGTGAGCGGGCAGGGCAGGTCCGGGGGGCCGGGGCAGGAAGCTGCAGCCGGAGGGAGGCAGGGTGGAGGCCTGTGCCTGGCAGCCGGGTTTCTTCAGATCCCATTTTGAGCGCGCCCGGCTGGCAGGATGCAGCGGGCAGCTGGTGTGGGGAGCGGTGCCAACTACTGCACAAAACCCAACACCCTGGCCCCGCCCCCTCCGAGGCCCCGCCCCTCTCATTCCATCCCCCTTCCCTCAGTCTAGCTCTCCCCTACCCTCATTCATGTTCACTGCACTGGCGCAGGGGGTTGGGCTCCGGCTGGGGGGGGCGCGGGCTCTGGGCTGCAGGTGCGGTTCCGGAGTGCGGCCAGAAATGCAGGCACCACCCCTGCAGCTCCCGTTGGCCACAATTCCCGGCCAATGGGAGCTGCGGAGTCAGTGCTCGGGGCGGGGACAGCACACGGAGACCCTTTGTCCCCAACCAGGGGACGCGGGGATGTGCGGGGCCAGGCCAGGCAGGGAGCCTGCCTTAGCCCCGCTGCGCCACCAGACTTTTAGCAGCCTGAAATCTCTCGGTCTGGCTTCAGTAGCCTCTGGGAGATAGAGCTTGATTCTGGAGACTCCCAGCGAAACTGGGAGGGTTGGCAACCCTAGGGGGTGCAGACCCAGAGCTTTGCGAGGGGCTGGCTGTCAGTCCGTTTTGTGGAGAGGGAAATCCGTGGGATGTAGGAAAAAAGCCTAGGGGAGCTCTACAAAACTCCACCTAAGTTCCCTCTAAGCGGCGTGGCTGCATACTTGCCTATTAAGCCCCGTGCAGGGGCTCAGCACTGCGGCTGGGGGAGAGGCGCCCCTCCCTGCCAGCCCCAGCGCAGACCTACTGCGGCCGGGGAAGTGGCACCACGCCCCAGCGGGGAGCGGCCATGGCCAGGGGAGAGGAGCCCTCCCTCGGCCCGGCCCAGGCCCGCCGGAGCTGCCGCGGCTGGGGAGAGATGCCTTCCCAGGTCCCAAGCTGCTGCAGCAAGAGAGGGCTGTGGGGAGTCATCTCTCCCCACTGCAGCCCCGAGGCAGCCTGCACCCCAAACCCCACCCCACTGCACCCCAACCCTCTGCCCCAGCCCTGAGCCCCCTCCTACACCCCAACCCCCTCATCCCTGGCCCAACCCCACAGCCTGCAGCCCCCCAAACCCCAACCCTCTGCCTCACCCTGGAGCCTGCACCCCCAGCCAGAGCCCTCATGCCCTCCAACCCTCTGCCCCAGCCCTGAGCCCCTTCCCACACTCCGAACCCCTCGGCTCCAGGGGTTGGGGGTAATAGGTGCCTATATAAGAAAAAGCCCCAAATATCAGGACGGTCCCTATAAAATCGGGACATCTGGTCACCGGATGCTCAGCCTTTCCTGAGACAAACGTAAAGAGCCCCTGCCCGAAGTAGCCCCCACTCTAAGGGACAGATGCAGAGAAGATGGGATGCGCTGGTGCTAATTTAAGTCTATAACTCCCTTCCCAGAGCACAGAGGTCCTTTGCTGCTGTGCATAGCAGATTATCATTTGTGAGCCCTAAGGCTGCACATGCTGGTTCATTTTTGTAAGGTCACTCGTGCATTTAGTTATTACTAAGCATTGGCTCGTTAGAGTAACATGAGGGCTCAGACAGTGCTCGCTCATCTGCTATTGGAGGGTCACTCATGAGCACTAAGACGGCAGATGTCGGCTTGTTGGTGTAGAGTTGTGGGCTCTCGAGCTACACACTGGCTCATTATTGCTCAGACTGCATCTATTAGTTTGTCATTGTAGGGTCCTGGGCGTGTTGGTTGGGGGAGGGAAAAGGTGAGCAAGGGGGAATTTTTACCATAGTTGAAGCATTTATTTTAGGGGGGGGGGACACAAATTACAGTTCGGCAAAGATATATAATCCGATTTTTGGCCCCAACCTCAGCGGTGTCATTATTTTCAGACAAGATTCTGAAGCAACCAACCCCAGAAGGATGCCAATCGTGTGCGAGGATACCACTCCCGGTATATAGTCTCACTGCCCCTTTGCATTCTCCATCTGTTCGTTGCATCCATCATCTCTTGTCATACTTAGACTGTAAGGTCTTCCGGGCAGGGACATCTTTTTCTTACACATTTGCATGGTGCTGAACATAGTGTGGTGGTGCTTTTGGGACTACCCCCACATGAATAAATAATCACACACAGCTGGTTTATTTTTAACCTAGGAAATCACGCACACAGCCAAATTAAAATATTAAAAGAGCAGGTGCTCCCCCATTCTCTACCCCTCCCATCTTGGGTTTAAGATCTTCTTTGCTAGAGAGAGCAGGAGAGGAATTGCTGAATCTATTAATTTGTGTTCTTAGTTAAATTTTGTTGTAACCAAGGAGGGAGACCCTGAGATCAGCTTTCCAGAAATAATTGTACTGTGTTCCTGGAAATATAGTGTGTGTATTTAAGAACATAAGAATGGCCATACTGGATCTAGCCCAGTATCCAGTCTTCTGACAGTGGCCAGTGCCAGATGCTTCAGAGGGAATGAACAGAACAGGGCAATTATCCAGTGATCCATCCCCTGTTGTCCAGTCCCAGCTTCTGACAGTCAGATGTTTAGGCACACCCAAAGCGTGGGGCCGCGGCCCTGACCATCCTGGCTAATAGCCATTGATGGACCTATCCTCCAGGAACTAGCTAATTCTCTTTTGAACCCAGTTATACTTTTGTCCTTTGCAACATCCCCAGGCAACGAGTTCCCCAGGTTGACTGTGCATTGGATGAAAAAGTACTTCTTTTTGTTTGTTTTAAACCTGCCCGCCTATTAATTTCATTCTGTGACCCCTAGTTATTTATATGAAGGGGTAAATAACTTTTCCCTATTCACTTTCTCCACACCAGTCATGATTTTGTAGGCACCTATTATATCCCCCTCAGTCGTCTCTTTTCTAAGCCGAACAATCACAGTCTTTTTAATCTTTCCTCAGATGCAAACTGTTCCATACCTCTAATCATTTGTGTTGCCCTTCTCTGCCCATCCATGCCAGGTGCACCAGTTGTGGGCAGGCAGGCTCAGCAAGGCAGGATCCAAGTGTGAAGGGGCTTAATGTGCGGGGATCCAGGTGTGGGTTGAGAGGATTCTGTATGGGGCAATCTGGGTGCGGGCAGCTCAGTGGGGGATCTGGGGGGGGGGGATCTGGATGCACAGGGGCTTATTGAGGGGTTCTGGGTGCAATGGTAATGGGACTTTGCAGGGGGGTCCAGGTGAAGGTGGTTGGGTCTCAGCAGGGGGGTTGGTGTGGAGGCTCAGTGGGGGGTCGAGATGCTGTGGGAGTGGGGCAGGGATCCAGGTGCAGCTGGTTGGAGCTCAGTGGGGTGGGGATCCAGGTGTGGGTGGCTTGTTGGGGTGGTCCAGGTGCAGGGGGAGTGGGGCTCAGCGGGGGAGGGTCTGAGTGTGTGGGGGGCTGGATGCACAGGGGTTGGGGGGATGAGGGAGCAACTCCCTGTACAGGGATCCCTCTCCCTGCAGCTGAGGAGGGATGGGTGCAGGAAGCGGGGGAAGGAGAGGAGAACTTTGCAGAGATTCCTGTAGCTGAGGAAGAAATCTGGGGGTGGGTCTGACCCAGCCCTGGATGCTGTGCAGGGGAAGAGGAAGTCCCGTCCTCCCCAGCCCAGCCGGGACTAGCAGCTGAGCTCGGCACAGAGTAGGAGTCACCATCCAGGTCTTCCCCAGTCCTGCCTCCTGCCCCACAGTGATTTACCTCTCTGCCAGCTGCCCTGGGCACCTGAAACATACTGCTTGGGAGGGTTGCATGACCGCTCTTGTGGCTTCCCTTTGCTTCCCTGTCAGAAAGTCATTTTTCTGTGGGGAAGCAATGAAATCTGCAGGGGACATAAATTCTGCACATGCGCAGTGGTGCAGAATTCCCCCAGGAGTACTCTTGGCAGTTCAGGGACTTGGGCAATGCAGATGCCACAGAGAGCACCACAAAGACTGGAGCTGAAACAGAGCCTGCCTGCCTCCCCTGTGCCTGAGGGACACCCGGAGCCAGGGGGAGGCTGAGCCATGAGCCCAATAGACAAACCAGGCTGCAGAAGCCTGCACATAGGTGGGACCACCCCAGGGGTGAAAGTAACTTAAAGGACTTACCAGTATGCCGGAGTCCTGAGCGGGGGCGGGGACTCGGCCGGAAGAGGCGGGGCCTTTCAAGATTTAAAGGCCCTGGGGCTCCGGCTGTGAGCCCCAGGGCCTTTAAATCACCCCAGAACTACCAGCTGCAGAGGTGGCTGGGAGCCCCAGGGCTCAGGGGTGAATTAAAGGACCCGAGGCTCTGGCCGCCGCAGCGCTCTGGGCCCTTTAAATCACCGCAGGAGCCTTGCCGCCGCTACCCCGGGGTGGCAGGGCTCGGGGGGGATTTAAAGGACCCGGTGCTCCTGCCACTGCGGGGAGCCCCGGGCCCTTTAAATTACTGCTGGAGCCCTGCCGCTGCTACTCCGGGGCAGCGGCGGCAGGGCTCCGGCGGTGATTTAAAGGGCCCGGGGCTCCCTGCAGTTGCAGGAGCACCGGGCCCTTTAAATCCCCGCCCGAGCCCAGCTGCAGGAGCCCGAGGGCTCCGGCAGCGATTTAAAGGGCCAGAGGCTCCGGCCCCTGCGGGGAGCCCCAGGCCCTTTAAATCCCTGCCCGAGCCCTGCTGCCAGAGCTCCGGCGGTGATTTAAAGGGCCCGGGGCTCTCCGCAGCGGCTGGAGCCCTGGGCCCTTTAAATCACCGCCAGAGAAGCTGGTCCAGTCCGGCACGGCGTACCGGCTCTTGCCAGTACGCCATACCGGCTTATTTTCACCTCTGGACCACCCCACTGTTTGAGTTGTGCTCCTGGGCGGGACGGAACAGTTGTTATGAGGCCAGAGCCTGCCTGTTTGCATCCCAGGAGGGTGGACTTAAGCCCAGGGGACCAAGTGTCCACTCTGCAAAGAGGGTGCTCTGCTCATGCTCCCAAGGATTCCTATTTGGGTGGAAGGGTGTGTTTCCAGACGCTGAGGTCATCCAAACATTGTGCTTGTCTAAGCAAAGCTTGAGCGTCAGCAATAAACGGCCTTTGTCTCATTTCCTTATTTTAAAGAAACTGTGTATTCGACAATAAGGATCCAAACACACTCCGGCTCCTGCTGTTGCAACACAAGAGAACCCGAAGTATCCAGTCTGGTGCTGGCTCTTATGGAGCAGCTGTCCCCCTGCCATGCTACAGCCAATATCCTTAGCAACACCCTTGGTGATTCGTGATGGAAGGGTGTGATATCTGTTGGTGGGCAGGATAGCTTTTAAGTAAGTAGATTTAATGCAGGCTAGATGGCCTGGGAGACTGACGTGCCCTGTCTACCCCAGACCAGACACTCGTGGCAATGACTGATCTCTTACGCAGCGCTCGCTAATGGAGTCTGCACGTGGAATACGCTGATTGTTCTTCCCCCAGGAGTTGGGGGCACGGGGTGCAATGGTAAAGAAGCAAGCACGATCTTTTTATTCTGGAATTGTACAGCACCTAGCACAATGGGTCCTGGTCTTTGACTGGGACTCCTAAGAGCTATGGGCCTACAAATACATAATATGCTGAATTTAATACCAGCATGAAAGGAAGCAGAACAGCTGCTGACCGGTTGTCCTTCCCCTGCCTCTTCTGTTACAGGTCAAGATTCATGTGGGCACTTCTCATCTGACTGTTGCCCCGATATGGCTGGTGAGTAAACAAGCAGCATGATCTGATTGAGCGAGGGGCTGGGAACAGGAGGTAGAGCGTCTATCCCTGACTTGCTATGAGCCTGGGAGAGTCAGTTTTACTTTGGTGTAGTTTCCCCATTCTGTGGACTAGGGATAACCTACCCAGCTCTATAAAGTGCTTTGCTCTCATAGCTGAAAAGGGACATAAGAGAACCACTAACCACCCCTCGTCCATTTCAACTCCCACACCCTTGTAAGATTCTAAATGAACCGTATTGGCTCAGGGCAGGGACTTGGCCACTGCTGCGGACAACCTCAGTGGAGATCTCAGCTCAATGTGCAGCTGCAGTCCAACACACCCCCCCCACCCACCCACCTAGCAAGTAAGATGGTGGGCTGCACAAGGAATGGGACGGAGAATACAGAAACCTATCAATAGTCACAGATGTAAATCAACTGCGTGGTCCTCTCTGGAATACTGTGTGCAGTATGGCCATCCTGTCTCTAGGAGGATGATGGGAGTTAGTGAGGTTTCCAAGAAGGGCAGCAAGAATGATCAAGGCCATGAGAATTTTCCCTAGGAGAAAAGATGGGGTTGTTTACCTTAGAAAGGAGACCAGTAAGAAGGGAAGTGTAGCAGAGGCTCTGGGGCCAACCATTGCCTCAGTTTCCCCCCTCAGATGGGGATCCACAGTGCATTTAGATCACCCAGGTGACCTAACCCTCCAGCTGAGTCAGGAGAGTCCCACCTCCTGGAGTTAAGGTCAGAACAAAACCCCAAATCTTCCACCCCATCCACAGCCCTTCCTCTCAGCACCTGTCCTGTTCCAAAACAATAACCTTTCTCCTAGCTCCAGTCAGGCACTGTCAAAGGATCCTGAGTTACCACAATTCATGACAACAAATTCTGGCCGGGATATTGTGAGGCGATGAGTCATCCCTGAACTAGAGCCTGGCTAAACCACACGTGTGAATGAGTCACTCCTGTGCGAGGCTCCAGCCAATCCAGGAGCCAGGAGCTGGTCTGGTGACCCTCAGGGCAGGTATATAAACCGCTTGGGGAGACACAGCAGCTCTGTCTGCCCAGCTCACTTCATGGCTTGGAACTCTCCCCTGCCCGACAGTGGGGACAGACTCCACAGGCCTCAGCCTGCTCCAGCCCTGCTCTGGCTCCAGCCTGGTTCCCAGCCCTACTCCTGCCTTGATCCGATCCTGCTCTTGACTCCTGATTCTGGCTCTGACCCCTGGCTCCAGTTCCTGGCATGACTGCCACCACACTGCCCATTAGGCGTGACCATCAATGTCTCAGTTTCTGACATATTAAACTTCCTGCTTCAGGGCTCGAGCTGATCTCTAACTATAACAGTGGGGGGCACTGCAGGATTCTTACATCTTCCCCTAAAGCATCTGGTGTTGGCCACTGCTGGAGACAGAGACGTCAGGTCTAATCCAGTTTGGCAGTTCCCATGTAAACCTGACCTAATTCCTAATTTAGAGCATCTGGGGATTTGGGCTGATGAGAGCTGAAGTAAGCAGTAAGGAGGCAGATTTTGCACTTCATTCCCCGGTACTTTACTAACTCTCATAGCCTTGGAAAGGCTGCCTCATCTGGGGCGGGGTGGAGCAGCTGCCATCCCACAGAGCAGTGAGTGGAAGGGGAAGCTTTGTCCAAGGGCACCTGGGCAAACGTTAGTCTGTCAGCCAACCTCAAGAGTCTGTGCTGTGCAGAGAACCTCAGTACTTACAGCTCACCGGAGTCCCATATGCAGTAAACTATCTAGAGCTTGGCTCTCCCTCTGCAGGAAGAAGGGCAGAGTGATCCAAGCTAGGACCCTATCCTGAGGCTCCAGAGAGTCTAGGTATTTTAGACCTGATGCCCAGTGGCTCCAGTTAAAACCTCCTTGAAAGCCAGGATTTTTTTTTTAATTGGCTTTTGATTACAGTCCAGCCACTCAAATCTCCCTGTGCCCTTCCATACCTGGAGCTGTACGGAAAGGCCTCTCTCTCGAGACAGTGTTGGACTAGACCTGTCTGCTCCACCTTAGCACCAGACCTGTCTGCCCAGGCCCTGGGGCAGGGCTGACACTTGGTCTCTGCGACTCAGCTCCCAGATGGCCCCATGATAAGAAAGCAGGAG
The DNA here is from genome assembly GCA_003942145.1 of Platysternon megacephalum. NCBI lineage: Eukaryota > Metazoa > Chordata > Testudines > Platysternidae > Platysternon > Platysternon megacephalum. The sequence continues at coordinate 1,781,038 of QXTE01000097.1, forward strand.
GTTCATTGTCCGGAGATGCTCCTTGTGGTGCATGGGGAGGGGCTGTGAATATGCCCAGGAGGTATTTCAGCCTTCAGTGAATCTGACTCTGATCTCTTAAACTCCACAGGCTGGGTCAGGCGGCTCCTACAGAAACCCAAGCAAAGCTCCAGCTCCGCAGGAAGCAGCTTGAACACCAAACAGTCACCCTCCTCCTCTTCCTCCTCCTCGGTGACAACCACCAGCTCTTCCACCAGCAGTTCAGTGGCCAGCCTAGGACAACTGTCTCCTGCCTCCCAGGTGAGCATCAGCAGCTCAGGGAGTGCCCGCTGGGCCAAGAGCTATGACGTGTGCATCTGCCACAGCAACGGGGACTTGGAGTTTGTCGAGGAGATGGTCTCCTATCTGGAGAGCCAGACTGAGGGCATCCGCTGCTTCCTGCAGCTGCGGGATGCCATGCCGGGGAGTGCTATCACCACAGAGCTCTGCGACGCCGTCCAGAACAGCCACTGCTGGGTCCTGCTAATAACCCCTAGCTTCCTCGAGGATCCCTGGTGCAGGTACCAGATGCATCAGGCGTTGGCAGAGGCGCCGATGGCCAATGGGCGCGCCATCCCCGTGTTGAAGGGCATTGACCGGAGAGACTACCCCCGGGAGCTGAGGTGCCTCTATTACATCGATGTGACGCGCAAGGAGAATGGCTTCAGGCAGATTAAGGACACGATCCTGCGCTGTAAGTTAACTGTAGGGGGCAGTCGGCTTTATAATGGGCCCGTATAGGGTGTTTGCTCTTCACTCGGCACAGGCTAAGCTAAACAACCTGGAGTGTCCCTTCCATCACACCCTGCATTTCTATTGCACCTTCTGGGCTTCAGGAGTGACTCTCACCAGCCACGGGGTGGAACACAGCAGCTGTCTGACGGCCCACAGACACTGTACAACCTTCTGGGATGGGAAGCAGAGAATCCTGTGTCCCTCTGAAACTGCAAGGGAAGATCTAAAGAGAAGGGGTTGGGGCCTCTGTATCCCATTGGAGTGGGGTACAGTGTAGGATCTCTCTCTGGGAGGAGAGGTACAAATACATTACAGTGTGACAGCGCTGGAACATCAGTCCAGCTGATATCCCTTATAGTGACCCTGGTTTCTGTCCTGTGTCCCTCAGACCTGCAGGAGCTCTGTCGAAGCACCGTGAGCAGAATAGAGTGATTGGAGTCCTGCAGGGGAAAGAAGCACCTCGAGAAAGCAGATCCCGGCCGAAGGGAAATGGAACGAGAATCCACACTGCTGTTTCCAAAGTCTCTGGAGCTGCCTCATTTGATCTCAGTGGAGAGCAGATTCCAGGTGGTCTACGGCCAAGTTCCCCGCTGCACAAAGCACCTGTAGAATTACAAATGGGAACCGACCCTCACGAGGGCTTCTGAACGGAAGCATTTCTCTCGCGTCAGGCTGCTCCACACCATGAACACTAATACCAGGCACTGCTGAGAGGACAAGCAAAATGTCTAACCACCAATGGAGAGTGAGGCTTACGCGTGGCTTCTGGTGCTAAAGACTTGGAAGAAGCATGAGGCTTGTTCCACGTTGTACTGTACAGTGCAGAGGACTTGGCTGGAACCTGGAGCTTGAGCGTTGGTAACTCCAAGTAATCGAGGGTAAACACAGCTAAATGGAGTTTACCCACTTCTCATTTGGGGAGTTAGGGAGTCTAGTTTAGGTTTCTTCCTTTCAGGAAGCCGATAGGCAGCTAAATCTCTAATGACCTTCCAAAAGCCAGTTTGGAGCTGTTACAATACACACTCTTGCCTACGTTAAATTCCTTCAAGCCCCAAGGAGCAGAGGCACCGACTCCATTATATATACTCCACAGCTGTTTGGGTGGCAGCCACCAATCAGTTGGGGGAGGCGCTTGGGGGAGGGTGGAGAGCAGCAGGTGGGTGGGGCCTCAGGGAGGGGCGGAGCAGGGCAGGAAGAGGCGGAGCGAGGGCAGGGCCTTGGGGAGGGGCAGGGCCTTGGGGTGGGACAGTGGAGCACCCCCAGGGGGGAAAAAGAAAACTCAGCGCCTATGTCAAAGAGTATAAACTGACATGAAGTTTCCCCTTTTGGAGCTGTGACTCTCGTATGAAGAGGAGCTACACACTCGTCTTTGGTATTTTGAGTGTAACGTCAGTTTTAGTTTTGATTTTTACAATTGTAATTTAAACGTGTGTACAAATGAATGCAGAAAAGTGTTATTTTTATCAAATCTCCTCTCACGCTTCTTTTTTCTTTTTCTTTTTAATGGATGGATCTAATGCTGGTGAAAGGGCCTAAACTGACAGCTCACTGAACTGGTTAGCCACTGCCCAGGTTGTAAGCTGTTTTTCTTGTTCTTCCTCTCTGCTTTCCACCTGTCCCTCCTCCACACACACCCCGAGCTCAGACGAGGAAGGACTCCGCCTTGGGAGAGGAGTTGGGGATTGTTTAGGCTTTGTCTTGTATAGGAAAAGTGGTTGAGTTTTTAGTTTAGTCTTAGCTAATACACCTCGTAGCATGTTCCTGGTTTTTTGCTGGCTGAGTTGTAGCCTAGGAAAGTCTGAAGAGTCCATGTTACTCTGTTACTCTGTTAAGATCCAGAGAACAAAAGACTCTGGCACTGGGTGCTTGCTTGCTTACTTTTTTTTTTTTTTTTTTTACAAAACCCATTTTTTAAAAACCTGACTCCTAAAATAATTAACAGATTTTCTTGAAAATTCATTCTGAACTCCTAAAGTGCCGTAATTTTGAGGCGACACAGTATTTTTTTTCACACATCTCGAAGACGTTAAACCTCTGTTTCAAGTGCACAGCTCAACCTTAACTATAGACATGTGACTGGCACCTCCATAGTCACTGGAAGTGGAAGGTGTTCAGCAATACTTGGAAAGTCCAAGTATAGGGTTGTCAACTGTCTAACTGCTCAAACCCAAATACCCTTGCCCTGCCCTTTCCCAAGGCCACGCCCCTGCCCTGCCCCTTCTCCGAGGCCCCCCTCCCCCGCTCACTCCAGCCCCCCTCCCTCTGTCACTCGCTCTCTCCCACCCTCACTCACTTTCACTGGGCTGGGGTACGGGAGGGGGTGCAGGCTCTGGGCTGGGGGGGTGGGACCGAGGGGTTCGGAGTGCAGGAGGGGGCTCCTGGCTGAGCCTTGGGCAGGGGGTTGGGGTGTAGGAGGGGGCTCAGGGCAGGGGGTTGGGGTACAGGAGGTGGGTTGGGGTGCAGGCTCTGGGAGGGACTTTGGGGGGCGGGGGGGCTCAGGGATGGGGCAGGGGGTTGGGGTGTGGGAGGGGGTTTTGGGTGCAGGAGGGGGCTCAGGGCAGGGGATTGGGGTACAGGAGGTGGGTTGGGGTGCAGGCTCTGGGAGGGACTTTGGGTGTTGGGGGGGGCTCAGGGATGGGGCAGGGGGTTGGGGTGTGGGAGGGGGTTCGGGGTCCAGGCTCTGGCCGGGCGGCGCTTACTTCGGGTGGCTCCCGGAAGCGGCCGGCATGTCCGGCAGCAGCTCCTAGGCTCAGGGGCGTCCAGGCGGCTGTGCACACTGCACCTGCCTGCAGGCATTGCCCCTGCAGCTCCCATTGGCTGCAGTTCCCCATTCCCGGCCAATGGGAGCTGCAGAACCGGCCCTCAGGGTGTGGGCAGCGTGCAGAGACCCACTGGCCATGCCTCCCCTCCCAGGCCTGCCTTAGCCCCGCTGCGCCGCTGGATTGGCTTCAGTAGCCTCTGGGAGATCGAGCCTGATTCCGGAAGACTCCCGGCCAAACCGGGAGAGTTGGTAACCCTATGCAAGTAGCCTTCTCCATCCCAGGCCGTGGTGTCCGTGTGTGCGAAGTGCTTGGGTAGAAGGACAAATCGGGTGTGAACCTAAGTAAAGCGTAACCAAAGTGAGTGGGTTAGCTTGCGAAGTGATACGGGAGGTAAGAGAAATACAGCATAACCAAACGGTGTTCAAAAATCATGAGTCAGGCCCCCAAAGGTCATGAGACTGTCTCAAAAATCATAAGATTTAAAAAACAACAACAAATGCTTAGCCTCCTGGTGCTGGCGCAATTTTTCAAGCTTTTCTCTGCAATCACGAGAGCTAGAAACTTACCTTTTTTTTCAAGATGGAAGCGGAGATTCTCAAGTAATAACCCGACTCCACCAGGTGGGACTTAACACTGAATCCTGAGAGACTTGTGCTACAACAAAAAGAGTTGGCCGCACTGGAAATAGGACAGATAAAAGATCTCGATAAATTCATGGAGGATAGGTCCATCAATGGCTATTAGCCAAGATGGGCAGGGATGGTGTCCCTAGCCTCTGTTTGCCAGAAGCTGGGAATGAGTGACAGGGGATGGATCACTTGATGATTACCTGTTCTGTTCATTCCCTCTGGGGCACCTGGCATTGACCACTGTTGGAAGAGAGGATACTGGGCTAGATGGATCTTTGGTTTGACCCAGTCTGGCTGTTCTTATGTTCAGATGGAGGAGACTGGGCCAGGGGCGGTGAGTTGTATGGGTCTGTGGTGCCCGTGCTTCAGCAAATTCAGGGCTGGGGAGGCCCGGCTCCACCAATGTTCGGGGCCGGGTCTCTTCCCCCATCCCTGCACACCTCACCCGGAGCGTCCCCCAGCCCCGTCTGCTGCCCCCGCATGTCCCTGCCTGCCCTGGGCAGTGGGCGTTTGTCCCCTGCAGCTCTGTGCTGCGCTCCCTCGCAGGCCGCTGCCGGCTACAAGGGAGTGGTGCCGGAGGCAGGATGAAGCGGCTGCTGTGCCTGAGGAGGGGAGGAAGCACATGGCAGCCCCCTCTCCTCCTGGCAGGTGATTCTGAGTTGATTCCAGGGGGGCTTATCCTGGCTGGACTTCCTCAACAGCAGCCTGGGGGGGATTGGGTGAGTGTCAAGCCAGGGGGCCAGGAAGGGGTCCCCCTCCCCCAGCTTGCTGCTGCCAGCAAGGAGAGGGTTGGGGGGAGTCGTCCTCTCTGGCCCCCCGCTCCAGCCCCAGGGCAGCCTGCCTGCTGCACCCTAAACTCCTCATGCCCAGCCCCACGCCCTGCACCCCAACCCTCTGTCCCAGCCCAGAGCCTGCACCCAGCACCCAAACCCCCTCCCAGAGCCCGCACCCTGCACCCTCCCTCCTGCACCCTTGCCCTAGCCCAGAGCCTGCACCCAAACTCCATCCAAGAGCCCGCACCCCACCCATACCCAAACTGCCTCCCAGAGCCTTAGGCAGGTGTGTGGGCGGGTGGGACTTGAACCCATGCTGGGCACCACCAAAAATTATACAAACCTGCCACCCCTGGACCGGGCACATTAATTGCCACCTTACTTGGGCTGCCCTTATCTTCTGTTACCAAAGATGCCCAGAGATTCCAAGGGTGGGCTGTCCGTAAGAGTGAGATTCGAGGCCAAAGAGTGAGACTTTCCAGGGGATGTTGCTTAAGACAGGGACTCTCATCTTTGGGCCTTGGTGACATCCAACAGCCCACGTTTTTAATCCGACCAGCACTGAATAGTTTGCTTTACAATGTGCACTGCTTCGCCGTGCATTTGAAACACTGAAATGTCCCAATTCGTACTGAAGTCCAGGGCACGTGTGCATGTGCCATGCAAACCAGTAGATTTGAACGAAAACACTTATTTGCTGGTTGGAGCAAACCCCTGGCTGGATGGAGATATGGGCGGAACAAGAGAGATGGGCAGAAGTGCTGCTTGGCTTTTGGGCGAACTTGTATTTTTGGGAAATGTTCCCCAGGCAAAACCCGGGCGGGGCAGTGGCTTCCTGCACCCGAGGGTGGGGCTCGGCTAGGGTGACCAAAGGTCCTGATTTTATAGGGACAGTCCCGATATTTGGGGCCTTGTCTTACATGTGCACCTATTACCCCCCCACCCCCCTGTCGCAGTGGTTCCCTCCACTAGCAGCCCCAGCCCAGCAGGGGGGGCCCTCTGCGGGGGGGGGGGGGGGCTAGAGGACTGAGCCCTCTCGCCTCTACCCACTCTGGTCGCGGCGCATGCGCACTCCCCCAGCAGTCACAGTGATGGCGGAGGCCACCGGCGCGAAGAGGAAGCGTGAGGGATCGGAGGAGTCGGCCGAGCCCCCGGGAGGCGATGGCGGCTCATTCCCCTTGGCCGAGCTCTGCGTACGCAGGGTGCTCAGGGAGTCTGCGCGGGACAAGGCCATTTTCCTGCACGGGCAGGTAAGGGGGGAATGGGCTGTACCACTCTGGTCTCGGGGAGAGAAGGAATGGGGGCGGTACCAGGGAGGGGGTTGGTGACGGAGGGGGCGGTACTACTCTGATCGGGGGCGGTACCACTGTCATCTGGGGGTACTGGTGAAGGGGGGGCGGGCGCCATCGCTCTGACCGGGGGCGATTGGTGAAGGGGGGCGGGTGCCATTGCTCTGACCCGGGGGGGGGGGGGGGGGGGGGGGGGGGGGGGGGGGGGGGGGTGCGGGGGGGGGGGGGGGGGGGGGGGGGGGGGCCGGGGGGTGGGGGGGGGGGGGGGCGGGTGCCATCGCTCTGACCCGGGGGGGCGGGTGCCATCGCTCTGACGGGGGGGGGAGATTGGTGAAGGGGGGGCGGGTGCCATCACTCTGACCCGGGGGGAGATTTGTGAAGGGGGGGCGGGTGCCATCGCTCTGACCCGGGGGGGCGGGTGCCATCGCTCTGACGGGGGGGGGAGATTGGTGAAGGGGGGGCGGGTGCCATCACTCTGACCCGGGGGGAGATTTGTGAAGGGGGGGCGGGTGCCATCGCTCTGACCCGGGGGGGCGGGTGCCATCGCTCTGACGGGGGGGGGAGATTGGTGAAGGGGGGGCGGGTGCCATCACTCTGACCCGGGGGGAGATTTGTGAAGGGGGGGCGGGTGCCATCGCTCTGACCCGGGGGGGGCGGGTGCCATCGCTCTGACGGGGGGGGGAGATTGGTGAAGGGGGGGCGGGTGCCATTGCTCTGACCCGGGGGGGGGGATTGGTGAAGGGGGGGGGCATTGCTCTGACCCAAGGATGCGGGTTGGGGGGAGGGAGGGCATGTCCATGGCGTGGTTGTCCTGCCCCACAATCTTTCCTGATAAAGTCCCTGTTCCTTCTTTTTACCTTCTGTCCAGGGGAGGGACAGATGGGGCGGGGCACCTCCCATGGCAGGGCCCCCCAATGCTTGCCCTGCCATGCCCTGGGGAAAGGGCCCCAAGTCTCTGGTTCTTGTAGACTCCTTTCTCTTACCTGTTCATGGGGTCACTTGGGCTCTTCCAACCACCCTTCCCATCCCCAACCTTCTTGGAAGCCTGTTTTCCCCATGGAAGCACCAGCACCTGCTAGTTACACCCGGACAGCTGGGGGACTTGGTGGTTAAAAACTGCCCTGAGTTTCTTTAAAAAATCAATTTTCCTCCTTGTTTGGTACATGTGAAATATCAGGATCTTGCTTCCCTTTGCTTGCCGGAAGACTAAGGCCTGGTGTACATTTAAAAGATAGATCAACTTAGCTACGTCACTCAGGGCTGTGACAAATTTCATGCCCGGAGTGCCATGGTTAGGTCGACCTACCCCCAGTTTAGACACAGCTAGGTTGATCACTTTCTTCGGTGTAGGAAGCGTCTGCGCTATGGCGGCACAGCTTCAGCACTGCTGGTGTAGTCGCTGTAGTGTACACATGGCCTTAGGCGAGAGTTTTGCAGCCTCTGAACAATGACATCACAAGTGCTGTAATCTTAGTTGAGACCCCCCACAATGATGGATGGAGGGGAGAAATGTTAATTCTTAGAAGCAAGAGCATACTTTAGACTTCATAAAAGGCACAAATGACTCTTACCACTCTGCAGTTCACCTTTAAGCTGTCAGTCTCTAATCCTCTTTTGTACTGACATAGTTACTTCAGCTGAGGAAGAGAAATCATGTTCTTTTCTCCTTGCTTCATTTGTGTTGGGTGGGTTTTGATGTCTTCTGCTCCCTCTGGAGAAAGGAATCAGTGTATGGTTTGTGTGCCGTTGACATAGTAATAAACCATAAATCAGTGAATACAAAATGAATTGTAGTGTCACTTTAAAAGTATTATGGGTGTTTGTAGGGGACACAGCTTGGTTTTCTCCCACTCTGTTTCCCAAGGGATAAAATGAGCAATGCATATACATAATCGCCCAAGGGAAGTGGTAGGAGCCACATTGCCTAGGCTGGAGAAAAGACTTAAAATATTTTGCAGGGTACAATCTTGCCTTTGTCCCCAGGTCAGATGGACTGGATGAACTAATGGGTATTTTGCACTTTTATGTTGTGATGCTGTAGATTTTTCACTGGGTTACAATTTGCCATAGCTGATGCCTGCAGTGCCTGTTAATATTTTTTCCAGCCCTCTTCTCAGTTCTCTGCTTGGCAGTGACGTGCTGGAATTGCATTCCTTCTGTGCTCTGGGTGAGGGTGTCTCCTTTTTTTGTTTTGTTTTTTTGTTGAGATCTAAATCCAATTTCCATTATTAAAATTATCCAAGTAAATCAAATCCGTCTGTCATGCCCAGTAAATCCCGGGAATGTAAAAAGCACGGAGCAAATAACTTTTTAAAAAACCAAGAACAGTGGCGTGGGCTTCAAACCATATGAGGAAAGCACCTCTGGTTCTGTGTTTTAATGAGCAAGATAGTCAGCATGGGCGCTGATTCGCCTCCAAAGCCTGAGGAAAGCCAAAGAGGGCAGGACTGCATCATCTCATGATTTCAGCAGCTCCTTGCTTGAAACACACATGAGCAGAAGCAAGATCCACCAACCTGGTTCTCTCATGAAGATTTATGACTGCTGTGTGTGCCTGGTTTGAGCTTGGAAAAGAATTTGGACTGACTTGGGAAGAAAGAGGAAATGGCAATCATTCTGGTTGTAACATTCTCACTAGCTGTGTGAGTGGGTTAGTTGGACTGGGGACTCCTTGCCTCAGCAGTAATAATTATAAATGGCCATTTCGCCCAAGAATCACAAAGTGTTTTGCAAGCTTTAAGGAAGCTTTATAACACCTCGGGGAAGCAGGTATGCTCATTTTCCAGATGATCAGACTGCAGTGCAGGAGGGGTGTTAAGTGATGTGGCCATGGTCACATAGCAAGTCTGCAGAAGATCTGGGGATGCAGCCCAGGAGTTTTGAGTCCCAATCCTGTGATCTAACCACTAGATCATCCACCTTTCCTCAGATCACATGGTACTGAGAGAGTCATCATTATAGGAGGAAGCACATTGTTTGTCCAGTCAAATTGGGGGGGGGGGGGGGGGGGGGGGGTGGGGGGGGGGGGGGGGGGGGGGGGGGGGGGGGGAAGGAATGAATTGGGCTTTAGACTGACCTTTTTTTAAGCATGGTCACTACAGAATCTGAATATCTTTGTGACCCCATTGTCCGCAGTGGAGTTACTCCTGCCTGGCCCTGGTATGAGAGGTCAGATTTGGGATCTAGGTGTGGAAATCCATTGTACTTGTACTGATTCAAATTCAGCCCTGCCATGAGCAGGTGCAGTTCTCATTGAAGTCACATGGAGTTATGCATCTGCTTACCGCCAGGAATGAAACTAGCCCCAGGAGTGCTGGGGACAGTTAGTGGGTAAGAGAGGGGCTGCTTTTTCTTATTCCATCCTAGTGTTGTTTCTGCTTTTCATCCCTTCAGTATGTATGCGACCCGTGTTTTCTATACCTACTGAATGTCAAGTTGGTGCTAGATATGCTGTTTCTTCCATTTATACCACCCTTCACATCACTGCTGATTTGACCTAGAGCTGTCCCTGGGAGTTGTCTTTGGTCTGGAGTTTAAGTATTTTATAAAATGGCTGTGTGTACACACACACACACTGTTCTCTGCATATAGTAAATGTTTCTGTGTGAAGTCTGTCTGAAACCTAGGCTCTGCTGAGATGATGCTTATGATTTTCAGCATGAGCAGACTCCAACGTAACTAATTCCAATACTGAACAATACAAAAGAGCGGAATACAGATACCCTACCACAGTCCCTTGGCTGCCTCTTTTGTAATTTCTTTACAGAGTAACTGAACCCTGAAGAAAAACAAGTTTTCAAAAGTGCCAGCCAAAAAGCAATCTCCCATTTGTGAGTCCTCTGAGGCTATCCTTCCTGCCGCTGCATTGTGCTAGATTCAAAGGAGATCGTGCTAGGGCAGCAGGAAGGTCATGTCAATCCTTCTCATTGTGCTTTAATTCTCCCCCAAAGCCCTTTAAAACTCCTAGTCTTCGGCACAAGTGCAGGGTAAGGAAAACTGCCCTAAAGGGGAGTTTTATTATTATTTACAAATTGTTAATTTGGGGCAACTCTACAGTGCTCTGAATGTGAAATTAGAGACAGGCAAAGAGTCGGAATTGATCAAGAAGAAGCTGAAACAGTTTTAGCTTCTCTTATGCATGTTCAAGGCAGGAGGTGTTAAATAAATGCCCAGGATGCTATAACAGGGTGGCAGAGCTCTTCTGTTGCCCCACCCTATTAGTAGGTGTTTGAAGCCTGCAAGGAAATGCTGACTGATTCCTGCTGACTCACCTGGCCAGGTGTAGCTTGTTAATTCCATCCTGGATTTAAGGGAGGTGGAAAAGGCCCTTTGGGCAGTGGGATGTAGGGATGAGAAGTTCTAAAGGACCCTTGGGAACAGCCAAGCCTGGAAGCAAACTTGGGCTGAGGTTTTTATGTTGTTAGGTTTGTTGTTAAATCTAACCTGGTGTGTGTGTGTCTGTGTGTTGTACCTGTGCGGCATGTATGGCTTTTGTTTTGGAGCAGTGGAGGAATGCCACCTGCTGACAGATGTCTAGAATATAGAGAAAGATCCTTGAGTACAGCAGTGAGAAAAGAATGGAGAGTAATACCGGAGTCAGTGTCTACGACAATTATGTAACTCACTAGGGACACCATTCCTTACCCATCGTGGCTAATAGCCATTAATGGACTTAACCTCCATGAATTTATCCAGTTCTCTTTTAAATGCTGTTATAGTCCTAGCCTTCAACCTCCTCAGGCAAGGAGTTCCACAAGTTGACTGTGCGCTGTGTGAAGAAGAACTTCCTTTTATTTGTTTTAAACCTGCTGCCCATTAATTTCATTTGGTGACCCCTAGTTCTTGTATTATGGGAATAAGTAAATAACTTTTCCTTATCACTTTCTCCACATCACTCATAATTTTATATACCTCTATCATATCCCCCCTTAGTCTCCTCTTTTCCAAGCTGAAAAGTCCTAGCCTCTTTAATCTCTCCTCATATGGGACCCTTTCCAAACCCCTAATCATTTTAGTTGCCCTTCTCTGAACCTTTTCTAGTGCCAGTATATCTTTTTTGAGATGAGGAGACCACATCTGTACGCAGTATTCAAGATGTGGGCGTACCATCGATTTATATAAGGGCAATAATATATTCTCCGTCTTATTCTCTATCCCCTTTTTAATGATTCCTAACATCCTGTTTGCTTTTTTGACCGCCTCTGCACACTGCGTGGACATCTTCAGAGAACTATCCACGATGACTCCAAGATCTTTTTCCTGATTTGTTGTAGCTAAATTAGCCCCCATCATATTGTATGTATAGTTGGGGTTATTTTTTCCAATGTGCATTACTTTACATTTATCCACATTAAATTTCATTTGCCATTTTGTTGCCCAATCACTTAGTTTTGTGAGATCTTTTTGAAGTTCTTCACAGTCTGCTTTGGTCTTAACTATCTTGAGCAGTTTAGTATCATCTGCAAACTTTGCCACCTCACTTTTTACCCCTTTCTCCAGATCATTTATGAATAAGTTGAATAGGATTGGTCCTAGGACTGACCCTTGGGGAACACCACTAGTTACCCCTCTCCATTCTGAGAATTTACCATTAATTCCTACCCTTTGTTCCCTGTCTTTTAACCAGTTCTCAATCCATGAAAGGACCTAGAAAGGGAGACACAAATTACCCAGCCCCTCTCTGAACCACTGCGGGAAACTCTTCCTTTCCTCTGTGTCCTTCTGCTCAGGAATTCCCACCATCCTGACACTTGGAAGTCTCTGCTTGAACCTAATTGTGTCCCCCAGTCCTGAAATCTATAGCATTACTTGCCCAGTTAGGTCCGCACTCTCCCATTCACTTTTGTTAGTGGAAATTGACTGTTGCTTGGGTTGCGTTTGGTTAGTTCCTCAGGTCTCTCTTTTCCTAAGTGAATTCAGTACTAGTAAACGATGCTGGATTGATGAGTGAATTCAGTACTAGCAAACGATGCTGGATGGATGAGTGAATTCAGTACTTGCAAATGATGCTGGATGGATGAGTGAATTCAGTACTAGCAAACGATGCTGGATGGATGAGTGAATTCAGTACTAGCAAACGATGCTGGATTGACAGCTGTAAAGTCCATCCACACAATATGTTCAGTACAGGCAAGAGCAGTGTTAGCTTCCGTAGTTACTGTCCCAGCTGGCCCAGTGTGTCTCCCCCGCCCCTTACCTGAAGGGAATCTCCCATGGGATCACAAGAGGAGTTCAGTCTTCATGAGCCATTTGAACCCCAGCCTCTGAACCCCACAACCCCAGTTGAGTTGGCTTTTGTAGTGTGGAATTTGCCTATGAGATNTTCATGAGCCATTTGAACCCCAGCCTCTGAACCCCACAACCCCAGTTGAGTTGGCTTTTGTGGTGTGGAATTTGCCTATGAGATGTTGATTCCCCCCCACGCAGCTGACCCCCAGCTTTGTCACTAAACAGCCTTCCCTTCCAACCCAGGCTGGATTCACACCTGGGACTGAGAAGTGCAACGCCCCAAGCTGCTCAGATCTGTATAAGCAAGTCATGTGCTACTTGATAGTTCAGATCCACATACTCCCAGTGGTATAAAGCCAGCTAGGTACATGCCTGAGATTCCATCTGGCAAAATCCGGAAGACCTGGCCCCAAACCTTCAAACAAGCTTTAGCTTTTTAACACCCTGAATAGTCTCTGCCTTTGACTAGTGACAGACTTCAAAACTGACTGGAAGGAGGGAGGTGAATATGTTTTTAAAAAATAGCCCCATTAAACTAGCCTTATTAAAATGTCTTTCCATTGAGAGACTTCTTTTCACGATAAGTTTAAGCATGTTAGAGTGGCTCAACAATTGCTTTTAAGTCTGGTGCTGTCCAAATCCAGTTTACTGTGCTGTGAAGCAGGCAAATACTGGAGTGGGGCGATTGCAATTGGTCTCGGTAACAAAGCATCGGAAACCTATCTAAAGCCTTAGATTATTTTTCTTATTAGCATATCTATTGCTTTTGGCCTGAAGATCAGTTTTTCATGTTTAAAGTGAAATTGAATTGCAAACTAGCTGGTAACTCAAATGCTGTAAATAAGACGGATGGACTTGCCACTCAGGGGCCATAAAATGGGAAATTTGTAAGTGCTCTTTTAATTCAACTTTTACAGCCATACAGCAGCCAGAACAGGTCTGACTGTAGCTCACAGCTCAGTATATAAGCTTGGTATACTATTGGGTTAGTCCCTATTGTCTGCAGTAAATCCACCTTTGAGAGAACTGAGGCAGATGAAGTGTCAGGAAATTGCAAAGTGTCTCATAATTTCAAAGCAGCATGTTAATGTTGGATGAATAAATCCTTTAGAAGAGAGGACTAGAGTTTATTAGGTTCCGTGGGCCAAATTCAGGCAGTAGGTGTACATGGGTCAAATTAGACATTGTAAGTGGGTGTAAGGGTGTGTGAGTTAGAATAATTTACATACTGAGGGTGTGAGTTAAGGTGTCTTAAATCTGGGAAAGTGAAGGACTTTAGCTTAATGCTTCTTGCATCCTCCTATTGGTTTGCCCTTCTTATTACATCCCTCTCTTCTCGTCCCTTGGCATGTAAATTACCCCATCTTAGATTTGTTCGCTGTTCTGCAATTTACCTCACCTGACACAACACCTCTGAATAAATCTATGCCATCTCTCGTAGTGATGATACAGGAATTTGGGCCTGTACCTAATTACTGCATAACCTGGAACAAAGCAGAAGTGTGGCAAGAGCTGGGTCTAACCATCGCATCCCATCACCTGAACTATACAGCTCACACCCATCTTAAATTCTTGGATGGGTTGTGGTAAAGGCCTGAGTTTTCTGGGGATCCCATGATTGCTGAAATGGTACATAAAGCAGGTGGTGTTCCCACTCTGCTCCAGACAAAGTCTGTAAGGTCAAACTCACCGCCTTCCTGGGATGTGGCTTTATTAACAAAGTAACTGATAATGCAATACAAGTTTCACCCCAGGCCTTTCCCCCCTCTCTGGTTTGGCTGTTTCTTCAAAGGGGTCTCTGTCCCAGACCCTATATCCTTCTACCCAGCAGCCCAATTCCACCTCCTTTATATATGGAATGGAATCAACGATATCACGAGTCAGTAGAAAACAGTCAGCATCTCTCTGTGGGGTTCCAACGGGGTCTAACAGGCTGAGACAGCCGTACCACCCACCACCCGTGACAGAACTTCCTTACTCAGCCCCAAATTCACATAACAAACGGAAGACTTAAAAGGAAGCTGGATGGCGTATTCCCTTAGTTGCCCAGGGCAAACATTCTTTGAAAAACGCCTGCTCCCTGGAGCACTCAGTAGGTGAGTATTTGTGCATCTGTTTTGTGTGTTAGCTGCTGATGCATCTGATGACTCTGTCACAGTTCAGGGCGACTGCACCTGCACTTCCTCTCAGTGGTCCAGCCATGGCACCCTCTCTCGGGCTTCCAGTCCCCAGCTGTTGCCTGTCTTGTGGAGACCCATGTCTCTCTCTCTTCAGACCTGGGTATTCCCAGGCGGCACAGTTCCCTGCTTTCTCTTTGTTATGTGCAGCAGAGGCAGGCTGCCCAAGCACACCTGCTTGCTTTCTCTTCAGAGACTGATAACTGAGTGATTGCTACAGGTACAGGTTACCACACAGAGTTTTCTAAGCAGGCCTACGCTATTCTTAAGGTTAAAAGTGTTAGAGAAAACAGTTAAAAGAACAATAAAAGAACCTACACACGTGCTAATAAGCTTACCAGAGTTCATCCCAATTCTCACTTGGGTTATGGTGGGATAAGTTCTCCTCTCTACCCCCCCACCCTAGGTGAGTCCTTGGGGTTACAGTTCATCTCACAGCTTCAGCACACCCATGACAAGTTCAGTCCATCCTTTTGTACAGATCAGGGGTCTTTGAGCTGGAGTTTCCAGAAGCAGGTAGTTAGTATACAGGGCGTATCTCCAAAGCTGGGAGGTTCTTCAAAGGGTGGCTTGGGAGAGGGAGAATTTGCATTCCCCTCACCTCATGGCATTTCCTAAGGAAATCCACATACACACATATAGTACCAAAAAGATCTTTGAACTTCCCTGTGCCTTTCAGAGATTGTGTTAATGTCATCTTCCTGCTAAAGTAGTGCCATACAATCTCTCACTAGTACATAAACATTTGCATTTCCAATACAATGTACCCCAAAGGTATTAACTTTAAATCAGTAAGGTTTAACTTAATCCAATAAAGTTCAATCAGCATATTACAGGGTATTGCCAGTCTGTCATAGCCTCCACTTCTCTCCCTTACATAGCCCTCACGTCCTCTTCAGAGTGAAGAACAGTATCTACAACCATGCAGGTTAAGTGGCCAGAGGCAAGTATGCTGCTGGCTGTTAGCAGGCGAGCTCTCCATCCTGCTGATGGGCAGTGGCTAATGCTAGGAAGCTGCGTGGCTACTGCAGTGATGGGGGGTATATAAGTGCTGAGCTAGGATAAATTTGATGTATGCAGGCTGATCTTGACCTCTGACTCTAGGTGAATGGAGCCTCTGGCGATGCAAAGGATGCTGTAGTGATCCTGGAGAAGACTCCCTTCCAGGAGGAAATGATCTCCGATCTGCTGAAGAAACACACGAGGTTGAAGCTCCAGATGTCCAATGATATCTACAGCACCTACCACCTGTACCCACCTCCGCAGCTGAGTGGTAAGCAGACACAATGTGTGGAGACTCTCCGACGCCTGCTGGTAACGTAAAGAACCATGGTGCCTAGGGTGCAGTGGGGGCTTCCCATGTCTTAGTCAATGTATTTGTGTGTTTCGGGAGGAGGGTGGGTCCAGTGTTACTGCTGTGCTGTGGTGAGGGGAAGAGAACCAGAGTGCTAGGATAGCTCACCCTGTAGTTAACCATGTGGCTTAGCTGATAAAGCTCTGACTCTGAATGTGCCATCTCTCCCTCTGTAAATGGAGCTACTGATACTTACCCATCTCTGAAGATGAGGCCATTGATGGGAGACTGTATATAATGCAAACTATTACTATGTTTGGAGAATTCCTTGCATCCATACCCAGAAAATAACCTTTATGCTGGTTCTTTTGATACAGTCGAATCCCCACCACAATTTAATAGACAGCAGCAAACCTGGAGAGGATGGAAAAGAGAGGGAGAGATGGCACAAACCAAAGAACATCCATGCTTATCCATTCCCACATTCTCTCTTTCACTTGTACACAACCTTGGGTTCCTTGTCCTGCATTAGGACGTCACAAACAACCTTTGTGGAGTTGTTAACCTTTCCTGTGACAGCCTCCTCTCATTCTCGGACAACATCTCACATTTTCTTTTTGTTGGGCTAACATTTTCTTGTAGGACAGGCAAGTAACGTTTTCTTGTAGGACAGTGGGACTGTAGATGCGTGTGACCTTGAATGTCTGGTGCACATGGGCACCTGGGTTTATCTCCCTTTTTGTCTGCTTTGTAGTGATTTCACACTTTCATGCATAACTGGTTAATAGTCAAATGTACTAGGTCAGGAATCTCACCATCTCCCGATGGCTGCGAAGCCTCTGTTTTTCCTAGGGAAGGAGGGACAGTTTAGTGCAATAAGGGGATTTGTGAAGGAATTTGCACTAGCCTAATCAGTAAGTCACCAATCTATTTTTGGCGTTTCAAATGCCACTTTCAAGGTAGTATCTAGGCATCAGTTACAGAATTGAGATTTGCATTAAGCTTGTTTATAGGGAACCCAGCTCTTCATCATGCCCAGGTTCAGTGGCTTGGAGTTGGAGTTTCCTCCTGCCTCCCCTCTTGTTCTCTCTCCTTTGTTACTGTGGGAGGGCTTTTTTCCAAAGGGCGTTTGGCACCAGGTTTGGGAGAAACATCTCTGATCTGGTCTCAAAGACACTGATTTTAGAACCACAAATTCTTTCTCTGACACTGACTAGGATCAACCATGCTGTCCAGTTTCAATCCATTAACCGTGTAAAACTTGTACCATACAGCAGGTGGCTATAAATAGGAAGCTTTTACTTTCCCATGATGTCACATCCTAATAGTAGGAAAATGCCTTAGTTCATTGCAAGAAAGTATGATAAGGTGATTGTTCCTGTTGTCCAACATAAAGAGAGCATTACAGAGGCTGCTATCTGCATCAGATCCTTTGCACGGTTACCATTCAATAATTCAAAGGAATCTTGCTTTGTAGCTTGGTATTGTTTGGCAGTGCTTTTGCGTTGTCTGTTTCAGTGGGTGATGAGAAGCAGTGATTTCCACAAGGTGGCATCGTTGCATTAGAATGCCAGAATCTCTCTCCATAGTAATAGTACTGAGTAATGAGAAACCTTAGGCACTGGTATTTGATTTCTCTTTTACCATCTTGCTACAGCAGCGTATAACTTTATCATCGGTCTGATGGCAGCAGTATTATTCTTCTAGATTTATATCAGGCCCAGGACCTTGTATTTAGTGGTCTAAGAATATATTTGAAAAAAAACAACAACCCCAACCTCAAATGGCTCTAGTTAACCCTCAGACATATTAATAAAATTCTTGCCCCTCACATGCCTGGTTGTCCAATCTCGATGACAACTCATCACTGGAAATAAAATAGAGGCCTGTGAAAAAGAGCAGCCTTGCAATGTCACCTGAACAGCACCAAATTCTAGCTTTGGCGGGACCATTGCAGGGAGCCAGTTCTACTGGTGCAAGGAAGCCATGTTTCGGCCACAATGGATCGAGCCTTCTAAAATGCCACGTATTACATAGACTAGACACCTGTGATAAAAAAGTAATTACATGGATGCTCACCTCTTACAGCAGTACCAACACCTACTATAGCTCAGGTGTGGTGCTGGAGCGAGGCCTAGCATGTGAACAGTTGACAATTTGCCTTGGGCTGTGTAGTTTTGATGCCACGAACTCCTGAGTTGTAATCTCTGCTCTGCCACTGTCTCCTCTGTAGCTGAAGGCAACTCACTTCACTGTCCTACCTCAGTCTACCCATCTGTGAAATGGGGATGATATCTTCCTATGGGCATGTTGTGAGGAATAGTTCGTGTATGTAACCCAACTGAGGTCCTTGGATGGAAGGGTCGGTACAAGCACAAGGGGAGGGAAAGTTGTTCAAGTTTGTAAAGTGCTTTGACACTATACAAAGTAAAATGGAAATACTTGGGTGAGAGATCCCCTAGGCACTGCAGGAAGCAGTGTTGGTGACTCAGTAATAGGTGTTCTTCCCTCTGAATCATAAAAAACAAATGCCACACATGATTAGGGGCCTTGTGATACCAGTGGCATCATCCTTCAGCTGCAACTTAAAACCCCAAACCCTGCTGATTTCTGGCTACTAAAGATCCCATAGAAGGCCCTTTTTGTTGCAGTGTCCTGACTAGATTCCCAACCCAGATAATTCCGTTTTGCCTCCCTGAATTTCCCCTGACCTTGCAGTTGGCAATGGGATTCTTCATCTCCTGACCTAAATTACGTAGAGCTGTAATATGCTTTGTAACAGCTGCCATGTTTTACCCCAGAAGTGGCTGCGTTTCTCTGATTACACTGTAAAATGATTCCTATTGGTAAAGGGCTTTGGGGTGAGCGGTGCCATATAAATGATAAATTGATATTTGAAGCTTGAAATGATGTGGACAGTTTCCTGAAGCGGCTTTTTCTGATGTGAATAATTTACAGCAGTAAGTGCAATAACCGCATGCACATGTGAGACAGAGGGAAACTTGGCCATTTGGTTTAACCTCTCCCAGGCCAGGTTGCTCTAGCATGCTGACAAGACCTAACAAAAGGAAACGTGCTTATCAGTACAAAGGGAAAAGTTCTACATGCTGTGGCCGTTCGGGGCCTGTATTTAGTGTCCAGTAGAGCGCCAGTGGCCATAGAAGGTAGGAGCTTATTTACAGCATTAAAATACATTAATGACATCAAATGGCAAAGTGGAGAAAAATTAAACCAAAGCTAAACCAAATCAGTGCATCCTAACCCGAAGGCCACTAGACCCAGACTATGAATTATCAAGCATGAGGGAGTTCCAAAGGCAATGCTGAGAGAGACCTAAGGCCAGAGGTGAAAGTAAGGTGGTACGGGCCGGTACGGCGTACTGGTCAAAGGTAGCCAGGCGTACCGGTAAAAGGTAGCCACCAATACCGGCCCGTACTGCTGACTTTAACATCGCTGCCCCTTTTGCACCCCCATCGGCGGCCCTGCCGCGTCCCTACCAGCAGGGCCACCAATGGGGGGGGGGTACAAAAGGGGCAGCAACGACCCGGCAGGGACACTGATGGGAGGGCGCAAAAGGGGCCGCCGAGGGGGGGGGAGGGGGAGGGGAGGGCAAAAGAAGTAGCTGCCCCGGGGCCACGATTTAAAAGGGCCTGGGGCTCCGGGTCCTTTAAATCGCCGCTGGAGCCCTGGGCAGCACGGGCCAGGGAGCTCAGATGGACTGGCCGGGGGACCCTGAACCC
This sequence comes from Platysternon megacephalum, assembly GCA_003942145.1. NCBI lineage: Eukaryota > Metazoa > Chordata > Testudines > Platysternidae > Platysternon > Platysternon megacephalum. The sequence continues at coordinate 1,800,683 of QXTE01000097.1, forward strand.
CAGTCCCGCCCCTTCCACCCGAGGCCCCGCCCCTTTGGGGTGGGGGGGCAGAGCGGCCCCGTACCGGTAAGAGCTCTATTTTACTTTCACCCCTGCCTAAGGCTGCCCCCAGAGACTCTTAGCCTAGAAACCGTCCAGACTGTCTTAAATGCCACAGTAGGATATAAGGGGAAAGATGGGCTTCCTAGATAATAAGGCCTGGGACCACTAAAAGCTTTATAGAAAATTACCGATCCCTTGAGCTGCACTTAAGTCTGGCTTTTGGGCCTGATATAACTCCCTTTGAAGTCGATGAATCTCCCCATTGATTTTAATGGGTGTTGGATCATACCGTTTGTCCCTGTAATGTCTGAAAAGTAATGCACCAGCTGGGTGAAGGGGTGATGCTGCTGAAACCTGCGGGCTCAGTATCTATTTTACACTTCAAACATCCTACCTCTTTGGCAGCATTTAAGTGTCACAAGTTGAAGGATCATTTTCCCCTTGCACCCTACCATGTCTTGGCCAGCCTTCCTCAAAGGTGTGTCTGAAACACTCACTTTATTACTCTAGTAAACGTTCCTTTATAGGGTTGTCTCCTGCCTTTACAATACGTAAACGGATATCCATAATTAAACCATCAAAGGGCCAAAAAGTGCTAGTTAATTTTTTACATAGGTTTTTATTATATGTCCATGTGTTGTAGCTTTGTTATACACTGTTGCCTGTGTCACACCTCACTGATAACATCTTGCTGTTGCTGGACCAAACAATGTAAGAGAATAACCTCACAGCTTCCTCCAGTTAAGGCTGGGTTAATCCACAAGGTTGCACTGGCATTTGCTGCCTATCCTGAATGGCTAGCAAAGTGTTGTGTGTGTTTTTTTTCCCCCCAACTTCCTTGATATACCTGAAGTGAGCATGAATTTTTCTCCCAGGAAGATAGGACAGAAGCAAGTGAAGTGAGGATGGAGAAATTGCACAGGGATTTGGAAAAGACTTGGGTTCTGTTCCCAGTTCTGCCATGCACTTGCTGTGCAAGTCACGGCACCTCCCTCTTCCTCACTTCTTCATCTGCAAAGTGGGGATAGTAACTTACCTCCCAGGAGGATTGGGAGTGCCTATAAACTCTGTATAAACTGCTTTGAGATCCTCATATGGAAGGTGCTATAGAAGCACTTTGTATGGTTGATGCATCAAATGCCTTTTTCTGTTCCTGAAGGGGCTTGTTTCGTTTTCTCTTCTGTATTTGCATTCTCTCACACACATGCATACCCAGGCCTCCAATTTGCTTTACCCAATGAAGGAGAGTGAAAAGAACTTGGCTTAATGTGGTTTGTAGACTACATGGTGTAACTAGTGTAAAAATGGGCCCCGCTGAGAATGTGGGGCTAGGGGCTAGAATTGATCATGCTGAAAGATTTTAACAGGGACTTGCATTAGCTGTGGCTTAAAGAATGGTCGGCGTGACAACTGGAACATAGAGGTTTGTTCAGGTGCATGTTGTCTCACACCTGCTGAGTGACAACGTTTGAGTCCTGCATTATCTCCCATGGTCCTCTCTGCAGCTCCACCTCCCTCTGGAAAGCAAGGAGGTCACACCTCTGAAGAATAGGGTGACCAGGTGTCCCGATTTTTATAGGGCAGTCCTGATATTCAGGGCTTTGTCTTATATAGGTGCCTATTGCCCCTGACCCCCATCCCAATTTTTCACACTTGCCTTCTGGTCACCCTACTGAAGAGCCACATCTTTTACTCCTGGGGGAATTCTGTGCCAAAATATTAAAAATTCTCCACCAAAAATTAAAAATTCTGTACACAATATTTTGAAATTCTGCATATTTTATTTGTCAAAACAAAGCAATATAATCACACTGGTTTCAATTATTTTGATAATTTATTTAAACTACAATACAATGGATGGAGAATGGGAGTGGGGAGCATTGGAGGAAATCCCCAAACCCCCTTTGTCTAATAGTAATGTAGTTAGGTTTGACCCTTTATTTCTAGTTATTATTCAACAAATATATGCAGCCATATGCTCAGTGTTACATCATAGGCAACTGACGAGCAAGTGAGGGCTGGGGAATCAAACTCACAATTTATATTGGCTATTGGCCATCTCCACAAGGGTAACAAACAGTTCATGGAGCACATTTTGATAGGAAATTTTTTCAGTCCAAAAATTTAGACCAGTTCTAATCACTAAAGCACCATAAGCATTTATAGGGTCATACTGTCCTTTGCACCACTCTGGCAATGTAAAGGAGCCTTTTTACACCTGTTTTATACTCCTGGGGGAATTCACAAAGACAATGGGAACAATTCACTAAGCAGGCAGGCTGCTACATTCTGTTCTGTCTGAGGGGACAGAACCTGCCCCACACCTACCTCCTCAGAAATATCCCAGAGTCCTGCCCCTCCATGCCAAGTGTGTCATAATAGCAAGCAAGAGGGACAGAGTATCTCTCTCTCTCACCTGCACGACTGCCCAACCACTCTCTGTGGTGATTTACGTGTGTACCGGTTGCTCTTGGCACCTGAACCAACCTGCCTGAGCTGCTGGGGAGGAGCTTGTGACTGCTCTTGTGGCCTCCCTTTGCTTCCCTATCAGAAGTCATTTTTCTGCGGGGAAGCACAGAAATCTGCAGGGGACATGAATTCTGCGCATGCGCAGTGATGCAGAATTCCTCCAGGAGTAACATCTATTTTTGTGCTTTATAATGTTTAAAAAGTCCTGCTAGAGGGCATCAGTAGGAGGGTTAATGGAAACCTTGGAGGGGATGCAGGGGCAACAGGAGTGCAGTATGTGCATGCAATGAATTATTGTGCCACATTGTAGCAGGAACCCAGACAGCTGCCTATTGCACTGCCAGGATCTGATCAGCAAGATCAGTCGAGGTACTAATTCCCTGCCATTTGTCAGCAACAGTCCTTGCCATTCGGATCGGAAGCTGTCACTGTGCAGTGGCTATGTGAAGGTTCAGAGTCTAGTAAGTCTCTCTTTACTAGAATATGGATGACTTATGGGACCTTAATCTCGTCAGCTTCCTACGCCGACATCTCATTAAAATTTCACAGAGGAAAATGTAAGTAGGGTAAATAATGAACTCAGCAAGGAGAAATCTTCCAACCCTCCAGCCCTTTTTGGCAGTTTATGTCCCACTTTCACAGAGTAAAAATGATTTTTTTTTTTAAAGGAAATTCTACCTATAAGGAAATGAGGCCCTTGATGTATCAGCTGCCTTGCTCCCTGAAGAGCTTCAGAAACTGCAACATAGACTTCTCCTTGACTAGGCTCTGCAGGTTTCTCTTTGCCTTCCCAAATTTGTTACATGCTGCTCCAGGCTTCAGAAATCAATGGAGTCTAATCACTTGATTCTAGTCTCTCTGCTGCACAGTTGGTGCTGAGAGTGTGGGTGGTCCTTCTTGGTGTCTAGCAAATTGCTGTGTGGTCTTGGTAGCTGCATTTGTAGACCAATCACTTTAGCTGACCCAGCTCAGAGTTTCTGTCTCTATGCTTTTATAGAACGCCTGTCACTGGAGATAACAGGCGAAGTCCCACTTGGATCTCAGAGGTTTGTAAGGCTTGCAGAAGAGTGCATTGTTTTGAAAGATTTTAAACAAGCAATTGGCATCTTGAGCAGGTTCACAAGGTCAAGATGGGAGTCTGCAGGAGAAATTAAGATAAATAGGCCTGAGGTAGGGGAAACACATACCAAGGAGAACTTGAGGCTTAATTCCTTGCCAGGTTATAATTCAGTTTTATCTTGCCTGCAGAGATGGGGCTAAACAGCATTTTAACCAAGTTATGAAATTGTGTTAGCCTGTTGCAATCAGGGATCAAAAATGATTCAATATCTGTGGTTAAAACATAGCTTTTTCCAATCTCTGCCCATCTGAGGGATTTCACAGTGCCCATCCCTATAGCATCTAGGCCCCTAGTTTGTGGGAATGAAACCTACACAGTGGGGACTTCACCCCTTGAAGTTAAGGGAAAGTCACTTCCTGCAAACCCTTTCGAGAGAGGAATTTGCAACTACAAACTGTTAATGCAGGAGCCTACTGTTAAATCAATTACATAAGGGGTAAACAGCAGAAGAATCAGTATGGTTCCTCTTTCAATTAGTGGACTTCAGATGGAAGTCTCAAAATCCAGAACACCTTTATTTTTGCAGGACATGTTCTTTTCACTTAGTGCTCTGCGCTCTCTGCGGGCTGAAGGCCATTGCAGGTTCTGATTTAATCTGTAGTTTCCTGATCGCTGCATGTGGTGATTCCCCCTTGACCCCCGCCGCCGCTACGTGAAGCTGATGCTTCACCCTTCTATGGTATAAGGCTAATACGGATGCTATTTTAATTAAAGCTTGTTAACATACTANTAAGGGTGAAGCTTGTAAAAGGGGACCATGGGGAAGTGGCCCAGGGAGTCGAAGCAGCGTCAGTAGAGGAGGGAAGCCGCCTACAGCTGCTATCATTAGGGTCCCTGGGCTGGAACCCGGAGTAGAGGGCAGGCCCAGGTTCCCCCCTTCTCCCCCCCCGATCTCCAGAGATCCCTTGGAGAAGGGAAACAGACTTTGGTGCAGGCAGGAGACCAAACTGTGCCTAAGGGGCTCTAAGGAGCAACAGAGACTGTGGATATTCCACCTTCCCACCTCCCATACCGGCCTGTGATGAAAATAGCTCAATAAGCTGTAACCTTTGCCGCCATACTGGGAAAGGGAGGTCATATTAAGGGCCTTAGTGAGCTTCTGAGGCCACTGTATCCACCAGGAAGCGCGGGACCCACCAATACAGGCTCGGAGCTTTGTCACAATACTTAGGGTGGCCTGGAACTCTGATTAAATTGCTGTGTGTATGTGGTCAGACCTGGGTTACCTTAAGTGAATGACTTTCCCTCTCTGTGCCTCAGTTTCCTATCTGTAAAATGGGGATAATAACTCTTCTCTATCTCAGAGGAGTTGTGTGAGGCTTAATCAATTAAAATTTGCAAAGCTTGAATACTATGATGAGAAGTGCCATGGAAATGGCTAGTGTTAAGACCCAGGTCCTTGGCCGTAGCTGAGGGCACATAACATAGCTAGGTGGGTGTAGCTTGACAACACAGGAGACTGAAGCTTTCTGTATATGCTGTTCAGAGGCTTTTATTTAAATGACTGTTGCCTTTAATCAACCCACAGTTACCTTATTACCAGGCAGGATTCTGACCAAGTCGTAGTGCTGAGGATCAAGTGATTAGACTGACATCTTTTATTGAAGATGCAGGACAGAAGATCAGCGCAGTTCGGCACCATGGACTAATGCTAACATTATACTCCATGGTCCCAGATAAGAAATTTGTAGCGTTTATTATGCAGATGATTTCTAACAGAATAGTGACCATCAAGTATGGAGATGGTTCGAGTCGACCATGTCATATGAACAATGGACTTCCCCAAGGACCTGTACTGGCTCCGATGCTCTTTAATATACATGCAGCTGATCTGCTGCCCATCTTGGCAACTCAATTCGTGTATGCTGATGACATCTGCCTGGAAGTAGCCAGAAGGAGCTTTGAAGAGCTGGAGTCCTGCCTGTCATCTCATCTTGACCCCTTGGCCAAGTACTTTTCAAAGTGGCGACTTAAAACTAAATGTATTAAAGACTGTGCCATTTTGTTTCCATCTCATCATCTGAATCTCATTGGCAGCTGCGGGTCCTTCTGAACAACCAGCCGATCATTTTTTAACTGTATCCTACTTATTTGGGGATAAAGCTTGACCAGACTCTGGCGTTTTGACAACACATCAAGAAGACAGGTGGTAGAATCCAGTCGAGAGTTGCACTCCTCTGCGGGTTTTCTGGCAACTCATGGGGTGTTAGCACTGCAACCTTATGGAAATCTACCAATGCCCTAATTATTGCACCTGCTGATTACAGTGTGGTAGCTTGGGGCTAGGCAAGGTGGGCTCAGCAATCAACTCTGCCATTTGGCTCATCATTGGTGCGACCCGGACAACTCGAGTTTCTAACCTTCTGGGCCTTGTTGGCATTGCTCCTTCAGTGATTCGGCGTAAAAACAGGGCCCTGGGCACATTATTGTGCACGGTCAGCCATCAAGATATCTTATTTCACAACTTCATCTCAAAGCCACACCTAAAACACCAGCTAAAGTCAAGATGCCTCTTCTCTGAAATTGTTGAGCCTGTCAGACGGCACATCATACACAAACTTTCTAAGGAACAGTGCAACAAGTGGTGCAGAACTCTATTTTGGATTGATGGTGCATTTCTTGGCAGACAACTCAGATCTGTATCCCCTAGTCTCTCTGGATCAGCTCTCATATGTCCCTCAGAACAGCCATATGAACTGAAAGATCCTTCTTCATTACAACAGGATTTGTTGTGGTCACGGTGGTTTAACCTACATCTTTACTACTGGGGATTCTGCCCTGCCCTATGGAGCTCAAGAATAACAACATGCCATCTGGTTATGAACTGTCCTTTTTATCATTGTGATGGTGGGTAGATATGCTTGATGTCTCTGGATGCTGCTGCCATAATAGAGTGGCTACAGCACTTACCCAATATCTAATTCATTATTTGTGGCCGTTAGAAGCCAGATGCCAGAAGAAGTTGGAGAAATGACCTGTCCCTTCAACAGAAGAAGACAGGGGTTCTACTGCTCTGGGATGTGTATCTGAGCCAGTTCTGGTAAGTCAGGGATGGATGGAAGCTCAGAGTGTGAGTGGGCAGTGAAGAAAGTGAATAGTGTGAACTGAAGTGGAGGAAAGATGCAGAAGGCAGGTGAGGGATGTTGTATGTAGCTTATTGCCCTTCTCTCCAGGCCCGAAGTCTTTGGTTTTCCATTCTTGTCATTATTTATCATTTATCTGTTTTGACCACACTAAACATCTCTCGTCCCATCAGCAGGTGGTGTCCTGACCACATTTAAACCCACCCCTTTCAGGGGTCCAGTCAGCAATGCAATACAGCTTAATTTTGCACAGCACTTCTCATGCAAACTGTGTTCCAAAATATTCATGGGGAAAATGTGGGGGAAGAAACTTCTTGGTCTGAGCAAAGGTAAACATACATATATTAATATATATATTTCAAAATGAGATTGGAAGTGAGGTGGAGAACTGAGGAGGAGAGACATGGGAAGGCTGCTCCTGACAACAGGGGCTGCAGAGAAGAAGGCTCTCACCCCAGCAATGGCCAGATTGCACAGTAGAACAGAGGGGACAAAAGCGCTCGATTTGAAGTAGAGAAGGAAACAACGTACAGGGCTTCATTTTCCAAACTAGAAGGAAGACCCCTGCTTGAGTCAGGATTATTGCTGTTGTTTGTATTACTGTAGCATCTAACCACCCTAGTCATGGACCTAGGCACTATACAGGCACAGAACAAAAAGATGGTCTCTGCCCCAAAGATGATCATCCTTCCTATCAATCTCTCTTGATTCTTATAACAGTGCCTGACATCATAGTATTTAAGCGACTATGTCCTGTCCTCTACTCTAGCCTTTGTTTCACCAGTATCCATAGAGACTGAAGTGACACATTTTTCTTTTTTGATGGACAAGGAAGGACTGAAAGGTGTGTTTAACATTTTTGTTTTTACCAGAAACTCCTGACTTGTTCTCCCTATTTTGCTAGAGGTCTCCTTGGAGAACCTGGAGAAGTGGATTGGGAGCTTTCTTAGTCATTCACTGTTGTGGTTTTTTATCTCGCTCATCACGGTAGTATTTAAGTGCCATCCAGTAGTGCATTGAGCAACGTGACTACGCGTCTGTGACATGTTTGTTTTGTCATCCTCTCCCCAGAGGGAGAAGTGTGTTTATGTAAGAGAAGGCAGGTCAAAATGCCTTGCATTTGGAGTGAAAAGTGACGAGGTTTGTGATGGTCCTTGCTTTTCCATGGTCTTGGACTGCCCTTGGAGAAGGTTCTGCCTCCCACACAGACGAGCTTTACTCTTATTGTTGCAAGTTCCAGTTGTGCCAGAAGAGCAGAGTTGTTGACCATAGTCTTTGTCCCAGAGCTTTGGTTGTTTTTTTAGAAACCTGGGGCCCAGGCCCTGGAGTGCTTTGAAGATAAGGACCAAGACCTTGAACTTGATTTGTAATTCTATGGGAAATCAGTGTAGAGAGCGGAGGATGGGTTTGATATGTCTGAGGGAGCCTGCGTTGCTGAAGAGATGCACTGAAACATTCTAAACTAGTTGGAGTTTCCTAAGTGGTGAAGGCTTCATGATCAGGTACACGGCACTGCTGTAATCAAACTGAGAGGTGATAAAGGCCTGAATAACTGAGGCCAGGTCTTCATCCACCAGGATAGGATGGAGTTTCCTAGCCAAGCAGAGGTGGTAGAAAGCAGTACTCATGGATGCTGCTACATGAGAGCTCAGCATCAGCAAGGGATACAAGAGTACTGCTAGAATACAGACCGAATTGACCAATTGTGGGTATGTATCTTCAACCAACAGAGATTGCACTGTGGCTGCAAGCTCTTCACAGTACTTTCCTGTGCCCGCCACCGTCATCTCTGTCTTGCCCAGGTTCAGCTTTTGCCAGCTGTTTTTCGTCCGAGAGCTGATTCCATCCAAGAATTAGGCCATCTTGGGGGTAGTGGTGTGGACGTCTGTGGTGAAGGATTGGTAAAGCTGTGTGTTATCTGTATATTGCTGGCGCTTGAGTCCATGTAGTCTGACCAGTTCATCTAGTGAGGTTGAAAAGAACTAGAGGGGAAATGACATCTCTTCTCCCCTGTGTTTCCAGCGTGTTTGAGTAAAACTGTGTTTACAAGACCAAAAAAAAAAAAAAAATCTGTGTGCTCTACACTCAGAATAAATCCATTCCTGTCTCAGTTAGGTTTCACTGCCTTGCTATTTGTGGGACCCTCATCCTGTTAGTTCTGCCATCATCCATCGAGTTTTCTGGGAAAACTGGAGTTGGCAAGACTTGAATTTCTTAGGCAAAAAAGAAGCAGAAAAAACCCCTTTCCAGTCCTCCTTTTTTCAGCACAAAGAAGAAAATGGGATTGTGTCCTCTTTTTACTTTCTTTGCAGGCCACCTGTGTATCATTGTCCATTAGGAAAGAGACACCGATATGTAAAGTGTGAAATTCATTTGAAAATACTTTGGTTACGGTTAGCTTTTGAGTCACCCGATGAACGCTATCTTGTTGGAGTCAGACCTTTTGAGACACTGGCTGTAGGGGGCAGTGGGGACTTGCTGTTGGAGAATGTTAACCAGTTTCCTACATCCATGAGTGGCTTAATAATCAGAAGAGAAATGGTTTTTAACTTCGAAAAATCAAAAGCAGTTTCCATGATTGTTTTAAACCAATCATTGGTCTTGAGAGAGATCATTTAGCACTAAACCTTTGTGATCCATCTACATAGATCTGTGGAGACAAACATTAAATATTCTTTTAATGTGCTTCGAAAACTGGGTTGAATTGATTTCCCTAAAACCAGTACTCTCTGTGTACTGCTGGTTTAAACAAGTTCCCTGCCACACATTAATGCCTGTTCAACTATTTTCTTTCTCATTCAATAGGCAACTTACTGTAAGTTGGAAAGTTTGAAATGCTGACAAAACACAACCCATAGTTCCCTAACTAACTTTGCTGAATAATCGGAGAGCAGAGTTTGCTTCCACAGCAGAAGTAAGAGTTTCTCATGCCAAAGGCTCCACGAGTAAAAGCCAGATCAATTAAGCTACGTATTTCTTAACTTTTTATTTGTGCTGGTCTGTTTGTTTAGTTGATATCTGGTTTCTTTTAAGTTACTATCCAGAGCCTCTCATTCATATTTTGTGGGACAGCATGAGTATTCCAACTGTGCTTAGTAAGCAGTGTTTCCAAGTGCCAACAAGAAATGGTCTGATCTAGTCTAGCCACTGAAAGATGTTGCATTTTCTGGAAAATCTATAGTGTTTATGTGAATGGCACCTGGAAGCACAGTTGTAGTTCAAAGTCTTTCCTTATGAACCCTGTTTCGGAGGATGTTCTAGTTAGCTATGCACAGCTATGCATTTTAATGATTAGCAAGTTCATGTGTATCTGTCATTGTGTGTAGGAGAGTTGAGTGCTTCTGCAACACATGGCGCGTGAAACTTACTACTGTAGTCTCCTGAGCTCCCTCACAGTAGTACATCAGTGATTCAAATTCTAGTGACCTCACTCTGCTGCTGAGCCACATGGGGCAGAGAGGTTGCAGAGGAGAGTCTAGAAGCTAGGGAGAAAATGATTGTCATACAGGAAGTGATACTACTTCCTATAAATCCAGGTGGCACCCTGTTCCAGGCTGCAGAAGCAGAAAATACTCTCAAATGAGCTGCACCATGGAAATCTCTTTACCTTCGAGGTGCTCTAGCACTTTCAAGTCTCTCTCCTTGTCAGTCAGTCCCTATCTGGACCACACTACGTGCTGAAACGATTAGTAAAGCTTTCAGCAGCAATGCAGGATGGGAGGATAGAACCTGGAAACAAAGGAAGAATAAGGGAGAGAACAGATGAGGAAGAACAACCCAGAAAGGGGAGGTTGGACTCAGGAAAGATCTTACAAACCTATGCTCCTTGTTCCAGGGGTATTTATAGATGTTGACAATACTCTTTCAAGTCCTCCATGGTTGGGGAACCAGCCACTTGAAAGATTCTTCTCCCATCCCCAAATCCTTCCCGTGCATTACAGCAGTGGCTAAGTCATGGTAGTCCCTAGGTGTGGACAACTGAGGAGCAGAGGCTGAGAGATTTTGGTGGAGTCTCCTTAGCTGTGCAGCTTGCTCCCTATGGCTGTCCATTAGAGTTAACGTGTTGGCCTTTTGAGAAGGCTAAATAGCAACCAAGCATTTGCCTGGTAAGGTCTAAATTATGGAGGTATTTTTCTTTTTCCTGGTGAGTGGATAATTAGGGCAGCGTTTTCATTACAGGATATAAACTGGCCATCAGGAAGTTTAGACTTGAAATTAGAAGAAGGTTTCTAACCATCAGAGGAGTGAAGTTCTGGAATAGCCCTCCAAGGGGAGCAGTGGAGGCAAAAGACATATCTGGCTTCAAGACTAAGCTTGATAAGATTATGGAGGGAATGGTATGATGGGATAGCCTAATTTTGGCAATTAATTGATCTTTGACTATTAGCGGTAAATATGCCCAGTGGCCTGTGATGGGACACTAGATAGGGTGGGATCTGAGTTACTACAGAGAATTCTTTCCTGGGTGTCTGGCTGGTGAGTCTTGCCCACATGCTCAGGGTTTAGCTGATCGCCATATGTGGGGTCGGGAAGGAATTTTCCTTCAGGGCAGATTGGCAGAGGCCCTGGGGGCTTTTCGCCTTCCTCTGCAGCATGGGGCACAGGTCACTTCCTGGAGGATTCTCTGCACCTTGAAGTCTTTAAACCACAGGTTGAGGACTTAAATAGCTCAGACATAGGTCAGGGGTTTGTTACAAGAGTGGGTGAGTGAGATTCTGTGGCCTGCGTTGTGCAGGATATCAGACTATAAGGTCAGAAGGGACCATTATGATCTTCGAGTCTATGAAAGGGCTCGATGCAGAGTAGGTTAAAGCTGGATACTTAGCTGAGAGAACTATACAAATGTGTTCATAAGTCAGAGCAGGGGTAGGCAACCTGTCAGAAGTGGTGTGCCGAGTCTTCATTTATTCACTTTAATTTAAGGTTTCGCGTGCCGGTAATACATTTTAACGTTTTTTAGAAGGTCTCTCTCTATAAGTCTATATTATATAACTAAACTATTGTTGTATGTAAAGTAAACAAGGTTTTCAAAATGTTTAAGAAGCTTCATTTAAAATTAAATTAAAATGCTGATCTTAAGCTGCCAGCCTGGGGTTCTGTTCACCTAGGCCTGCAGCGGGTTGAGCGCGGCCTGCGGCCGG